>JAWMRA010000079.1:207521-239425 GCA_035584735.1 Pseudotriccus pelzelni | reverse complement strand
CTTCTCTCAGGTCACAAGCTACAGGACAAGAGGATTTAACCTCAGGTTGCACCAGAGGAGGTTTAGATTGGATACTGGGGGAAATTTCTTCACTGGGAGGTTTTGCCCAGGACAGTGGTGGAGTTACCACCCTGTGGTTCAGGTTCTCTGTGCCCTCAGCCTGGGGTTGATCTGAGCTGGTGTGGAGGAAAAATCCTCACACTTTGAGCTTCCCAGGTGCACAGAAAAGCTTCTGTCCCTTCCAAACTTTTCCCTACAGGAGCATCCCAAACCATCTCAGTCCCTTAGTCAAGTTCTGAGGTTTCCTCCTGGGCACCACCAACGGTGCAAGTTTGGGATGAGCCAGATCTGAGCACTAAAACACGGGAGAAACATTCCCCAGGGCTCTTTGATGAGAGATTTCCATTTCAACAGAGAAAAAGTTGCTGAATTTGGAGAAAAGTATCTCTTTGAGGCCCCTTTTTTTTTCTGCTTTCCTGGGTTCCCAGCTCTCAGGGATGGAGAGAAGAAATAGCAACAAAAATACCAGCTGAGTCTTACCTGTCCAGGTTACTAAGCAGGTGGAAGAAGGCAAGTGCAGCAGAGGCACCATTATGATTTGTGTCATGGGAAACAGGAGCACACAGTGTGTTTTCTCCCAGAGAACAAAATCAAGATGTAAGGAACCAGCGAGGGGGATGAAGGGGGCACTTAGCAGGGCATGATTAATCCGCAACCTGCTTAATTGGCCTCAGGATAACTGAGAGTTGTCTCTGGATAATTGAGATCAATGGAGTATCATTAGAGAGTGTTTTAAAGAGCACCCAGCTTCAAACACAGCAGGAGGAGTCAGGGGAGCGAGGACAGAGCCCTGGAGCGGAGAAAGGATGTGGAGCAGCGACAGGGAAACGGCCCTTATGCTCCACAGGAGAAGGTGGTTTGTGGTGATTTTGTTTAAGATCGGGGCCTGGTGACTTTCCAGGCACCTGATCTCTGCCAGGGGAATGTTTGGGAAACATGATTTTTATTTTTTTTTTGCTGCACAAGGCTGTCATTCCTCCCAGTGCAGTGCAGGGTGTGTGGTGCCTGTCCCATATCCAGGCAGGCCACAGAGCTTTCCAGGCTTCCAGGTTCACAGGTGTGTTGTCCAGGGAAGCTGTGGCTGCCACATCCCTGGGAGTGTCCATGGCCAGGCTGGATGATACTTGGAATAACTTGGTCTAGTGGGAGGTGGGTTGGAACAAGGTGGGATTTAAGGTCCCTTCCACCTCAAACCATTCTGTGATTGTATGACAGTTACCCCTGATGGGAACATCAAAACTGCATCTCAGTCTTGCAGGTACCACATCTCTGAAAGAAGCTGGATCAGGCATTCCCATGGAGGGGTTGGTTACCCTCTGTCTCAAAACTGTGAAAAGAGAAAATGCCTAGTTTTTTACCCCCCTGTGCTGATGAGGTCAGGGAAAAAAGGTTGTTCATTCCAGGGTTTTTAGGAGGAAGCTTTTAACCATTGGTTTCCATCCAAGCCCTGGCACAAGACTCAAATAACCAGAAAACAAGACCCCAGAAAGGGAGGAAAGTGTCATTTCAGATCAGGGCAAATCCAAGTGCTGCCAGGCACGAACAAAAGGCCATTTGGCAGCGCAGGCTTTTTCTTTCTTCTCCTCCCCAGTGGCTATGGAAACTGCACTGTTTGTCCTCCTTCCCAGGGAAGGTGGGAATGTGGAGCTCCCCAGGGAAAAGACTCCACTCAGCAAACTAATCCAACACCAGCCCTTGGCCTTCAAGGGCACGAGGGGCTGCGAGGTGGCCAGGCAGGGAGAGCAGGACAGACCCCTCCAGGGACAGTGGGTGGATGGCAATTGCTCTGTCTTCTCTGGGTGACCAAAAAAAGGTGATCCATCCAGTGGAAAGTGCCCCTGGAATGAGATGGTCTTTGAGGCCCCTTCCAACCCGAACCACTCTGTGATTCCGTGATCTGAGCCTGAGTGGCCACAGTGCTGGTGCTCAGTTCGTCTTCCTTTCCCGTTTGATTAATTTTAGTGGCTAAACTGGAGATTTTATATCTGGATTTTAGGATCTGTTGTCAGCTTCATTTGGCTTTGGGTGATTGGGTTTTTTAAACCCAAAAGCCCTTTGCAAACTGCTTTTCACAATCTTGTCTAGCAAGGACTTTTTTTTTTTTTTTTCAATGCAAATCCCTGGACTCCAGAAGCTCCGGACTGAAAAGGGAAAAATAACTATCACGAGATTTGAGCTGCTGGGCTCGGGGATGAGCGTGAGGAGGTTGAGGTTTACAGATTAAATATCAGAGAAGCTGTCGTGGCTTCGGGGTGGTTTAAAACGAGCGTGTTCAAGACCAGGGGTGTTTACAGCAGGGACTTGGAGTGAGGAATTGCTCCCTGATTAGCAAAACAAGGAGCGGTTTGGGACCAGCCCTTCTCTTGCCCTCTGCATTGTAGGTTATGAGAGGCTCCTTCCAGCCCCTGCCTAAGCCCTTGCTGCAAAGGAAGTCGTTTCTCAGCTCTTTTGAGTGGTTTGCAAAGGTTAATGAATAAGGAATCAATTAATGGTTTCCTAGCCTTGCACTTTTTCTTTCCATTTAAAGGGTTCCCTTTTTTTTTGAAGATTAGTTTAATGTTAAGAATAATCTGGGTTTGCTGAGAGCTAATTACATGTGGCACCGTCTCTGCCTGCCCCGTTCCGGCTCCTTCACAGCACCCTGGGGCTCCAGGAGCTGCTCTCCTGGGCGACAGCAAGGAGCCAACCCAGCCCACTGCCTGGGGGTGCTGCAGCACCCCGAGGTGTCCTGGGGTTCAGGCAGCTCCCTGCCCTCCTCCTGGCTCGGGTTTGCTGAAGTTGTGGCTGCAGCCCAGAGCAAACGTCCCCACGGGTGCTCCCAGACGCTCGAGGAGGGGTCGGGGCACCAGGAGTTGGATGGGGTTGAGTCCACGTGAGGGTTGGAGGAGCCAGGAGCAGATTTCCTCCCTGCCTCAGAGGAATCCAAACCGAGCCGCTCAGAATGGTAACTGGGCATTTCCTCTGACAGCCAAACACAGAGCAGGGTCGAAGGGATGTGGGAGAAGCTCAGGGCTGTTACCCCCGACTGGATCCACCAGTCCTGATTCTCTCACGGGGCAGAACTGGGGTCAACCCCATTGCAGAGCTCAACAGGACTCCAGCAGTCACCAGCACACTGAATTCCCAGTTCCCCTTGATTTAGGCCCTGCTTTACCAGAGTATCTCCCCATCAAGGAGAGTCTGAAGTCACTGCAATTTTCTGTGGACCCAAATCCAAAGCCATCAAACTCGGAGGCAGGACCCACTGAGCTCAGCACACCTTGGCTGAGTTCCTCCATCGATCTGGCCCCGTTTCACAGGACCAACCTTGAAACAAAACCCTCAGCACGCATTAGCAGAGGTACCAGGAGCAGCACCACAGAACTCCAGAGTTCAACCTGGTGGCAGTATTTAATCAAGAAAGTGCTTTTATCTCCCTTGCTGCACTGGAAACCCATCACACCTGGTCAGAGCCTTTTGGTCCGTGCTGCTTGCCCGAGATTTTCCCCTGATTTATTAAAGCAGCTTCCCCTATTACCAAAGAGCTGGAACAGAAACACCCATCAGAGGTTTAAGAGCCTAAATGGGTGTTAATTAGCCCAGCAGGGAAGGCAGAGTTTCAATGAGGTTTATCTTTAAACTACTATTAAGTTTGACAATGTAAAGAGATAAATTTGGTGCTTAATTCAAGCCTGATCAAATAGCTTATGGTTGTTACCCTTATCTAAAATGTAAATAATCCTTAACTTCGTGGGGTTTATGTGGGATGGGATCACACTGATACTTGTGACAGAGACCTGCTGCCCTCTCTCCTGTCCCTGCAGCTCAGCATCCACCACCCAATCCCCCTTCACCCGTTCCGCTTCAAGGGGATTAGGAAGAGGGAAGGATGGAGCGGAGCGGAGCAGAGGGAGACAGGGAGGCTCAGTGTCTCGTTTTGGTGCTGATTTAGCTGCTCGTGGAGTGCAGCCCAAATTCCTGACGAGCTGGGAGGGGCCCTTTGTGGTGGCTGGGGCAGGGAAGCCCCCCTCGAATTGTTTAGTCCCTGTTCAAGGTGCAGGGAGTGCTCTTTTTGCTAAGTATTACATGGATCCTGATTTTAGTACGTGGAGGGTCAAGCTCTAACAGAGCTTTCAGAGAGGCAGGAAACATCAGTTAGCAGAGAAAATCACTTCCAAGTAGCCTGAGCCTGCTTAGGCAGGACATGCCAGACCTTCATGCTGCCCTGTGGGAGATTTCATGGAATCATAGAATTTTGTAATGGTTTGGGTTGGGAGAGACCTTAAAGCTCATCTCATTTCACCCCCTGCCATGGGCAGGGACACTTTCCACTAGGCCAGGTTGCTCCAAGCCCTGTCCAAGCCAGCCTTGGACACTTCCAGGGATGGGGAATTTCCAGGGATTCACTTCCAGAGATTTTGACTCCTGCTGTCCCTGGGCACAAGAACCCTGAGCTGATTTGCACCAGCCTGCAGTCAAGCACCATCTGCCCTGGACAATGCATTAATTTGGCTACAGCAGGGCAGATCTCAGGGTATTTTTAAGAGAAAAAAAAACTATTTCAAAGAAGAAAATAAAAAAAGAGAGGGCAATAAAACCCCCCCCAGCTGCCTAATCCCAGATGAATCTTGCCAAATATTCCCTTTCTATCTCAAAACACTGCACAAGGACCACATCTCTAGCCAGCCCACAAGGAAATTCTCAGCTTGAGCATTGTGTCAGAGAGGAAAAGCCACTTTTCTGAAGCTCTATTCCTTTTCTTTTCCTTTCTCTGCTCTTTTCCCCCTAAATCTAATCACCTTGCACAGGGAAGTCAGGGGGGGAAAAAGGCAGCTGGGAATTTACATGCAGCAGGATTCTCACTGGGACTTTTAGATATTTACAATACCTCAAGGAATAAAGAAAACTGTATGGATGATGGACTTGGAAAGCAGCATGTGCACTGTGTGTGTGTGTGTGTGCATGTGTATGGGCACTGAGATATCAGCCACAAGCCCAGGAAAGGAGCCCACAACAAATTTATCTTTACAACTCTTAAATTATCTTTCAGTTGACGCTTATTAACCTCCCGCCAAACTCATTATCTATGTGAATAAAGCCCGGGCTATCAAACAGAAATGGCTCCTGAGGCTGCTGCCCATGCTTGGGAAGGTTCGATTGCGAACCAGGGCAAGCTGAAACGAGATTTTATGCATTGTTTTTATTTTGTTTCTCTAAAAAAGCTAAAGCCTGGACCTCGCTGAGAGGGGCTCCCAGCACGGTTCACACAGAGAGTGCGACCGGCCAAATTAGCATACAGAGAGCTGTGAAATCCAGGCAGAGAAAACACATTCTGCTCTGATTTACACTTTTATGTCTCAGAGCAAGGAGTCCTTCCATCCCCTTCCAGCCTGCGCTGGTTGCTGTGTGTTTCCTGGGGCTGGGACAGGACTCTCAGGAGACCAGGAGTGAAAGGAATTTTGTTCACTAACAAGGAGGACAACTTGGGTCTGGGATTCGCAGCCTTTGGGAAGTGGGGGGGATATCTGTTGCTTTGTAAATACCTGCTCATTTATCGATGGAAACGTGCTTTTTCTTTGGCCAAATAGCACAACAGCCACAAGGATTTAACTCCTTGGTCTGGACCAGCATTTTCCATCCTGTTCTGACACGTCCCCACTTCAGGGGAAAAAGGAATTACAGACACATTTCAATACAGCTCCCACTAAGGGCGTAATGAGCGTTAAGGACCAAGAGATGGAGGTTTTATGAGGGAGTTTTGTTGTCTTTTGAAGGAAAGAAGGGCTTTGTGCACCCCTCCACCCTCCTGGAGAGGCAAAATTCCCCCCACTCAGCAGCCGCTTGTTGAGCTCTGGCATGTGACGGCTCCAAATTAATCGAATAAACAAGGCACCTCTGCGCAAGGACCAATTAGAGGCAGCCAAGTCCTGCTCCCTTTTCCCCAGCTGCCTCTGTGACAGGTTAAAACCCCTTCCCTGTGTCAGCGCCTTCCCGGGAGCCTGTGGAGCCTGCTAAGCTGGGCTCGGGGCTGACAGCCAGGCTGCGCTCTCCCTGCTAAGGCAGCGGCCAATTAACCCGATAAAAAAGAGGGAGATGGATCAGACAGGGCTTCTGCAGGGGCAGGCAAGGCTTTTTAAACAGAGGGAGAGGAGCAGACAGACATACAGAGAGTTCCAGGGTCCCCCAGTCCCCCTTTGTCTGGACTGGTGGTTTGTAGGATTCTTTATCTCAGATACAGACAGCAGCATGGGATATTCCTGCCCTCAGGTTTCCCATTCCCGGTTATCCAAGCGCTGGCCCCTCCCTAAGATGCATGTGCATACCCCAGCTGCCCTTCCCGGACCAGAGTTCCCGTGGCTGTTTGGTCCACATAAAAACATGGCTCTGTGTGTGTGGGATCAGGGGTGGATCAGTGTCTCTGCTCACATTCTGGACGTGCTCATGTGTGATGGACCTGGCAGTGTCTCCACGAGCGTCTCAGGTGACCTGGGGGCACCTCAAGGGGACATATGTTGCCTGCAGGCAGTAAAAGGAGCAGAGGAGCAGGGAACAGGAGTGGGGTCAGCCCTGAGGACTGAGGGACGTGCCCTGGTGGGCTAACACAGTTCCTTGTGTGCAGGCTGAGCTTGTAGCCAACCCACACCGCTGACTGCATCCCCCCTTCTATCTGCCCACATAGAAACACGTTTTACCTGTGAACTGAAAATGCTGTGCACGTTCTGCCAGGTCAGGTAATGAAGTAATGAGGGAGAAGCCATCCCACTACCAAATCCCCATGCATTTCCTTCTGTGAGGCAGGAAAATGTGCTCAGAGCATCTGCAAAGCCAGAAGGAAACCGAGCTCCTTCTCAAGCAACCGGCTTTCAGGCTGAGCCAGGGCTTTGTGGACTTCCCCTTGTTAGGCTCTAAATTACTTCCTTCATTTTCCCCATCACTCCTGGAGCTGTCTCCAGCCCCGAGGCTGCAGGCAGGCACAGGGCTAATCCTCTGGGAGCTCTGCTGTCTGGTGGACTTCAGAGACATGGAGAGGCTCGGGCAGTGTGAGGCATCATCCATCACATCCACTGCAGACAGCTGTCAGCAAAGCTCACCATCCGCTGCCCGAGTGACGCCTCCCCGCCCCTGGGAAAGGCTGGGCCTCCCTCAGTGCCACCAAAGGGAATTGAGACAATTGCTGAGGCTGGAGGCAGCCTGGTGGGAGGATTAGAGCCTGGTGGTCCAGCCCCAGGACTGGGCCCTTCTTCCTGCCTGTGCCACCCTGACACCCAAGCAGCAGTCGGCAGGATCACAGTTCGCTGCTGCTGTGCCTCCAGGGATGGGGGTGTTTGTTGGCAGGGTGAGCCCCTGGCTGTGTATCATGCACAGAAACCAGCAGAGATTTGTGTCCACAGGCACGATCATCACAACCAGTGTCCATTTAAGACTGGAAGTGCAGCTCTGTCCTCCTCTCCAAGACTGGGAGCAGCATAAATGCCAGGGTGACAAGTGTCCTCTACCACAGAAGACACCTGTAGAGTGAAGTTCTGGCTGTTTTCACACTGAACTGCCTGGCATGTAAATAAAACACCTTGATTTGGCTCTGCCAAAGCCTTGGGCACTGAGTCCAGTTGAGTCACAAGCATTTTGTGCCCCCCCAGTCCTCCTTTGCAGCACCCCCATCTCTGCAGGGGTGGTCTCCCAGCTGGGACAGGTAAAGAAACCAGTGGCTCTGGCCCTCGGGCAGCAGATCTCTCTGGGGGATGCTTCAGGGTACCAAGGAGTGCCCAGGACTGGTCCACACTGTCCCAAAGAGCCCACTAGTGCCAGAAAAGTGAGGGTGACTTGAGAAGAGGGCACGCACAGGAGCTGCTCCTGTTCAAACCAGCAGAGTAGGGACTCTTGCTGCCCCATGCCCTGCCTTTCCAGGGAAGCACCCCTGTGTCCATCCCAGCACAGGAGAGCTCTGCCCTGAGCTGAACTCCCCGCTGGAGACAGATGAGAGATTGCAGCGTGTTTAATTCATGGCCCCACGTTTCTATTTCTGGTTGCTCTCGGGCCTCGCCTCCTGTACGAGGGAGGCACCTCTCGGGCACTCTTTCCCTCCTCCTCTGCGTGCTCCTCTCCTGGCAGTGCGTGCCAAGGGTGATCAGCCTGGGGGTGAGGTTGGGCTACAGAAGCAGAGACAAGGGCAGAGTCCTGCTGGAAAAGGCCACCCAGAGTGCCCACAACTCCTGGGAAGGTTGTGTGGCCCCAGCACAGACCTGTCCAAGCCCTGCACACCTCTTTAGGTTCATCCTGTCGGTGCTCTGAGAGCTGGGCAACTATTCCCATTTCAAAGGCAGAAAAAAACAGACTCAGAGGTGTCAAGGTCATGCTCGAGCACAGATTTGAGCTCAGGCTTCTCTGAGTGGGAGATGAGGCTGGGGGTGAGGTTGGACAGGTCGAATTCTGTCTTCACCCTGGGTTCAACCTCATGGGGCTTGCACCATTGTAAGGGGATGCAGCCAGTGCTGTATCTACCCTTCCTCCCCAGCCAGTTCCTCATCCACAAGATTATTCTCCAGACAGAGCAACCTGCACAGGGGCAGGTAATTCATGGCTGCAGATGGGCTGTTACATCACTCTGACCTACGACACTGCAGTCCCTCCTGCCATTGGCTTCTGCAGGAATTTCCTGGGCCAAGGCAAGCTGCAAGATCCATGTATATATATATATTTTTTTTTTCTCTTCCTTTCTCTCCTGCAAGCTGCTTGAGAGCAAAGTCATTGGCGTAGCATAAATAGGGAGCACGCTGAGCGTCTGCCGGCTGAGCCGAATCCCCCTGCACCCCCCACCGTTTCCAATTTGTAGCCCATATTTTAATTCCCTGCCCCCACTGTTCCCTTCCTGCTCCCATAAAAGCCCCCGTCCTGCCCAAGCAGCGGCTGGCGAAGCAGCTGCCATTTCCAGCAAGATAATGATGAAGATACTTCGGCTCTCGTTGGGGTTCCAACCACGGGGGCCCGACGCTGCTGCCACCGAAGGATAAAGTTCCTCCTCTTGCTTTTTATCCTTCCCCCACCCCTTTCTTCTTTAGCTGCGGGATTGTTCGTATTTATTTATTTTTATCTATAAACTCTGCATCCTGTGCCGGTGGAGGTGGAGGAAGGGAAATGTTTGCAGAGCAGAAACTCCGCTGCTCGTAAAGCAGCCTCGTGCCTCCTGGGGTGGTGGGAAGCAAGGGCACATCCAGGCCTGATTTAAGAGCAGAGGAGGGCTGCTGCATCCTTCCTCCCCTCCACACGACACAGGATTTGTGCTGAGAGGCAAACCTCACCTCCCTGGCGGTTTTGAAGTGCTCAGGGGATCTTTCCTGCAGGCAGAAATCTGGGAGGGGAGAGAAGGAAAAACGCAGACATCACACAAGCAGGAACGGCCACGTGGTGAGGGAGGCGTTGGACGGAGCATCCTTTGCCCTCCAGCTCCCTCCACTTCATTTCAGCTGCATTACAGGAACCAGATCCCCCCAAAACGTGAGGGGAAAGGGAGGGGGAAACCTGCAGAGTGGTGAATATTAAAAGGTCTTCAGATGAGACCACTAAGGAAGATAAATCCTTCCCACAGCTGCTGGAGGAGGAAGATAACTCCCTTCCCTTGTGTGGTCAGTAGGAGGCAGCTGTGAATCCTTGGCTGAAGGGGAGAGAAAAATGTGGTGCTCAGCTCCTGCAGTTTTCCTCTGTCCTCTGGAAGGGGAAGCACGACAGGAAAGGCAAAGGCATCTGACTGGGGTAGTTCTACCCAGTGTCAGACTACAAATAAATGTTTCCTGGTTCCATCTCAAATCCTCTGGACTATCTTCATCTTAGACAGATGGACAGACATCAATAGATACCCTCTCCTTCTTTCTTCTTCTGCTGGCTCATGAGTAAATTCAATAAAACAGTGAGAGATTTGTTAGGATTAAGGTCAAATGAAAAGCGAAAAGGCGATTGGATTTGTTTTATGATTGATTATAGAAAGTACAGATATTTATTAACAGCCAACAGGATAACTGTCAAAATGATTCTATATCAACAAAAAAAACCCCAGCAGATGAGTCAAATGTTTTCAGCGTTGTGGGAACAAGATTAAACCAAATACAATTGATGCAGCAAATAAAGCTGCCAATGTTAACAGCTGCTATATAATTTCAACTGGTCAATCTCTATTTATTTATATATATAAATGTATTAGACATCTTTTTTTTTTTTCTCTCCCTCTTTTTAAGGAGTCTCTGCCAATTGCAGATGCTGTCAGTGCCTTGGGTCAGGAGTTGAGTCATCTTGTACGTTCAGCATCTGATACATGTCAAAGACAGGGAGCAACCAAAAGACCCCAAAGTCACAGGGAAGGGCCTGGGCAATCTCCAGCTCTGTCTGCTGCCAGGTGACCCTGGGCCGAGGCCTTACCTGTTTCTTGACTCAGTTTTCCCACCAGAAAATGCCATTGCTTTTAAAACAGTGCTTTGAAACTGCTGGATGGAACAGCACTGGGGCAGCCCAGGAAGCCTTGGGTCATTCTGAACCCCGTGCCCACAACAGCCCATCCCCACCCATTGCTGCTCCAGAGTGATTTGGCCTCTGCCAGCCCCCAAAAAGCACAGTCATGGTGGCAAGGGGTGGCCACACAGGGTGCTGAGCCTGCTGTGCCTCGGACCACCCAGCCCTCCCTCCCCCAGGCTGTTCTGGTCCACTTCCATCCATCTGTGAGCGGCTTCCTATTAGTACAGAGCCATTAAAATTCAAGGTCGGATTTGATTCTATATTGATCATTACCAGGCAAATTAAAGACATCTTTCTTCTCTTCCTCCTGTGTTTCAGTGCCAAGAGACATCCCGCTGTTCGCTTTTACAGGCGGTTTCTGCTGCCTCCGTGTCTCCTTGGATGGGAGCAGCTCCAGCCATGGAGGGTTCATGTTTCCTGGCACAGAGAGATGCCCCAGGTTTTAAAAAATGCAGAAGTGACTGTAAGTTTGGAAGATTGGAAAGGCTGGTGGCTTGGAGGTCTGCATTGTATTCTGCACTGAAATCCAGACTCACTGCACGAATCCCTAAGGATAAACGCAGCACCAGGCATGTGACAACTCTCTGCTCTACAGAGGGTTTGGCTCTTCCCAAGCACAATGTGGGACACCTTCAGATTGAGATTTTACCTCCTCCCTTCCCAGTTCAGCCTAAAATAACCACCACCACCCCTTCCTTCCTGCTGCTTCAGCCCCTGCAGGTCTCAGCTCTTGGTGCCTGCAGGAGATCTCAGCCTCTGGGCGTTGTTATTTGCAGGACTGGAGCACGTCAAAGCCAGACCTACAGGTGGGATCTGCTACCCCAGGCTGTGTAGACACACAGAAAAACACTGTTCTTTGGCCTAAACCAAGCCCAGGCCACTGCCTGATGTTCTGAGTGTTCACTGACGGGTCTCAGCTCTGTTCTCCCTGTATGCCCTCGCTGGCTGACACTGGTTTTGAAGCTCCGCTCTCCCTTAGTTGAGTTCTGGGTGACTGATGCCAGCTTTGACCTTACAGGGAGCAGTTGGAGGGGACTCCTGACGCCAGTGTGAGATCAAAAGAGAAAGTCTCTGACAAGTCCCTTTCTGAAGCGTCAGGACAGCATCTTCCAAATTATTTCTGTTTATACTTTGCCAGTGACTCATACGTTGATGTTCTGTCCTGTAGGTTACTCTAAAAACAGGAATAATTACGCTGCTAATTATCATTTGAATTATTCATTTTGTTCCCCTCTTCCTTTCTCCTAGAAGAGGGAGACGCATTGTCAGTCGTGGCTCTCTTTGTACGCCGTGATTAGATGCTCTCTCTGTGCAGTGACGGGAGAGATCTCATCAAAATCTGCTTCCAAAAATGGAACCAGGATGAGGAATTTCGCAGGTTCCAACAAGTTAATGACCTCTCCCCTTCAGCAACGTAAATATGCACCTACATATTCACATGGATACACACATATGCACACACACCTTCACCAAGCACCAAAAACATTCATCTCCACCATCAAAACAAACCCTTTTCCTCAGCTGAAAGGGAAAACAGGCTCTAATGAGACTGGGAGTGTGTGGCACATGTGTTTGTGTGTGTTTTCCTAATTATCTCCTTTCAAATAAGATTAAATATCCTTCAAAGCTGGACATCTTTCCAATAGGTGAACGAACTCCAGGGCTGACGGGAACATGAAAAATTTTCCCTGTCACAGGCAGACAAACAAATTGTGGTTGTTTGGTTTTTTTTTCTTAGGGAAAACATTGCAGTGAAATTACTGTTCTCTTGCTGTTGCCAGAAGTCCAGTTGAAGGGAGCCCAGTGCTGTTCTCACTCAAGGTGGGGCAAATCAGGACAAAGTCCGAAGAAGGCTGTGACGGGAAGGAGGAGAGAAGCTGGTTTGAAAGGTAACTTGGGCATCTGATTCTTGCCCCCAAATGGAAGAGCTCAAGGTCAGGGCCCTGCTTTGTGGATTCAACGTGATCTGAGGGTGGAGCTGTTCAGTGGGACAGTCTGGACAGCTTTGGACCGAAGATGTTCCTGGAAGATGCCCACCTGGAGAACGTGTGCTGGGGGTGAACTCCTCCTCTCCCTTCTCCAAGCAATGTTGTCACTGGAGGTGGCACCCTGGGCAAGGCAGCTCCGAGCCACGACCCCTCTGCATTCTTCCTTGCTCTGTGAGCTCTTCAAGGAGAGCTTGTCCTTGTCCCAAGGCTCAGCTGATCTCCAACACTCCCGCCAACTCCAAAGCTCCTCTGCTGCCACTACTGAGCTGGGCTGGGGCTACTCCCGTTGGCTTGGCTCATCCACCACCACCTTCCTGCGTGTGCAGAACATCCCCTTCTCCTTCCCCTTGCTCCACAAAGGCAGCACTCACTCCCTGGTGTGTTTGTGCAGGGGAGGGAAGTGCATCAGAAGCCGCAGCAAAAATCCCCATTCGCTTCACGAGCACTACCCGAGGATATCCATTAACCTGAACAGCCTCGTTCCTTTATCAGGGATTCCTTAAGAAGATCTGGGCTGCCTGGGAAGCTGAGCTGCTGCTTCAGACAATATGTCTGCACTTCACGGCTTTATTTGTTTAACAGGCCTGATAACGGCTCTGCCTATTGCACCGAGAGCCATCCCATTCAGGCAACAGGTTCCTTCCTTTATCGTGCATCAATCTAAACTGATTCCACTCTGGAGACTCCAGAAAAAAAAGGTGCACAGTCAGGTTACTCCTCCAACAGCTCTATGTTGGTATCAGGCCGTTGTTTCACTGTATTTAAATTATCAGAATAAAAAGGGCGCCACGTCTCTCTCTTTCTCTCCCATTATCCTTTGCTGAAACAAAGTCTGAGGAATGTGTCAGGCAAAGGATTTATCAAAGCCAACAATCCAATAGTTTTATTTCCTTCTTGTCAGGCACGGGGCCCTTATTCAGCTCTTTTATAGGAACCTTGGATTTGCCAGTCTGGATCAAACCCAGTCCCTGCCTCTGACAGCAGCCAGTTTTGTTGGCTTCCATGGCAGCACACAAACCCCCTGCAGCCAGAGCTCTGGAGGCATCCCAGCCAGACAGCAGGGCATCCTTCCACCTTGGGAAAAGGTAGGTGATGAGCTGCAGCCACGAGGTTTATGTCCTTTCTGTATATTTTAATGCCCATCGATCCAGTGCCTTTGCCTTGTGCCATCGTTTACTCCAGAGGAAAACAAATAAATCCTATCAAGGTGGCTAAAAGGCCATTATTCTGATTCCAAAGCAGTTTGTGCAAACACTGCTCTGCTCCAAGTGATGTTGCAGGATGACCAACAGGCTCATGGGATGGGTTTGATCTCTCCCATTATGACAACTGACTATTTCAACTACCTACATGAATGGTAGTAGTTTTATTTTAGTTTCATTTTAGTTCTACTTTGCCCTTGGCCCAAACGGAATTCTGGCACCAGGCACCCCACGGTTAACAGGGAAGGGATATCAAACCCTCTTGCCCCAGGGCCCACTCTGATGTGATCACTCTTCAGGACTATGAAATATCTCCTTGTACCAACAGGCAACTGGTGTCACTCCCCCCCTTTAAAAGCCGTGTTCCAATTCCCTGCCCACCAGCAGCTCCTTCCAGCAGGATGCCAGGGAGACGTTACCAGGGGATGCAGACGAGTGGGAACCATCTGTCTCCAGCTTTCCAGGGCTGACACAGCATCCCCGCTGACCCCCAGGCTCACACCACGGAGCTGAAACCAGCAGAGTACTGGGAGATACCCTGGGAGAGCAGCAGCAAACTGGGAACCCCTTGGAGAGAAAGAGCCGCGGAGGGAAGGGGTGTGGGGACAGGGAGGGGAGGGAAGGAGGGAGAGCTCTGAACAGATGGCTGAGGGAGAGCTGGTGGAAGGGAAGGGAAGCAGACAGATGGAGGACAGAGAGGAGTGGGGTGAGTGACATAAGCAATTCTCTGTGCTTGTTCATATTTAATCAAGAATTTGCTGCTGCCGCTGTTTGCGCTTGGCATTATTTGCTTTAGAGGAGCCTCTGATGGGGCCCTGCCAGAGGCCAGAGCCTGGAACTGTGCTGATGCTCAGGGAGCTGGTCCTGCCTCCGGGAGCTCTGCCCCAGAGCCAGGCTCCGTCTCACCTCTGGAACAGGGCAAGATTCCTGGGCACCCGTCTGACATCAGGCACAGGAACGAAGTATCTGCACCCCTGGAAAACCCCGTGGAGGCAACGGGGCAGCGGCACAGGCACCACAGGGCTCGCTCTCAGCCAGCCCTCACCACCCTCGTGGGCAGTGATGGTCACAGCAGAAAACGTGGGGGGGTTCTGCCCAGCAAAGGACTCTAATTCTCAGCCAGAAATTCCAGCTTTTTTTCAGAGTCCCACACAAGCCAGAATGTCCTGCCACTCCGACACGTCTCCAGCTGATGGTGTCTTAGGCCAGTTCTAGGAGGAATAATAAGAGTAATCATCATTATTTGTCACATCTAATCCAACCTTATCTCCTGTGGGATCTCAAAGCTTGTTAGCAGAGCACAGGGCTAATTCTGCTCCTCTCTGCCACCTGCGCCCTGCTCCTAAAGGCAGGGTTTGAAATACTTTAGATAAGCCTGTAGAACTCTGAAAAAAAAAAAAAAAAAGCCTTAGCTCCTGCAGTGTCTTCTACTGCAAACTGGGGCACAAAGTGAGTAATTTGCCTTTAAGGTGGCGAAATGAAAGAGTTACCAGTCTAGTTTTGTGTCTTACTGGAGCTAATGTTGCCTAGGACTTTGTCAAAAGGAAATAAAAGAAAACAAAAAAAAAAAAAAAAAGGAGGAGGAAGGTGGATTAAGAAAATAAAAAGGGAGGATGGACTTTCCAAAATGAAGCTCAGGCACAATGGTTTTTGCATAACAGTAAGTGGAATCTGCCCTCTCCTCTTGTCTTTTAAATATGTTTTAAGGCAAGCCTTTAATTTCTGTGTGATAAAGACAAAGGCATCTGAAAACCTCTCCAATTTTCTTTTGCTCTGATTTTTTTTTTTTAATTGTAATTATGAAACTGTCCCATTATCATATTGTGATGTGGAACCTTTCAAGCAATGAGAAATTCAAGTGAAGTCTTGATTACCTCCCCTGAGAACAAAATGTGATGGGGAGGACAGAGAGAGGGGGAGGGGAAAACACAGACAAGTTTTATAATAATAATATAAAGAAAAAATTAATCATGGATCCATTAGTGTTAATACAAATGCTTTATGACTCACCTCAATCATTTTACATTATTTAATAACAGAAAGTCATTATTTCCTGGGAGAATTAGGATAAAGCCTGTTGGAGGGGTTTGTGTGGTTTTTTGTTTGTTTTACAGTAACTAAAAATTAGGTTTCACAGCAAGACAAGGTGGGTGGGGGATGTTTTAACCCCTCGCTACTATTACAGTTCTTGAGCTCAATGCGCCGCAGGTGCCTGGGGAGGACACAACCAGCCGACGGGATGTGAAGGTGATCCAAGAAAAGAGAGAGATGGCACCCAGGGGACTGGGAGAACATCTGAAAAGCCTCTCTGGACAGGCTTTGGTGGTCCCTTGGGGTGACTCTGCAGGGGTTAGGGGGGGTTCAGCTGCTGGTACCTGCGCTGTGATGCTCGTGAGATGGTCAGTGTTGGCTGCAGGACAACCTGGGGCAGCGAGGGCAGGGCTGGCTCTGCGGTCCAGACACCTCTGCCAGGCATGGCCTTTCCCTCTCAAGTTGCTCAGTCTCCTTTTAAGCTGACCTCACATCTGGCTCCTGTACTTTAATCTTGCTTTCTCTCATCTTGTTTCCAGAGATGGTGCTACGCTCATTAATGTTCTTCCTTCAGAAGTGGCTTTTAAAACTGTTGCTGTTCGTGTGTTCAGGCCTGTGACGTAGAAGGATTGACTTTTTATGGGAAAGGCATCCCTGGAATGAAGGGAGATGCCATGTCCCTGGCTGGGTGGGTAGTTCCCAGCTGTACCCAAAAGGAGAACAGAACCTTCACCTGAGGCTGGCTGGGGGATCCTCTACTAATTTCAGCGCTCCAGAGCGAGCCAGAGTCATTTTCCTGGGAATGTAAAGATGGGGAAAGATGAGAGATCCGTAAGCAGGATATTATCTGCATCCAGGCTGCCTGTGGGGTTGTGGATAACACAAGGATGTGTCTCATGCAACTGTCGCTGAGCCTCGTGGGCTCCTCCGTGGGAGGGAAGTGATTTAGCTCCTGGAAGAGGTCCCCTCCCCACAGAGGCTGTGAGTTATAAAGGCAGGGAAGCATCTCCCAGCACAGGAGGTGGAGCAGCACAAGGGTGCTCTCTACTGATCCAGCTTTTCAGGCCGGGGGAGCTCATCCACTTCTGGACTGCAGAGACTGACAGGAATTGTGCTTCCCTCCCAGGAGGCAGCTTTGAAACCAGGAGGGTCCCTTCTACCTGCACACAACCCAGTGAGCTGCAGGTAATGGGATTAAACTTAAACTTAATCTGGAGCTCTGGTTCTGCGGGCAATTAAACTCCAGTGATTCCACAAGGAGGGAAGTTCAGGCTGGAAGGGTTGCATCCCTCGTGTTGCCATTTTGCCTTTGGTCAGTGAAAAGGAACGTGGGTGTTACCCGTGGCCGAAATTTGTCACCCGAAATTGTTGTTTCCTGCGGTGAAAATTTGCCGCCAGGGAAGGTGGCAAAGTCACCCCCTGGACAAAATTTCTGCTGAAGGGAACCAGCTGGAGGTCCCTGGGAGAAGGGCTCTTCCAGAGTGCTGGGATAACCTCCTCTTCCATGACTCAACTCTCGGCTCTGTGTCTTGGGAGGGAACTCAGTTGACTGACACTTGTGATTTGGGTGTTCGGGAACCAGGTGGATCCAGAGCTGATTCCATCTAATCCACCGCCCCACTTTCCTGTGCCTCGGTTTCCCCTTCTGTAAAATGGGGATAAGTACTTTGATACAGGTGCACTCTTGTGCAAAATGCCATAGCATCTGGCTGGAAATCACTGCCTCCTGAAAACCTACCCTTCCACTTGAAAAGAAGGTGAAATTAAACTTATTTTCTACCAAACCCGGTTAAAACAGGATTTCTGTCTTATACTCACGGAATTGTTCGTGAGTGTTGGCTTAACAACAGCCTGAAATGACCTTGCTGTTGAAACTGATGCTGTTTATGGGATGAGCATCTTCCTGCCCCGTCAGGATCTGCTGTTGTGGGGTCCCGGTGTTTCACATGCTCAGGCTGAAATTCAGCGTCTGCCTCGAAATGCTCCCAGACAATATGCAAAGGAGGAGTTATCCCTTTCAACCTCATTGTGAGGAGCTGAAGGACAGAGGCCAAGGTAATTTTCTGGGGAGCTCAGCTTGGGCACCAGGGCCAGGGAAGGCGCTGACTTCTGTGTGACACAGTCCGGTATTTTAAAGAACGAAAAAAACCTCCATCCTTTCTATCTAGGGAAGAGCAGCTGCTTAATCCAGCTGTGGGAAAAATGGCACGGGAAACTGTTTCAGTGAGGGCTGGGAAAAGCTCCTGCCAGCCCCAGGGCATCCTGAGGACACTTCACTGGTGTCTGTTTACCTGAGCGCTGCAATTGCCCAAGCTATTTGCCGCTACACGAGGAGTTGAGAAAGTGGCAGAGGCAAACAGGACACCCAATTTTCTGTGCAAAGTTAACTTTTCCGATTGCAGTTGAAAGCTTGGTTCTTTTGACCTAATTTCACACTCCAAGGGTTAACTGCTCTCTGTGGTACAGCAGCCCTCCAGTGAGTGAAGCCAGACAATGCCATTTAAGTGAATATTCCTAGCCTACAGAAGTCCTGGAGATAGCTCCATCTTGCTCACAGTAGGTGTTACATTAGCTGCTCAAACCATATTCCAGTAAATTAGAGCTGGGCTGATTTAGACAATCACTGGGTCATTCTTTCCTCCAATTCCCAGTCTCACACAGAGATAACAGCAGCTGGGGGAAAGCAGGGAGGTGGACGACTAGCAGTTTGCTTGCTTATTAGGGGTTAGATGCAGCCTTGAGTCTGTGATTTGCAGAACACGACTGATACCAGCAACAAAAGCCCCAAAGTTAAATGATGCAGTATTTGTTTCAGGTCTAATAAAGACACTTAAACAAGCGCCAGGCACTTTCTTCCTCACAGGCAAGTCAAGGCATTAAAATGCCTTTATAAACCAGAGGGAAACCTCTGGGGGGCAGGAATTCAGAGGGGAGGGCTGGTCAGGCACCTCAGTCCGTGGTGTGTGCTGGGTGACTCCAGATGTTTGTCCTCGCCTTCGTATCCTCGAGCTGTCATAAACCTTTTGCGGTGGTTTTTGTCCGTCACCTGGCGCCAGAGGAACCCGATTTTCGTTTGGTCTGTGAATACCAACAATAAAGTGCTGTTATTGGAGTGATCTGACCTTCTTGTGTCAGGCACTGAGTAAGCAAGAGCTCTTACAACCCTCCTGCAGCCCTTTTATGTGATTTGGTTTTTTTTCCCCTCAGTCAGAAATCTGTGCTACGTTCTTTAGGAACTGGGTAAACTGACATCAGAGAAATGTTGTACCAAGGAGTTCTGCAGGTGTTCAGAGGCCTTTTTTTGCTTTTTTTTTTTTTTTTTTTGTTGTCCCAGTTTAAGCCTCCAGCCCAACAAAATATTAAGCAAATGCTTAAACAGAAGAATCTGCCTTAGGGTCTGTGACTGAACAGGTTGCTTGAAGCTGAGCTGCCACAGTGCACGGAGAGGGGTTAGTGCTGCTCCCCAAGGCAGCCAAGCCATGACCTCTTTTTCTCACATTCTAATGTCCCTGGCAGTGCAAAAATGCAGCATAAATGCTCTGAAAGGCAGTGACTGCAGGTGTGCAACAGCTTCAAGGGATTAAGAAGTGGCAGGAAGCAGCAGAAGACAGAAGCCAAGGTGATGTGTAAGTGCCTGTAATTTAAAGGGGAAAAGGCTGTTTGCTTAGCTCTGGAGGATTGGTTGCTGCTTACCTTGATATTTTTTTTTCAGCTCTGGTGTGAAATATTTTATTTCTGAAGGTGTGTCCAAGGCAGGGAGCTGCTCTAGGTTTCAGCATACAAATAGAAAGGGCACCACAGAGAGAGAATTATTTATCTCTCTTATTCCCATTGCTCTCTTTAAAACTCACTGTAATGATGTTGCTGTGACCCAGGCCTCTGTAATATGTGCCTCAGGTAACGCAGACTGATATATAAATACCTGGGTTTATTACTCTTGAAAGACCTTTTGAGAACTCAGAGGGAGAGAGAAATTGTGGGATCTAATCTACCATCCCTGAGGGAGAAAATTAGTCCACGGGCAGTGCTAAATGATACAGTGGCATTTGGATGCTGAAGGAAGAGAGCATCGTTTTATGAAGTGGGTCAGTTCTGTCCTGGGGAGAGAGGACTGAGGCAAAGTGGAATTCAGCTCTGGAGCCCCAGTTCCAGGCATGCCACCCTCTTGGGATGGCACAGGATCTCCTTAAGTCCTGGTTGTGTTTAGGTAGTCCTGGGCTGGGTTACTTCGATGTCACGTGCTGTGTGAGGTGAGATGAGATGAACCTTTGGGACCAGATAATCAAAGAGCAGCAGGGCCTATGAAGCAGCAGGTGCAGAATCAGGTTTAGGTTTTATTGGGAGCAATGTGGAAACCCCTCAGCTCCCTACCTGCCGTTTTCAGATGTTCAGGGGGGAGAGGCTGAAGGTTCCTTCCTGTCCCCCTGTGCTGTCCTGCAGGAAACATTCAGTGCAATGAGTCTGACAGTTCTCCTTAGCTGCCTCTTCTGCCTGGTTCTGGTGGTGACCTCGGCTGGTCTGATAAATTTTTATGGTTACAAAGGTTCTTGCTATGCCTGGTTGTAATTTCTGAAGGAGTCATTCTTCGAGTGATGTTTCAAACTGACAAACGCGATCATGTGGTTTGTTTTTAAACACCGACAGTTACCCCAGGGACTGGCTGGGCTATCAGACCTCTTTCTCTGTTACTCTTCAACTTGCATGGCTGCCCACGTGCATGTAAAACCCTCCTGCTCTGAGCTGGTAGCATTTCACACTCTGTTTGTTTGAGCAGAGCAGAGGCCTGAGGTCCAGGGCACGGAGCTCCTGGGAAATCAGACCCGCTGACTTGTGAGTCCAGTCACTGCAGCTCCCGTGGTTATCCGGGGGAAGATCTCATTCCCTGAGGCTTTGCACAGACCTCCAGTGGCACCATTTCCCTCTGTGCTGAGAGCTGAGCCCTGCTGACCCCAGGGAAGCGCTCTGCTGGTGGTCACGAGGGGATTCTTGGTGGCACAGCAGCATTGAGCAGGGATCAGACCTTTTAGAAGTTGGAAGCACAGATGTAGCCAGAACTGCATTAACTGATATTAAAAGTGCTCTTTAACACGCTCCATAATTACTGTGAAACTCATTGCCACAGGAAGCCACCGAGGCCAGGCACTTAACAAGAGTCACCAAAGGGGTGGGCACTGCTACGAATGGCGAAGATATGTAAAAAAATGATGATAAATTTTGCTGCAGGTTTATTAAACCACACATTCAAGCCAGTCTCTCCCTGGCAGAGTCCAGGATGGTACTTAATGCGAGGAGGAGAATGAGCAGACAGACATTGGATCTGATGCGGTTTGGCAGCCCCTCCAAGGGGCAGCGTGTTTGACAAGGACCTGATCTCCCCGTGCTTTTAGCTGGCTCAGTGTCACAGCTCTGTCACTGTGCCTCTCCCTGCTGCAGCAAAGAAATCTTCATAGTTTGTGAACAATAAAAGCAGGAGCACAAAGGTGAAACTGGTTTGCTTCCCCCTAAAGAGGAATACATTTCCCAGATCATTACGTTTTTGGTTCATGCGCTGAGGGTTTCTCTCTCCTTGGGAAGTTTTTACAGTAGATTGAATCTGATCACTGGAAAACTCATCTGGAAAACAGGTTAGATGCAAGTATGAAATGCCTCCTTCCCTCCATGCTTCTCCCTTCCTTCCTCTCTGTACATCCAGAGAGAAAAAGCTGATGGTAGATTTTGCAGCTTTCAATTACCATTTACTGCCTGGGTGAAGTCTCAGGCCTCTCCACCTGGGTTAATCTCCAAAGAATGGGTCTTAATTTCTCATTACCTGCTTGAGGTGAGTGGGTGGTTGAGGCAGATATTTTCCCAACAGAAGTTGTGGTTTTCTCTCACTCCTCCTGAGCTTCCACTTCAGCGCTGGAGGGACGACGAGGCTCTTTTTTAATAGCGGGGTTTGCCTTTGGTTGTGGATCGAGAGCCCGGATTTCTGTGTTCCTTCCCCTGTGCTCATCTTTCAAGGATGTAAAATATCCATAGAGATCTGAAGATTCCCACGTAGGAATCCAACAGTGCTGTTGCTGCAGCAGGAGTGTTACTGGTGGGAGGAAAGAGGCGCCATGTGCTCCGAGCTCTCAGCTTTCAGCCCAGTGTTTGCAACTACAGGGATTATTTTCTCCCATGCAGATGCTTCCAGCTACAGCAAGGGCCCCATTTCAGCCCCTGACCTGCCCACCAATGCCAGTGCCAGAGCTGGCAGGTTGTGTTGCCCCCAGAGCAGGAGGGGAGGTCACTGCCCTGCCCAGCTGGGCTCCCTGTGCAGACAGGGTGGCAGCTCTGCTCCATGACAAGCTTCCCATTTGGAAACAAGGTGACCTCACAGTTTTGTTTCACCCCTTCACTGCTTCCAGTCTGGGCTGGATCTGAACTGGAAGGAGGCTCTTCTGTACTTCAGCAGCCCTCACTGGTCGGCTGTCCTCAAAAACAGCCTTTCACGCTCATGTACTCAGGAACAGATGCACCCGTACAGTGCAGCCTTTTAGACAAAATCTATAATTTATGCTTAAACCAGAGGCTGTAACCTGGGTGGGAACTGAATCCAGGAGGTTCCTGCACATGTTCAGCTGATCCTGTCCTCTACAGGAACTGGATCACAGGCACACGATGTGAAATGCGAAGAGAGTGAGCTTGATGCTGTTCGTGTGCGTACTGGGGTCACCCCAACGCAACGAGCTGAACTGGTGACAACTGGGGGTTGTTCTGATTGTCAGAGCAGACAATGTGGTGAGCAGAGGCGAATGTGTGAACCAGGAGGTGTTTAACCCTTCTGGCCACGGTGGAACCCTGAGTAGGAGAAATGGGTGTTTCAGGTAAAGATATTATATAAGATATAGTCTGATAAATTCGGACAGTCACTGCTCTGTGAAGGCAGGGGAGTCCTGGCAGGAGGAGACCCATGTTGTGTGTGTGCCTGCAGGAGATTCTGCCCAAAATGTGCTGCGGGACAAAGATGGTGCATCCATCACCAGGGAGGGAATTAAACCAGGCCTTTCAACAGCTCCCTGTGCCCAAACCCAAACCCAGGCCCAGCCTGCACCGAAATGCTCTGCAGGAGCGATGGAGGATGGTGAGACTTATCACGTGAAAGCTGCCTTGTCAGTGCCTGCTTTTATTCCCTGCACTGCAAGCACTTGTTCTGGTTATAAATGGATCCATGAAGAATTTATTTCTTTTTTCTGTTTCTGGGTTCTGTATTCCTCTGCTTGTGTTTTAGAGCACGGAGGGATATCACTCTTGCTTTGTGTTTTGCTGTCCATCTCCTGCCTGGGCACTTTCTCTTCCCCTCCTACAGCAGAGCCATTTAGGCATCCATAAAACCCCCATAAAATTTTCTCTCCCACAACTTTTGCAAGAGCAGAAAAATGTCTGCTTCACTTCACAGACATTTCGATGCGGGGGGAACAGACTTTATATTTAAAAAAAAAAATGAACAGTGAGTAAAATAACAAGCACAGAGAAAAAGGGCAGCTTTGGCAGAGCTGACGTCCTCCCACCAACTCACCTCCAGAGCTATTAAACCATGTAAATCTCCCCTTTTTGCAGAAAGAAGAGCCAAAACCAGCACCAGCCCTTTCAAATTGCGTCCTGCATGGAGAAATAGCCTTGGTATTAACACAGCTTGGCTCTGGGCCAGATGCCTGTGCATGGAAACATATTTAAACCACTGAATAAGCAGGGTATAAACAAGAATTTTCAAAGTTTGGTGCTTTTTTGCAACTCCAGGCAATGAGAATTAGAGTCTACAGTTATTAAGTTCCCATCTGGTGGCTTCTTTATGAAGGAATGATATTTGCATGTTTCCAGCAGAGAAAAGCTGTTTTTAGCTCAGATAAAATGGAACATTTTGCGACGGTATGGGAAATAACAGATGATGCTGATTTTAGCAACTGGGGTTGTAGGTTCCACCAGCTGCCCTTTAAAAAAAAATATTTATCTTTAAGTAATGTTTCTCCTAGTACTTTTAACACCCATTGACTTGGAAGACTTTGGTCAGAGGAAATGATGGCATCTCACAGAGCAAGGAAACAGCCCATTGAGTCATCTGCTTGGATGTGTTGGCCCTCAGTGTGGTGGGGTTTTTTTTTTCCTTTAAATCTGAGCAAAGTGCAGGGCTGGTGTAGCCACAGGTTACCTACAAAATGCAAAAGGGCCTGATTATTTTTTTTCTTGCACTACAGCGTCTAGCAGGAAGGATTTGCAGCTGCTGCACTGCATTGCAGCTGTGGGGATTGCTAACATTCCAAAACACGCAAGGCAGGAGCGGCATGGATTAACCTAGAAGGAAGCCTGGCTTGTTTTGAAATATCCTGTGCCACCACTGCAAACGGAGTGTGGTTCTGGAACCAGGCACAGCTTTCTGAACCAGCTTGTTCAGGCAGACACTGCCAGCTCCGAGCCTTGAAAACCATAAATACAGCTTGGGCACCAACTGAGCCACACCACTGCTCACACACACGAGTGCTTTTCCACCCAAACAGCTGCTCTGCTGTCACAGCCAAGAGCAAGAGGAAAAGCAACACCCCAGAGGAGCTGGAGCTTGGGGACCGGAGCTGGAGGCTGTACCCAGGCTCAAAACAGGGCCAGCATCACCCTCCCCTCCCTGAACTCAGCTGGGTAAAGGCAGTGTAGTTAAGGGGCAGCAGGGAAGGCGTTTGGCTCACAAGGCAGAGTGTGAGTTTCAGCCACAGAATCACGGAATTGTTTAGCTTGGAAAAGGCCTCCAAGATCACCAAGCCCAACCGTTCCCTCAGCACCGCCAAGGCCACCAGATGTCACATTTACATGTCTTTTAAATCCTTCCAGGGGTGGTGGCCCCACCACTGCCCTAGGAAGTCTGTGCCAGGGCTGGACAATCATTTTGGTGAAAAAATGTTCCCTGAGGCTGTTTTCTCCTGTCCTATTGCTTGTTACCTGTGAGAAAAGACTGACCCCCACCCGGCTTCCCCCTCCTGTCAGGGAGTTGCAGAGAGCAAGAAGGTCCTCCCTGAGCCTCCTTTTCTCCAGCCCCTGGTGTTTCAGCCCCTTCCCCAACTCCATTCCCTTCTCTGGACACACTTCAGCCCCTCAATGTCTTTCTTGGGGTGAGGGGCCCAAAACTAAACCCAGGGCTCGAGGTGGGGCCTCCCCAGTGCCGAGTACAGGGAGATGATCCCTTCCCTGGTCCCGCTGGCCACGTTACTGCTGGTGCAGTGGACACACGAACACATTCGGTTTGCACACCCCATTTGAAGCCCAGCAACCTCGGCTGTGACAGTGTCAGCACTGCTCTGCACTCCAGAAGTCTGTAAGGGTGCCATTTTTAACAGTAATTGAAGCTATTTGGAGCCTTCTGATTGTGGAGCATTTCAGAAGGTGGCAAGTCTGCTGTTCCCAAAGAAATCTCTGGCCTGCCTCCAAGCCTTATAAGAGCATTGGGGTGTTGCTAGGCTTGAAAAGTTGGTTTGGGGGGAAGATTTGTCTTTGCCTTGCTCCTGCCCTCCTCTTTTGTTGAAAGGCACGGCTTTTTTGGTGCGATGTGTCCAAGACAGCCCATGCTTGGGAATTCCCGCTGCTCCTTTCTCTTGCCCCTGTCCTAAAAATAAATTCAAACCCTTCCTCCAGCACTGAGAAGCCTGGCTGGCTCTTTGGGCAGTGTTGGAGCCTCCACCTTGCTCCAGGACCCTCCTGTGCAGGAGCAGGAGTAAAGCTGCACTTCAGGGCTGCCAATACACATGCAAAAGGAGTCAGTGCTCTGCAGTGCCCTACTGGGGGCAGTTCAGTTAAACTCTTCTCCTTCTTGCCTCCTTCAGGGTCTTCTGTTCATGGATAAACATGGGAAGCAACAAATCTGCCGTTCTGAAGGGCCTGGGAGCTGCTCCTTCCATGGATACAAACACCCAGAGAGCCCAGAGAGGTCTGTGTGATCCCAGACCCTGCAGCTTGCCTCTTTCCAGGTCCTGGCAAGGGAGAGTCCCGAGCCACTGAGCTGATTTCATTTTTAACCACAGCCCAGCAGATCCCACACTTAGCTCGGGGCTGGCTGGGCTGCTCTGCAGATGATCTTGCGATGTTATGACAGTCCAGAGAGCCATTATTCCGAGCTCTTGCCAATCACCAGACTGCTGCCAGTCTGTGTCAAATGAAGCATCCCAGGCCCTGTCACATTAAATCCAGCAGCTCTTTCATTTAGAGCAGAGCGGTTTGTTTATTTGCGTTCCCTCCCCTCCTTTTGGGGTGCCACACTCGATCAACTCCGGGCTTTGCTCTGCCCACGCAGGGCCTGCGACCACGGGGAAACCCAGGGCCCCTTGAAGGGGTTGATGCTGTTGAGTGTTTTGCTGTGGTGTTGTTTTGGAGTACAAGGAAGGGGAAAAGCAGGGGATACTGGTATAGCTGAGAGAGTGGCTCCAGATCAGCCCTTGAGAGTCGCCTCCCACAGGAGGTCCCAGCCTGATGAGTCCCACGGCTGCTGTGCTCTGCTGGAACTGGGAATAAACCATGCAGAGCAGTGTCCCACCTGCTGACACCAACCAAGGCACCTCTGTGCCTCGGTTTCCCTGTCCTGAAAACGGGAAGGGCGAGTGAGGAGTATCCCTGTCTCTGGAACAAAGGGAAGCTCAAGCCCCGGGGTGCTGCGACCGTATGCAGGGATGGGAAAGAGGATGGTGGGGTGTGACATTTCAGCTTACAGAGCTGGATTTTTTCCAAGGCAGGATTGCCAATGCCCCTGCTGTTGTTCCTGAGCAGCTCCTGCCCTCTGCAATCTCTCCATGCCACACCACCAAGTATGAGAATGCTGCAGCAGCCAGGTGGAAGGAGGGGGAGTGCTCTTGGAGCTTGGGTTTCTCTTGGACAGAGGTGACTCCAACAGAACTGTCCAATTCATGCAGGGGCTGCAGGTGGAGGGTGCAGAGAAAAGTCTGTACAGATGGAGAAAAGAAGGGGAAAATGATGATGGCTGGGAACATGATTACAGGAAGGAACCAGGGTCCTGCACACAATATTCCTATTTCATCAGCACAGATTCTCCTGTTCCTGCAGGAAGCCTCTTGAATCAAGCCTCTCTGTGCAAAGACTGCTCAGCTTCTGTTGTCTTCAGAGCCTGGAAGAACAGGGGAGAAAAAAGAGATTCTTTGGGAGTTTTTATTTATAATACATCTGCAATAAGAAGTGGTTCGTTTCTTGTCATTGCCTGCTTTGGTGTTTAATTTGCCTCTTGTAGGATTTGAACTCAGATGTTATGATGCAGGGGTTCTTTTCCCCTTTACACGAACTAAAAGCAAAGGCAGAGTTAAAAGACAGAATTCCAGGGCTTCCAATCATTTGACAGAATGAAGTCTGTGAGCCAAATTAACAGAGCTTCCTCATTACTGGTGTCACTTTGCGTGCTGGCTAAATGCTCTTGAATTCAGCCCTGATCCATTACCAAAAATAGTCTCCTTACCTTCCTTGCAAGGGGCCCCCAAGCTGATTAAAAGCAAAACGGGTTTTAATTGTGATCTTTCTCCCCTTGAAGAGTGGCTTTTATCTGTGGTTGCTTGTTTCACATGAGAGTTACTGGCTATTTCTTGGGTTTTGTGCAAATTCGCAGGGAGAGCTTCCCTATATGGATGAATGGAGATCTCTTCGAGGAAGAAGGATGTCTACTGCTTTTAAGGAGTGTCTTATAACAAAACCTTACACAAATCCCCATTTGAGGCGTCACTTCTATGCCAATGTCTCTTTAAGAAAGCGTAATGATAAATCCAGCTTCGTTATCCAACATATCCAACAATCAGCCCGGTGACATCCTTCCCTTCCCTTCCCTTCCACGGAATAGCGATTGACTCATTGGGTGACTCTGCTTGCAGTTGAAACCACATCCAGTAACTGGAAACCCAGGGAGACTCTGCAGTCTCCATGGAGACAGCACACTTACAACTTAATGTGATCAACAGATGCTGCAATAATCTTGAAAGATGGAGAAAATGTTTCAAACCGAGTGTTGTTTATGGTGGGTCGGTGGATGTTCAAATTTGCTCTGTTGTGACTGGGCTCTGTGTAAACACACTCTCTTTTTGGAAAACACACACGGGCGTGTGTGTGTGTGTGTGTGTGTGGAGGGAGAAATCTTTATGTGGGTAAAGAAACCTCTTTTCTGTTCTCAGCATCTGCCCTTGGGGAGGTCACCTTAACTTTCTCCTCTCTCCCAGTTTATCTGTAAAATGGGGCAGGGCCAGTCATCCAGGTAATGGCTGCAGCATCTTTTATGCTCTGGGGTGGAGGGCTGTAATGAGATGGAGCTGGTAAGGATTCTGATGAATGAGTCTATAATCTCAGTGAATTGAACAGGGATCTCCCTCTGTGCTGGATGACCTAATGCTGGAGCTGACGTCAAGATTTCCAGAGCAGATTTATACTTCTGCTGCGTTTTCCTGTGAAACCTCTAATGACTGATCATTTCCCACTGAACCTTACAATCAGTTGGAAAGAAATGACCTGTTTTCTGTCTTCCCTGCTCTGATTCTGTTGTAAGCCCCCATCCCTGTCACATCTGGACCCTTGCACCAGTCCCAGGGGTAGGGAGATGCACTCCTCAAGCAGGAGGAAGACGCTAGTTCTGCATCAGAAAGATTCCTGGAGCATAACTATTAGAAAGGATGTTCCAGATGCAAGGGCTGGCTCAGCCTTCATTTCACTGGCTGCTGGGAAGGTATAAATTCATGCTGCATTTGTTTCTTCTTCTTTCCCTAAGCATCCTCTGCTGGCCACTCTTGGAGACGGGCTGCTCGGCTGGAAGGACACTCACTGAATTCCTGCTCTGCTCTTAAAATCCAGTGGCCTTGGAGAGTGGAGGGGTTTCTGTGTTTTCCTTTGTTCTTTGGGTTTTTCACAAGGGAGGAGGAGCCTTTGGTAGCACAGAGGCATTTAGAGCTGCGCAAGGTGCTTCACAGGCACAGGGGAGATCCAACTACCAGCTCAGAGGCTGTGAGAGCAGAGAGACCTACACCAGCTTTACAGGGAAGAGGCTGGGGCAGATCTGCCCTCAAAAGCTCAGGAGGCTGCTGAGAGGGTCTGTCTGTGCCTGTGCTGCCCCAGCTCACAGCTCAGCGCCTTTGCTGAGGTGCCAGCCAAGGTGACAGGAGCTTTCTGGGGTGTGGGAGACTCAGGCAGCCCCTTCTGCTGGCACTGAAACTCTCTGCAGATGGGCAGTGGTTGGTGACTTCACCGAAACAGCTGCAATAAGGAGAAGGCAACTTTCCAGCCTAAGCATCCTGCTGAAAATCACCTTCAGCAGAGCAGGATGCAGTCCCAGTTCCCACCCATGGCCAACCTTCCTTGCTTGCAAGACCCCAGGCCCCTTGGCTGGACTCTTGCCCTCGATGAAAGGTGCTCAGCACTGTGAACTCTCCCCACTCCTGCACCCAAGGGGTCAAGAATTTCCAGGCAGAAACCACCTATTGACAAGTTTGGGGCACCCACCCTTGGAGAGATCCTCACCCCTGCCCAAGTCAATGGGCTTCCCATCCCACTGCCGATTCCCATGAGAACTGTACATGTACATGCAAGGAACTGCAACCCATAAATATCAGTAGGGATTGCTGATCAGGGTCTGTCTCCAAATCATGACAGGAATGCATCTCCTTTCCAAAAGGACACGATACCTAATTCAATGAAAGGAATTCCTCGTTGGAAGTCCCAGATGGGTCCATAAGATCAGCCTGATTATCTTTTGAAACCTTGGTTGCTCCAAATAAGACTGAAAATTGAATTAGCTCAGAGAGAGACAGCCCTGGCCAATCACTCAGGGAAGCTGAAGGACAGCTTATTGATTTTCATGTTTCAGAAAAATTAAATGATATCCCTTTTTGTTATTTAAAATGCTGCTTAAGCAATTCAGTAATGTGATGTTGGAGGCCCAGTTCCAGGCTCTGAATTGGCTGAAGGAGGGGGTGGAATTTCCCTTGACAAGAGAGTTAGGTGGAAGAAAGATTTAGTGTAATTGCCTTCCCTTCCAAATAATTGATGGCACCAAAAGAATGGCTATATTTTGCCAGCTTCCTTTCCTGCATACCATTTATTAAAGATATAGCAATTAATTATGTAAATAGTTGATTTATAATCAACAACACTGGTGGTTAATTGATTTTTGTGTGTGTGAATTTATATGATGGGGAAATACTGATAAGGTGGTTATACTGTCCTGCCAGGCCACAGCACCCTCAGGGAGGGGAGGAGGTGGTCCCATGAGCTTCAGCAGACGGATTTCTGGTCACTTCCTTGGAAATTTAACCCTTCTCCATCCCTGGAATGAAACTGGTATTTTAGGGATCCCATCTGTCCAGAACAGACTCCTTTCTCCAAGGGTGTGTGGAAAGAAAGCGTCTTCCAGGAACTGCTGTCTCCTTCAGTCAGGAGTGAGTTCTGCTCAGCTGCTTCTGAAGGGGCTGTGTGGAGAGTGCCAGCCTTTCCCAACCCTCTGCCAGCCTTTCCCAACCCTCTGCCAGCCTTTCCCAACCCTCTGCAGAGCTGCTTGGATTAAACTGTGGTGCAGGATTTCTCTCCCCCGCTGCCCCACCCCTTCCCTCCGTATTGTTTCAGGCAAATCTTTCAGAAACAGCTCTTAATCAAATGAATGTGCAGTTATAAATAAAATATCTTCTCCTCCCGCTTCTCCCCTCCAACCTCAAATCTTGAGCCTTTGCCCAAGCAAGGAGAACGGGAATGGCTTCCAAATGCAAGCGGTGGTTGTAAGGTGATGTTTGTGCTGTGCCCCTGATTCCAAGGGGCTCATCCCATATGGGGAACAGCTTGGGGATATCTGGCCGGTCTTAATCCTTCACCATGGAGGGAGGGAAGGTTTGGAGTGACCTGAGAGTTTCCTTAAGATTATCTAAACACTACTAAGGCTCTTTTCACCCCCAGTCCAGGTGAGTTTTGTGTTCTTGTTGCCTGAGGGGGAAAACGCTCTTCCATCCTATGGCTGCCAGTGTGGGGGAAAGTTCCATCTTTGTCCCTCTCCCACTCTCTGCAGTGCCACTGGATTTAGGATCAGCCACCTTCAGCTCATCTAAAAACCTCTGTCCACCTGGACAAAAGGCTCCTGCACTGGGCCTGGACTCTGCCTTGTGTGATTTGGGAGTTGGGGGGTGTGTAAATCTGTCCGGGGCTGCCTGAAGTTCCTTGACCTTCAACTAAGACCTGAGCTGCCTCTTCTCTGTGATGAGTCGACGCTATTAATTGGAAATCCAATTTTGGAGGATGGCCAGGCTAATGCTGAGCCAGCATCACTTGGCTCTGCAGGCAGGATATAGGACATGCCTTGGTCTATCTATAGCCAGGGAAAGTCAGCTTGTTCTGTCTTATTGCAGGGGAAAGTGGGGTAAATAGGTCCCAGTTCCTCCCTCACCAGTCTGGCACCTCACACAGTTTTACTTTTTCCTATTTCTAGCTTGTAGCAACAGGAACTGTACAACAGAACTGCCAAGCAAAGATTTTTTTTTTTTAACTGATCCCTGACAGAAAACAGGATAAAATGGAATCAGTCCTCTGCAAGCAAGGCATCCCATCGAGGTCCCTCCAGTGTGGGTGGAGAGCAGGCAGGGAGTGTCTGTCCACCCCAAACGCTGACCTTGGGGCAGTTCCCCTCTCAGAGGGGCTGGTCCTGCCCCGCCTGGGTCGCAGAGGGAGCCACGATTCAGAGCACTGTTGTGAAATGCTTGATGTGGTGGAAAAAGAGCTGCTCCCCGGAGTGCTCGCTGCTCACACACGTGGCACATGAGATCACACTCCCCGTGTCCCGAACGGGGGATTCTTCAGTGCAGCCTCGAAATGTGAAACAGCCGTGGAGCAGAGCTGCCTCTCGGAGGAGCCTGTTGTGTTACATCACCCGAGGGGTAAACAAGACATGCAGGCCCTGGTGAACGGGGCCAATCCCAAAAGCCACGCTTAGCACAGGCCTCACAGTCAGAAAAGCAGCTTTTTATTGACATCTGAGTTATCAGAGAATCACAGCGTGGTTTGGACTGAGGGGGGGACCTTAAAGCTCATCCAGTTCCACCCCCTGCCCTGGGCAGGGACACCTTCCACTATCCCAGGTTGCTCCAACCTGGCCTTGGACACTTCCAGGGATCCAGGGGCAGCCACA
>JAWMRA010000079.1:179501-207421 GCA_035584735.1 Pseudotriccus pelzelni | reverse complement strand
AACCTGTGCCAGGGCCTGCCCACCCTCCCAGCCAGCAATTCCTTCCCAATCTCCCATCTCTCCCTGCCCTCTGGCAGCGGGAAGCCATTCCCTGTGTCCTGTCCCTCCATCCCTTGTCCCAGGCCCCTCTTCCAGGGGCTGGAAAGTGCTCTAAGCCTGATGTGGCAGCTCCAGGATTACTCCTGGGAGCATCCTTTCCTCAAGGATCCTTTCCCCAGTCTTCTGCACAGCGCCACTTTGAGCCCATGCAGTGTGTGTGTATGTGCCAGCACATCCCTGCTCAGTGCCAGGTCATCATCCAGCAGAACATCCGTCAGGATTTTCCAAACCACCTTCAAGCAGCAGCAACAGCAGCTGCCAAACATCTCCTAGCAGGACTCCCGTGCCCCCTGCACTGTGAGGATACGAGCCATGGGGTGGGGGGGGGGAATTTTGTTTTCCAAGGGTGTTTTCAGTGCCTTGTAGGACTATTTAAAGCCTTAAAAAGCTGAAAGAAATCTGTTCCTCCACCACACGGTGCCTGTGTAGCACCTCCTTGTGAGCCAGGTTGGCGTGCTCCCCTCAGGCAGCGATAGGTGAGGGAACTGCACGTGATACCCATTAACGTGTCCTTATAAATGGCTCATTTGGAGAACAGCTGCACCTGCAGGAGCACAACGTGCTTGTCCTGTGTTAATTACCGTGGCAGGTAATGCCTCTGCCACAGGAGCTGCTCAGCGTCATTTAACGCCACCTTGGCTGCAGCAGCACTGTCTTTTCCTGCTGTTTATCCGCCTGTTTATTCCAGCTATTTGTCCTGCCCAGGGTGAGGCCCCAGGAGTTCCTTTGCATGAGCCAGCGAGCTGCCCCCCCTGCCAATTTTCCAGGCATAAATCAAAATAAATTTGCAGGCGTCTAAAAGAAGCTGCGAATTGGGTTTTACCCACATTTCCCCTCAGCTTCTACAGAACCCACGAGGCTGGGAATCCTCGTGGTTTGACTTCTCCAGGGGTTTGTTTTCTCCCCTTTCTCGCTAACATTTTCTTGCTTCATTGGGTGCTTCTGTGCTCTCCTCTCGCTGATGTCCTGACCTTGCAGCTTCCCATCCTTTCCGGGAAATTACGTCACAGCCTTATTTGAGGTGATCTTTCAAAGATCCCAGTCATAATGTAAAAATTATACATTAGGCCCAGGTATAATATGAGGGCATTCATTTGCAGAGAGAAAACAGATCTCAACAGACCGTGGTGTGATGGGAGAGGAAAGATCTGTTGCCATCGAGTTTTCCTTGTTTTGCATAAATTTTGACAGTAAACTACCATTGATTTTGGGGGTTTTGGACAAAGAATCATAAATCATAGAGTAGTTTGGGTTGGAAGGGACCTTTAAAGGTCATCTTATGACCTTATGCCATGGGCAGGGACACCTTACACTAGCCCAGGTTGCTCCAAGCCCCGTCCAACCTGGTCTTGGACACTTCCAGGGATCCAGGGGCAGCCACAGCTGCTCTGGGCAACCTGCATTTTACCCCTCTCACTGTAAAACCTTCTTCCTTATATTTAATCTAAATCATTCACCCTTGTGCTGTCACAACAGACCCTGTTAAAACTTTGGCTCCATCTTTCTTCTAAATCCCCTTCAAGTCTTGTCTCCTTTTCCCCCTGGGAATTTTGCCTGCGACAATTTAGGGAATTTTCTGTGTTTACCCCAAAGCCCCCAGATGTGTCATGGACCGGGATGTCCACCTTTCCCAGGGTGCACTTTCTGATGCCTGCACTCTGGCCAAAAAGAACCCCCAGGTCCAAAATCCCTCCTTGTCCTAAAATTCCTGCTGACAATAACCACCAATCCGTGACAACGTCTTTGTTCCCTCCAGAAAGCCACAAAGCCTGTTTAAACCTTTTCTGAGTGCACTGGGTTGCATTAGTAAATGCTTTTCCCAGTGGCTGCCAGATAAAAAGCCAAGATAAGATGCAGATTGATGCCTTAGACCCCAGCAGAGAAAGTTAAAATATTATGGAATTTTCCCCCCCCCCCTGGTTTTGCTGGGTGAGAGCCAGGGACCCAAACCGCACTCCCCCGTTACCTGTGGGATTGATGGGATTGCTGGGATTTGGGGTGGGCTTCCCAGAGCAGCTGGAATTGCTGTGGGGCGCTGGAGGGTGATGTGGGATGCTGGGAATGCGTGAAGATATGTTAAGTGGAGAGGCTGCAATCCCAGCACGCTGGAAATGCCTGGAGTTTCCAGTGGTCCCGGGCACATCCCACCCTCTGGAAACCCCACAGGGCATAAAATGAACTATTTGCTCTGTTCACTGACAGAAAATGGAGTCCAAAGTACAGTCCTTCGAAAAGGAAAGAAGAAATTCTTGGAGAAGTTTCTCCAGAGTGACATCCAGTGTGGATTTAGAATCATGGAATAGTTTGGGTGGGAAGGGGCCTTTTAAAGACCATCTCCCTACAATGGTGTTTGGGTTGAAAGGGAACTTAAAGGTCATCTCGTCCACCCTCCCACCATGGGCAGGGACACCTTCCTCTAAGCCCAGCTCTAAAAACATTCCGTGTTTGCAACGAATGTTTTCCAAGGGCATGAAATGAACGGGGCTGGTTTTGCCGCATTTTTATATTTATTTCTGAGATGAAAGTCCTCCCCGGTGCACACACCTTTTTAATAGGCTGACCAAAATGAAAACAGCAGCGAGGAGTGATTTTAGGAGTGTGGGAAATGGAGTGCCTGATGGGTTTGTCTGAACGCCGTTATTATCCAAGGAAAGTACACCGAGGATGTGAAAAGCTGGGGATCGTCTCGGAGCATCACCCTGCCCACACATCTGAAAACTCGCTTTTATTTTATGCCCTGCCCCTGTGGTTTTTTGCTGAGCTGTAGAATTGGCCCTCTCTGTTTTAAAGGAGAAATTGCGCAGGAAAAGGCGCTGATGTCAGAGCTGCTGGTGTCTGTAGGCGCATCCCGAGAGGAATTTGGGATGAACCTGGTTCTTCCTTTCCCGCTGGGTGTGGCATCAGACCTTCCTGTGGCCGTTCTCACAGGTCAGAGGTGTCCCCATCTACCTCCCTCCGTATCCTTCCCCCAAAATCTTGCAGCAGAAGACCAGAAGGACTCAGAGCAGCCGTGACCCTTCCCCGCCCTTGCTGTGCCCATCCAGATGTGCCATCACCTTCCAGCTCCCTCTCCTAAAACACTCTCACTCCTGCCCTCCTTCTGGACTTTCCCTGTGGTTGCTTCTCTTTGCACTGATAATTTTGGCTCCCTTTTCCCTCCCGCGCATCCTTTATTCTGATGGGAAAAGCCACAGGATGCTGAGTTATTTCTCCATCCAACCATTGTCATCTGACAGCCTAATTCCAGAAGGTGACCTCATTGGCTACAAGTAATTTCCTTAGGAAAGATTGCAGCTTTAGGTGGAGTTATTTCAGTCCATATTGTGTCACTCTTCCTCTTATATATCCATTTATATATTTATTCCTGCCCAGAGAAGCTGCCCCATCCCTGGAAGTGTTCCAGTCCAGGTTGGATGGGGCTTGGAACAACATGATCCAGTGGAAGGTGTCTCTGCCCATGGCAGGGGAGGTGGAATTAGATGGTTTTTAAGGTCCCTTCCAGGCCAAACCACTCTGGGATTCTATGATTCCATGACTACAACGGCACTGAGGTAGAGAGAGTCAGAAACACGTGGACTTGAGGGCATTAGTCACAAGCAGAGCTTCAAAGCAATTAAATCCAAGGTCAAGACCAAATTTATATACATCAGAACTGCAGTGAAATGTTTTAAGTAACTATAAAATATATAAATGTGATTACAATCAATTGCTGCCTGTCTCTGTTCCTTTTGTTCCTGAACGAGTCCTCTAATCTGATTAAAGGTTTTAACAGCAACAGAAAACTGAGGGTGCTTTTCATACAGGCATTTTTTTTTTTGTCTTGTTATGTGGCATTTTCAGCTGTTTGTTTTTCCCCCGAAGAGGCACGGAAGAGGTTTTTACCTCTCTGGGTAAAGGAGGGAAGGAGCAGGGCTCCCATCAGAGAAGGTGCACGAAGGGAAAGCTGCTGCCGGTGCCAGAAAGCTCTTCCCTGTCACAAACATCCCCATTCCTCCTGGGACTGCAGAAAGACGCTCCCCTGAACCCCGTTTAGCTGGGGTTTGGGGCATTTTGGGGTACAAAACCCCGCAGGATCTCGTGACGCTTCTGATCCCGAGTGCCAGCTGGTCGGATAAAACAATTAAACCGAGCGGAGGTTGGATTAAACAATTTCCTCTCTGGTAGCACCTTCCTGCAGCAGCTCCTCATTAGCAGCACGGAGCAGCTCCAGCATCTTCCCTGCCCTTGCAAACTGTCATGCAAATAGCTCTTGCTGACAGCACAAATACATTCATTTCGGTGTCGCACTAATTGATTTTAGCTCATTAGGAGCGATTTCGCCCTAATTTGATAAGGAAGTGTGAAACTATTTTTTTCCCCAACAGCAGGTTTGTTATTTGTTGAGGTATTAAGAAAGTGTTAATTAGACGCAGCTCTCCTGTCATGTTGATGGTTTGGGGAGTCGTCACCGTGCGGGTTCCGAGACAACCGCGCCTGTTGCTCGTTGCGGTTTGTCAAATTAAGTTAATTAGGAGAAGGCAGGAGGCGTGTGGCACATATGGGTGTGTGTGTCCACGGCAGCAGAGTGCCCTCGGTCTGTGATTCAGGGGAATTCCTGAAGCAGCAGGCCGGGATCCATCGCAGCCAGGTGGACATCGGGTGGATTTTGGGCAGGGTCTTGTCAGCCCCGCCGCGTGGATGGAAACCCCACCGTGGGAACGACCCTTCGCAAAACACACCCAGCGTTTGGTTCTTCAGCTTACAGGGAGAGGGTCTCCCTCTGCATTTGTTTCCCGGGGCACTGGGGGTCCAAGATCCTGCCGTAGAAGCAGGGTTGGGTTTGAGGGATCAGCTGTTTGCGCACGCGTGACAAACCCCGGGGGTCTGGAGGCCAAGAGCTGTCCAAAAATTCTCCTTGCTTTGCCTCCGAAACGGCAAAGCAGCTGCTGGTGTCCCTGGGGCGGGTTGTCCCAAGTGTTTCTGAGGGCTTTCTGGACTCAGAGCTGCCTGAAGGCTGTGGAATGTCTGTTTCGCTGTACATCGGGATGTTTCAAAAGCTGTTTTCATCGCACGTGAAATGAAGCCAAATATTTTCAGACTTACACGAGCAACGACAGTTCTTCAAGAAAGAGTTTTGAAAGCATTGTTTGCTTTCCAAAAAGAGAGCTCCCCCATGAAATTTATTTTTTTTCCTTATAAAACGTCAATGACATCCTTTTTTTTTTTTTTTTTTTTAAGGAAAAACTATTACCATATGTGAGGGAAACAAACCTGTGGGCTGGTGGCACTGGGCTGGCGCAGGCAGGCCCACAGGGAGGCATTTGAAGCTCTCCTGAAGCAGAACTGAACTGCTGTGAGGATAAAATTGGGCTGTTTTCAAGGGATGGCACAAATTCCTGCTGAGGCCGAGAACGTGGATTGCTCACAGATGCACCACAGGGGCAGTGGTGGGTCACGGACTAATCGAGGGGAGAAAACAAAGGGGGAAAATGCTCCATAAAGTTGAGTAGAAGTTGATGGATTAGTGAAATCGAGGGTTTGTGCTTTGCTTTCCACTGTTCCCTGCCTGGTGGTCGCCCTTGGTGTGGGAGGTCGATGCCTTGGCACTGGGTTGTGTCACCACGGGGTCACCATGAGGCTCTTCGAGTGACCCCGCTGTGGAAAAGGCCACTTCCAGATGAGAAAGGATGGTCTGGAGAAGGAATGGTGGGATAGAAGCCCCGCCACCTCTGTGGGCATGAGGTGTGACCTGGTGTTCAGCCCTTGGCTGGACAACACACATATTTCTCTATGCTGTGTCCTCTACAAAACTGAATTTCTGCTCCAAATGCTTCCCATATCCTTTTATTCCTTTGTTATCTGTGGGGCTTTTTTTGAAGTGCTGCTGAACTTAGGCTGGATTTAGGTACAAGAAAAAACCACAGAGATCCATCTCTCCTGGCAAAGCACCTTGTCCCAGCCTCTGGACTCATCCAGGCTGGGCCATCAACGCATGTTGCAGCAACATGTTGGAGTTAACCAAGTGTGACAGCTCACTCAGTGACCCCAGACACCTCTCTTAAATTGTTTATTTGTACTTTTTATCCCGCAGCTTTTGTTACACAAGATATGAAGGGGCCGAAGCCGCAGATGGGTTGAGATTCAGATCTTGGTTTTGGGCAGGAGGGCCTGGATTGAGTTTTCTCTTTTGATCACTTCCAGGTGTGGGCTGTGACTCAAGGAAAAATGAGGTCTCACTGAGCCAGGAGGCTGAACCAGGCGTGGGTTGTGGCCTTGCACAGCGTGATGGTGTCGAATCATCCGAGAATTCCAGAGTGGTTTGGGTTGGAAGGGACCTTAAAACTCACCCAGTTCCACCCCCTGCCATGGGCAGAGATGCTGGTGACTATCCCAGGTTGCTCCAACCTGGCCTTGGACACTTCCAGGGATCCAGGGGCAGCCACAGCTTCTCTGGGCAACCTGTGCCAGGGCCTCCCTACCCTCACAAGAAAGAATTTCTTCCAAACGTCTAATCTAAACCCACTCTCTGTCAGTTCACAGCCATTACCCCCTGTCCTCTCACTCCAGGCCCTGGTAAATAATCTCTCTCAATCTTTCTGGCTGGCTCCCTTCAGGTGCTGGAAGGCTGCATTAGGTCACCCCAGAGCCTTCCCTTCTCCAGGCTGAACAAAATCCCGATTCTCTCAGCCTTTCCTGCCAGCAGAGCTGCTCCATCCCTCCGGCCAGCTCGGTGGGTTCCTCTGGACTTGCTGGAGAAGGGAAGCAGAAAACAGTGACAACAGGGCAGTGCTGACTGTCAGCTGGGGACACGGGCCGGTGACGGGGACATTCACTGCTGCCTCGAGTGGGGTGTTTCACACAAATCCTCTGCCCTCCCTTTTTCTGCCCAGGATGGACAGTCTCAGGGATGTCCTTCCCACAGGTTTATGTGTATCCTGTGGTGTGGAAGGGCAGGAAAATGGTCCTGGGCTCAGAAACAGCTCTGTCAGGTATCCCAGCACTGGCAGTACGCGCTGAGCTGTGACAGTGGCTGACAAGGGCTGTGCTGAGCCAGAGCTGATCAATCCCAAGCTGATTAATACTAACTGTTTATAAAGTGTGTCAGGCCCAAACGTGTATCCAATGTTAATTAACCCTCTGAATTGCCCTGGGAAGCACAGGGGAAAGGAAACACTGTGTCTATTTTTAAAGAAAGGAAATGGCAGTTATTGATTAGGTGGTGCTTGGACTTTTGGGTGATTTCTGCTTCTCCATTTGTCTTGAACTTTTGGGAGGTTCGGTGGGCAGGGCCCAGCTTTCCACCCAGCACCGGGAGGCAGCGGTGGCTGCACATTTGGGCTCTGCTCCAGGAGGTGCAGAATGACTGATTCATCACAAGTCCCTACGGAATTGTTCAGGAATTCCCTGTAACTGGGTCAGAAATGAGAGATGTCCCTGGCAGGAGGTTGCCCGTGCCCCACACGTGCGGGTTCTGGCCAACACTGCAGGTCACTGTGTGCGTGTTCAGGGCCTCAGCAGAGTGAGAAGGCTGTTAATACATGACCAAGCTCTTTGCAATGCTTGGGCAACTAAGGACAGGGATGGGGCTGCCCCTCCAGGCATCAAAGCCAAGTTTGGAGCCGAGGGAATCCAGCTCAGTGTGGCCAGTGCCCCTGGAAGAGCTGCAAACACCCTCTCTGCCCCAAAGCTGTTGCCTCGTGCACAACCCCTCTGCTTCTTTCCAGGCATCCCTGTGTTACATCTCATTTTTTGTCACATCACTGAGACAGCAAGCTCCGTGCCTTGGTTTTAATTTCAATCAAGCTTTTGATTGATGCAGTAAAACCAGTGGAAACCTTTGGTGCAGGCACAGCTCTGTGAACCCCATGCAGGGCATCACGGTGTGTGCTTTACCAGCTTGGAGAACTCCTGGCAAGGAGCTTCCAGACCTGCAGGTGGGAACAGTTAAGTTTTTCAGCTGCTTTGGCTAAAAGCATGTGAGTTCCAGGGTTCTCATTTGGTCTCTGTGTGTAAGCCCCAGTGGAATTACGTGGATGGAAAGAGACGTCAAAACAGCAGCACCTTAAAGAGTCCAGTTGAACCCTCAAGAATCCTTCCAGGGCTTGGGCCAGACCCTCTGCTGCCTGTGACAGCCCTGTGAACAAACAGAGCACTTTCTTCTCCAGACTGGGGAATCCAGGGCCTTTCATAAGCACTAGAATTTGCATAAAACACTTAAAACTCACATAAATAAACCTTTAGACAGCCAGATCTTGCAGGAGCCGAACAAAATCATAAAGCTCTGCGTTTTAATTAGTCTCTCACCCCTGCTATATCAAACGATCATCACTGCTCTTGTCAAACCCATGCTTATTCTGGGATGTGAAAAGGCTGAGTCCACTGGCAGGGCTGAGGGATGTGAAGGAGAGAGAGAGGAACAGCCATTTGGGTCCGAGTGGTTCCCGGGCTGCGCTTTCCCTTGCAAAGCACTTGCTTGGAGCTTTCCAGCACAGATGGCCTGGAATTTCCCTCCCTCTTTCACCTGGGGCAGGAGAACAGGCCTGGGAGCTCCAGGGAAGGACTTGCACCCGCAGCTCAGGGAGCAGAGCAGCGCTGGGGACATCTCTGTGCCTGGGGCAGACGTGGCCTGGAAACCAGAATTGTGTGGCAGGTCCCAATCCAGCCCCAACCGAGGGCAGCACGAGGCTCCTGATGTCCCCTCCAGACCCTGACACAGCCCCTCAGCATCTGGCACGCAAAGCTGGTGGGTTTTCTCCTCTTTTCCCTTCCTGCTGCCATCCAGGCACGCACAGATGGCAGATACAGGGCTGTTCTAAAGGGTTATTAAAGATCCAGGGGTTGGTTTTTTTTTTTGCTCTCCCTTTGACTGATGCCTGAATAGAGCCATCCAGATGTGATAAGGTCAAATGTAAATTTAATCAGTCTTGTTAATTTTTTATTTTAATTCCTGGGTGATGCATAAACAGATCAGAGTGTTGGGAAGAGGCTGGCAGTGGGGGAGCCTGTGATAACTTTTTCTCTCAGCTTCTTCAGTCCAAATCATTTTAATGACAGGTTGCTGAACTGTGGGGTTCCAGAGCTTTCCAGGAAATCCCAGGCATGGAACTCTTCTTAATCAAGAAATTCCTATAAAAATTCAGAGGAAGCCCTGGGAAAATTCCTAGCTGCAAAATCCTCAAAGAGCTTTTAGACTCAGGAATTCCTGGAAATCACCAGAAAATTTTCATACAAATTTTCCACGGATTTTGCCCTAAAATAGTTCTGAAAAGAGCATGTTGCCAAAGATTTGCACACCCTGCCCTCAGCTCTGCATCTGCCTCGTGCTGCTCCCCTTCTGGGAGGTGAAGGTGGGGTGTTTCCAAAAGGGACCTTCCAGAAATCCAGGTGCCTGCTGTTGGTCACCCTTCTTAAAAGGATTAGCCCTGATTTCTCAGTTCCTCTGCCTGGTAAAGTGAGGCTAGAGCGTGGGAGGATGACGGGTTCTTTGACGTGCTGCTTAGTCATTTGGTCCCGGGGACAACTCCAGGGTTCACAAATGTTTGTGAAACAGCAGGGTGGGCAGGACTTGCCACCAGACTTGAGATGAAGTGATGATGTCTTAAAACAGTCAGTGTGATGCTCCAAAACCCATCTCCCTCTAAGCAGAGCAGGCTCTGCTGCAGACCTGGGCCCTGTGCTACTCTTTGTGAGGCTGAGGCAGGATTTATTCCTGTCATTTGTTTGATGAGTCTGGCTGGTTTTCCTCAAGACTTATATAGAGTCAAGTGAATGCATCAGCCTCAGTTTTTTATGATGCTTGTTCTTTTCCTTGTTTTTGCTTCACTGGCCATCTCACTTCTGTCACTGGGGCAGGAGAAGGGACAGGGAGATGTGCAAGACCCCGAGGAGGGAGGCAGGTGGTCCCTGCCTGCTCCAGGGCAGCTCAAGACTGGAGCATCTCTCGTGGTTCCTGTTATGTCAGAGGGTATTGCATCAAACATGGAATTGTTAAATGCCTGTTCTCTCTGCCAGAGTCCACACTGCAGCTGAGATGGCTCCAGAGGCTTGGAGAGCTTGGGGAGTGGCCTGGCTGTGGCCACTGCAGGGTGCCCAGAGTATTTCATTGCCAGCTCGCTCCCTGGCTTGGTTTTGGGTAGCTGGAATACCACTGTCCCACAGAGCACTCGGGCTGGGAACAGGGACTCACAGAATCACAGGATACGTGAGGCTGGAAGGACCACAGTGGGTCATCTGGTCCTCTCTCAGCACCTCCAGGCTGAACAGCCCCTGCTGCCTCAGCCTGTCCAAAGAAGAGAGATGTTCCAGTCCTTTAATCACCTTCTGTAGCCCTCCCTGGACCCGCTCCAGGAGCTGCACGTCTGTCTTGTCCTGAGGAGCCCAGAACTGGACTCAGCACTGCAGATGTGCCTCCTCAGGGCTGAGCAGACGGGCAGGATCACCCCCCTAACAGACACCTCACCCCAAAAGACACTCTGACTGCAGCAATGACGAGGACTTCAGGGGAGAAAAGAGGAAGAGTTCAGCTACATGGCAACTAGCCAAGCCACGCTATTTACCCTCAGGCAAAAGAGCAATCTGTGGCCTGTTTGTTTTGCTTTGCTGTATTTATAGCTGCAGCCAAAGTGCCCATGCTGTGGGGAAGAGCTGCCAAGCATAGGCCAGCACTTGGTGGATTGAGCTGTAGCAACTCGGGGCTAATCCACCGCGTTTTCCTGGCGTGGAGGTGACAGACTCGGCCGTGTCACCTCCGCTGAGCTCGGCCACGGGGCTGAGCCCCGGTGAGAGCAACGTGGGTCTGGGTTTAGGAGCAGACTTGGCTCTTACTTGGCTGTCGTTGTAGACACATCCTTAGTGTTTTCACTGCTGGGGGAAACAAACCCTTTGGCGTGCGCTTCCCTTCACACCCCGTGCGGATCCAGCTGTCTCTGCTCGGGAGCAGATGGCGGAGCGAGAGCGGAGATGCCTCAGGTGAGTCGGGCTGGGAGATACAAGTGTGAAGAGACACATCCTTGCATTGTCAAAATATTGGGATGTCTGGTTAAACCAGAGCAGAAGGGATGGCAAAAGCCACCAGCTTCCCCTGGTAACAGCACACAGGTCCACGTGCAGGCTGGGGGAGCACACCGAGGTGGGGTTGGCACCGAGCTGCAGGTTCTGGGGGGGGGAGGACTGGGCTGTGTGCCCTGAAGGGGCACTGCAAACAATAACAGGAGCATTTAAATTGCCACAGAGCTCATTTGATCGGGGAGATGATGGTGTGTACTAGAAGCGGTTGTTGCACACAGTTCCTTTGATGGGTCTCAGCAGATAGCACCAATTATAAAATTATTAACAAACGAATGTGCTCCTTCGCTCCAATTAAATGATAAGAGCCGAAGCAAAGGGGCAGATTTTTATCATTATCAGATTACAGGCCCATATTGTGCTGATAATAAAGCAGGCACTTCCTAATGCGTTACCTCTAATATGGCTCCTTGGATTATTGTTTGGCTGTAGAAGAAATAAAAAAGAACTTTGCAAAAGCAGTAATAACGTGGAAGTGTCTTTATCACAGGCCATTCCAGGGAGTGTAACAAAAAGGGCCGGCAATGACTCAGGCCCATGACAATGAGGATAATAAGAACATCAGGAGTGGGGAGGGTGCCCACACGGCAGAGCACTGGGCCAGAACATCTCGAGTCTGCTCAAGAGATAAAGCCTTAAGAGGGAGTTCGCTTCAGTCGGAGAGGCAGTTTGCTGCAGCCTCTGGAAAAGTGAGAAGAGCCACAGGAGGAGGAAGAAAGGAATATCAAAGCTCTTCTGGGGGCTGAAGTAGCGTTTCTCTCCTATTCTTCTTCCCCTAGAAAGTCAGGCAGGATTTGGGATGCGGCTACAAATACCCAGTCCTTCTTCCACTGCCTGGAATCTGATGTTCCAGAGGTGATCACATGTACTTAGGCAGTGTAGTACTAATTCAGATGCCATGTGATCTGTCAAAGGAGGAGAAAACCAACTGCATGGGAGGGGGCACAGAATGAGTTTCCCCTTCCTGACCCTGAAGCAATCACACCTGGAAGCCCAAAAACTGATTTTATTTTCCTCTCCGCAGGTGAGAGACAGCAGTTTAAGGAAAAGAGAGTCCTACTCTGACTCTCTGCCTTGCAATGTGTTAGGTTGTTAGGCTGGTAAAATATGTGGGGGATATGATTCCCTTCCTGTACTGGCATAAATCAGAAGTCACTCTAGCTGTGCTGATTTACACAAGCTGAGGGTTTGGCTTAGCAAAATCATAACAGCATAAAGCTGGTGAGGAGGAAAGGTCAAGCCTGCCATATCTGCCTTCAAAGCATGGTGATATCAGCCATGAAATTGTGATCATGACTGATCAGGGAACCTCGTTGTTAAGTGATTAATTATTATTAATTATTATTTATTAGTCTAGCACCAGGGAGCCCTTGTCACATCTATGTTAAGTTCCCTTGAACCTGGATCCGCTCCAAGTTTTCTCAAGTCCTTGAGTTTGCAAAGCAAAGCTGCTGATCTTGTAGGAACAGGTCTCGGAGTTTAATACTCCCAGGACCTACAGTCCTCAAAGGAAAAGTGCCATAAATGTGTGTGTTGCTTGGAGAGGGAGGAGAGGGGTCCTGGAAGGGGCCCAGCAAAGTAGAACTGGGAAATAATAATGCTGTGAAAAGGGTGAGCTAAAATTAGAGTTGAGCTTAACTCGGGGATGGTTCTTGGACTGGGGGGGGTGAGGGGGCTACAGGCTCACTTGCTTCTAATTACCCATCCTAACAATCAGATCAAACTACCTCAGAGGACTAATTCCAACGAATTTTGCTCTCATTTTCATCGATGTAAATCACCACTCTCGTGTCAGCAGAGCTGGGTTGGATTTACACCCAGTGTAACAGAGGTTGGAAAGCATCTGCACTGAATTCCTGCCAGTTCTTCTCCAAGCCTCCCTGCAGAGACTCCAAAACCGAGTGACATTGGCCCTCCTGGGCATCAGAGGGCCACTTGAAAGGCTAATTAATGTTATCTCTGTGCCAGATCAAGGAGGTAAAGGACTGTTTCCTTGTCCTGATGCAGCACCAACACGTACAGTTTTACAGCCCCAGCCTGTCGGCTGCTGATTCTGCTTTCATTACCTGTTATTTACAACCCCGCACACAAAAAGGTCTATTTTATTTATCTGTATGTTTTTGGTTCTCGGGAAAATCTTCAGCTGCGAGCTGAGTCAGCAGGATCTCTGGTCAAACAATGAGCCTCCTTCCCTGCGAGACACAGAACCCCCTGATGTTGAGCCTGATGGGAGAGAACTCTTTCCTTTCCATGTGCCACATCGCTCTGTTTTCCTTCCCATCTTTCCCCGCAAGCAGGAAACAGCCCTCTTGAATATAATTTCTATTGAAAGCAAATGGTGTCTATGTCTGATTAGTTCTGGCTTGAGGCTGTATCAACAAGCTCACTTGTTGGTCCTGCATTTGCAGCCTGGAATATTTTAGGGCACTTGAGTCTGACAGATTCATGTTTATTACATTAAACTATTTTATCATTGACTCGCCAAAGCGTTATCCTCCCAGCTGGCAAGAGGCAGTGGTGGGGGCGGAGGATCAAAGGAAGCTACACCACTGTCCCAAGTGGTGGCAAAAAGGGCAAATCATCCAGAGAGAGCCTCAGAAGGCCTAATTCTGCTCTTGTCCAGGGCGTGATGCTGCCTCTGCTCTATAAAGTGCCAAAGCTGTGGTAAAGGGTTACACCGTTGATGCTGACCAGGGAGCCCTCTGGAATAAGTGGGATTAGAGGGAGACACAACGCTGGGTGAGTGAGGATCAGACCAGGCAGGTTCTGGCTGTGCTGGACTCCCTCCCACCAGCCTCCCCAGCGTGTCCCTGTCCCCATATCACACACACCAGCCCCCTTCTCCCCCGCCAGGAGCTGCAGCCCTTTCGCAGCGCAAACATCAGCACAACTCCTCCGTGTCAGCAAACAAGACCTGCAAGACAAAGAGGGAGCCGTGAGAGGAAGTGCCTCTGCTTTGATTTTATCCTCTTGCTAAGCTGTTTCTGTGACTGCAACTGTGCAAACAGAATAAGTCACCTTTTCCCCCCGGCAGCCCCGGGCCTCAAGACAGGGCAGGATTCTATTCACATTTCCTCTCTGGGGACGGGGTTTCCATTACACCAAGGCCCCTCTGGCTCACTCTAGCAGCCTGCAAAGGTCTTGAAAGGGTTGGAAAATGTCCCCTGCCAGCTTCCCCCGCTCAGGAGAGCTCTGGGCTCACACAGGGCTGGCACAAGGCCTTGGACTGCAGCGGGAACCTCCGCTCCATGGGGAATCCCAAGGGGTCTCTTTCAAAACAGAGGTATAAATTTCAAAACCTCCTACGGAAGGGAAAATACCAGCCCCAACCAGAAGAATGTTTTGAAGCAATCAGACTGTTTCATTTAAAGCTGACCCGAGTCTGGCAGCCTCATCCGTTGTTTTTCCTTCTTGTTTAACATCCAGAAGTCTCCCAGGAATTTGCTGGTACATTCGCTCTGCCTCACCACAGGTCTCCACAGAGAGGCTGTAACAGGCAATGCGTGGCCTGACTTTGTCGCCCTGCCCATCCTGTCCTTCAGAAAAATCAGAGTAATCCTGAATATTTCCCAGAAGGAACTTCTGCCCAGGGCTCCTACAGGTGTTTTACCCGTGCTGTTGGCAGCTGTGCACTGTGGAAAGACAAGGGAGCCCAAGGAATGGCAGGTGCTGAAGGTGATCAGAAGTGAGCTGAAAGTAAAGAATTTTAAACTTAAAATGCTTGTCCAGTTTTTCCTTGTCAACAAAGGGGAGAGACACAAACTCCCCGAGTACGGATGTCCTGCGTTGTGGGGAGGGGGGGAATGGTGGTTTGGGGATCTGAGAGCAAGTGGGTTCCTGGCCTTGGTTAAAGAAAAAGGTTGATGCTACTTATCCCAAGCGATGTGGTATGTGGGGTTTCTGGGAACTGCGTCTCTACCCTTATTTTAGGGACGTAAGATGACTAGAGAAGTGACAGGCAGCAGACTCAGGAGTGGTGGAGCTCCAGTGCACATCAGGCTTCCCAAGTCCCAGGCCTGTTCCTTGTCCGTTGAACAGCACAGCCCTCCTTGCTGCCTGCACGTTGTCCAAGGCTCTGCTTCACAGCCCAAGTCACGGGAAAATACGAAGAAGGGAAAATAAACCAGATGAAAGCCAACCAGAAACCAAGTGAAGTCCATTAAGATCATCCTTGGTAACCCTCCATTTAGCCTGCTCTTTAAAGAAAACTGGATGAACATCTGAAATGTGTTTGCTCTGCAGACAGATAACTCTGAAAGTCTCTGAAGAGCTTTAAGCTTTCTTAAAAGGAAGCAAAAGACTCTGTGTCGTGCCACATAAGACATTAATCTTTAAATGTTACGCAGATGACTGGGGAAAGAGGCCATTTGTTACAGGAGGGAAAAGAGAGAAAGTGGGGTGTTTTTTTTTTTTGGCTGTGCTGTCAGGAGAGCCAATTCCCCTCTGTGGGTTTGATGCATTGTTTCATAAGTAACAGCGCTGGTTTTGCACGGGAGCAGCTCTCAGAAACCATAACGTTTAATGCAGAATTAAATGTATTCCAGGAGAGAGGTTTTCTTTGCTATTTTTGCTCTCAGTGGAGCAGGATGTGCCTCAGAAAGTCGCTCTCACTAATGCCCCCTGATCCTACAGAGAAAGCATCATCTGGTTTGTGGTCCCCGTATCAAATGTTGGTCTCTGTTCACGCTAGGCCATTTCTGGGTTATTTTTGTCTTCAAAAACTGTTGCCATTGCAGAAAGTGAGCCAGAAAACACATACATCGTGTTGTCCTGGGCAAGAGATGTTATTTTTGTTCTTTCTTCCTCGGCGTGTGCCTTTCTGAAAGCAAAAGTAATTTGGGCTAATGGGAGGTGCTGTTTGAGTGCAGGAAAAGTGCCCGGCACTGGAAGCGTTGGAAAATGCAGCTGTTGTTGGGATCCTCTGTTTATGCCAGTGCAGAGCAACAAGGTCTGGATGTAGAGCAGTTTCCCAAAGGTGGAATAGGCAGCAGTGCTGTGAAACTTGGTCACATTCCTCCAGGGAATGAGTCGGGTGACATCCCAGGGTGGGGAATTCTGCACTTTGCTGCTCAGTGATGTGTCTTCTTGACCACAGTGGGAGGTACTGTACACTGCTCTGGTCAGGAAGAAGCTGATGCTGAAGTCAAGAATCCTTGGGGCAATTTTCCTGGCATGGATGTACAAAGGTCTGGTTCTCAGAGCAGGGGAGGAAACCCCCCAGCAACAGCTCCAAACCTTTTGTACATTAACACTGCTCCGAAACTTGTTCCGTGTCTCTGCCTCCCCACGAGACACTCATGCATGTGTTTGACTTTCCTTTGACGCTCCTTTTTTCACTCTCCCTCTCCAAATTAAACCAGGAATTGTCCTCCTCAAAGTATCCATGCTCAGGGCAGCTCTGCATTTCCTTCCTGTTTTCAGTGTGCTTAACGGCAGTTAGTTACTTTATCGAGGAATAACTGCTAAAAACCACCGGTTTCAGCGGGGTTTACCCCAATCTGTAGCAAAAGCCTGACCTTCCCATTAGAGATGGCTCTGCTTTGCATGCAATAAATGTCCCCAGAATGCTGAGTTACCCCCTGGCACGTTTGCCTCTCCACAGGCATCATCAAAGCACAAGCTCTCATTGCTGTACCATCTAGCACAGCTCCTCCTAACGATACTATTTTTCTCCTCTTAAAACAACTCGAACAACCATGACTAAGTACCCAGCAAGTCAGTTGGGAATAATCAGGTTTCTGCCTGTTTCATACGGAGCAAGGCCTGTAAGGCATCCCGGGCTCTCTCGACGTCACACACACCCAGGCTTGGGTGGAATTGCCATTAATGGCTAAGAACGTGTGTCTTGGCTTTTCTCTTAATCCCTTCTCACAAGATTAGCTAATGTCTGCAAAGCCCAGGAGGATTGGGTAATGATAAGGGATCATCAGGAGAGATGGGAAGATAAGTGTTGTTGTCTAAGAAACCGGCAGGGTTCCTTCCAAGCAGATGATAATCTCCTGCTCTCTGCAAGGGCTCTGAGCACAGACCTCTGTCCCAGAGGCCCTTGGAGCTCCTGGGGCACAGCAGAGCAGCAGAGGGGGGAGTTGGTGCCTGGATCTCCTCATCTGGTGTGAGTGGGTGTAATCCTGGGCCATCCGGGCTTGCACAGCCCCTGCAGCCTCTGGCTCCATGGTCACAGAATCCCAGAATCCCAGAATATGCTGGGTTGGGAGAGACCCACAAGGATCATCCAGTCCAGTCCATCCAGGACCGTCCCCAAGAGCCACACCATGAGCCTGAGAGCACCATCCAAATGCTCCTTGAGCTCTGTCAGCCTTGGGGCTGTGCCCACTGCCCTGGGGAGCCTGGGCAGTGCCCAAACACCCTCCAGGGGAAGAACCTTTACCTGAGATCCAACCTAAACCTCCCCTGACACAACTTCAGGCCATTCCCTGGGGTCCTGTCACTGGTCCCTGCTGGTCCCTCCTCTCCCAGGTACCACATGGGGTTGGAGACCACTCTTTTTGTGTGGAGGATTCTTGGCATCATCAGCCCCAAGGTAGAGGTGGATGTTCCATTCCCCTTTTCTTTTTCCCTGCTCCACAAAGGGCTGGAAGAGCAGAGCAAACCCCCTGCTGGCTGGCTATGTCCTGGCACACAGACTTGGGCAGTCACAGGCAATGGAGCTGCTGAGACATTCCTTTCTGTCAGCTGCTCATAACCTGCCTCAGCTGAGCCAGTCACCCACAGTGTGTGCACATTCCCAGCTGTTCCAGTGGAAAATGAGACTGATTCCTCTAATCTGCGTCTCCCCATGACTACAGCTCAGGGCTCCCCCGGGGCAGTTATTTCTTCCGAGCTGATGTTTTGGTGAACAATCGTTCACACCCCGCAGAGCAAAGTGTCAGGTCTCCAGCAGAGCAGGAAGGGCAGGAGTTCCAGCCATCCTAAAACAGCTGGAACTGAGGAACTGGCAGACGGGTTCAATGTTTACTCCACGTTTTGGTGGTTGTGGCACAAGCCACAAAGGAGAGAGGTCAGAAAGGCACTAACTCCCAAACCACAGTGTCTTCAGGGCAGTGTTGGATCTGAGCTGTGCCCTCTTTCTGAGGGGCCTAGGGACTCCAGCACTCAGGGGGAGGGAGGCCAGTCCTGATGCCCACTTAGACCCTGGTTCTCCCTCCTCCTGCAGTCCTTGCTGTTCCAGGCACAGTTACCTCAGATTTACGCTTTAGAGGCTCTGTGCTGCTGACTACCCAGTTCATTATCTCCTTGTAATTGTTTTGTCTTCTCTGATCTTTTGTTCACCTGTGATGAGCGTACAATGAGTTTTGCTCTCCTCTGACATGAGTTACATGCCTTTTGAACCCTGACTGATTAAAGTCTCTTCCTCCTCCACGTAAATTGGTTCCCATAGAGCTGTCCACTAGTGTGACTCCATTCCCTGTCTGAATTACACCTTCCCAGCTGACAGATGGATTGCTCGAGGGGTTTGTGGTCATTGTGCCAACCTTAGAAGTTTGGAGATGATTACACTCCCAGCCTGGTCAGCTTGCTTTTGTTGTTGCTGGGATGTTTCTTTTTCCACTCTAAATACTAGTGACTGATGTCCAGCCTTCAGCCTGACTGTTCTCATCCCTCTGGAGTCCCAGCTGTGAGGGAATAAGACTCTTATCTGTGAGTTGAGCTGCACTTTTGGGGCTCCTTTCTGGCTTCTGTTACTCAGTGTAAGGACCTGCTCCCAAGCTTCACTGCATTTCAGTGAGGAATGGAAGCCTGAATAGGAGTTGGAACCTTCTAGGCCCTGCAGTATTGCTGCTGATACTTTTTAATCTGTACATAAATGTACAGAGATTGGTGCAACACAAAGAGAACTTGGAGGATTGAGCTTGAGAGAGTGTGCCAAAAAAAAAAAAAAAAAGAGGAAGAGGAGCACAGGTGATGTGAGGCCATCCCAGAGTCATACCTGTGCTCTGGGCAGCCTGGAAATATCCCTGTCTGGTACGCTCTGCAAGGGCTGGGGGTGACAGTTGTTACCTGCACAGCTCAGCCAGGGGGGGAATTAAACTCTGCATCGTGGTTTTCAGAGCCTTCTGTAGCCTTTGCCTGGCAGACAAAAATACTTGGGAATTTGGCCAGTAACTGTGGTAATTGGCCAGTATGTCGGGTATTTATTTGAATGTCAATTCGAACAGAAATCAATAAAAATAATAATCCTTAGCATGAAACTGAATAATGAAGCAGTGGTAGAATTAGAATGTTTTAGCAGGAAGAAATACTTTTTTATTATTTAAAACAAGCTAAATTAACAGCTGCAGATAGTGATTCCCCAGAGCCAGATAAGGGGTTAAGGATCGTTGCTCTCAGTGATGACAGGCTACTCACTAAATTTGGTGAGTTATGTTTCGAGGCTGAGGTTTTATAGCTCAGATATATTGTCTCCAAGTGAGTGAGACCTGGTTGACTGGCAAGCCAAATGACTCACAAATTGACCAGAAGAATAACTTTCACCCACCCCACCACCACCCCCCCCAGCCTCCACTGGTTAAATGATGTTTGGAAACCACCAGCTCCGTGACAAATTAGAAGATCCATCTTATTTGAAGAAGTGGAAAAGATAAGTGTCATCTGGAGACAAAGGGTCTCGTGTCCCGGGATTTTGGCAGAGGAGCTGAGCGCTGATGTCATTTCAAAGGCTGCCGTTGCTCGTTGTGGCTTTGGGAAGCGATGAGGGCTGACACCTCCTTTGGAAAGGCAGGTCTGGAGGATGTGGCGTCACACAACAAAGTCCAGGGTGACAAGAACAGACTCAGGGTGTCCCTGCTCCTTCCTGATCCACTCCACCCCCAAGGGCATGCACTGACTGTGTGTGTGTGAACCGGGCTGTGGAATTTACCTGGCGTAACACCAACACAACGACAACAGAAGAAAAGAAAAAAAGGTTTGCTTTTCTTTTCAGCTGATCCACTTTCCCAGCCCATTCTCAGCCTGTCCACACGCCTGGATGGGTCAGCACAGAGCGAGGGCTGTGCAGGATAACACAGGGACAGGGATGAAGGGAAGAACGGTGATGCAACTGGCTGAAAGGTTTCATCCAACAAAGCCACAGCCCGGATCTCTCACTGCCTTGAACTCGGCTGAACACGCATTAGACCAGTGGGTTCTTTCCAGTGGGTTCAGGGCTAATGGATTCGATGTGCACTTAGATTAGAAGCTGGATTTCAGTGCAGTTGTGCCTCACTCGCGGCTTTGTGAGACAAGATGAGAGTCAGCTTGGGATGAAAAGCCAAAAATATCAAACAACTCTGGCAAACTGAGGACGGCCTGTTATTGCAAACCTTCATGGAGGCACTTAAACCAGCGCTGGGTGCCTGTGGCCAGTCCAGTACAGGTGTCAGAGTTCGGCTGCAGCGCCCCAGAAAATCACAGAATCATTTAGAACCATTTAGAATAAGTCACGTTTCCATCCGGATGTCACCGAGGGAAAGTTTCTTTCATGTTTCTGTCATATTTAATGGCATCTGAGCTTAAAATAAACCCGCTAAAGGCTCGGCTTCACCTTGGATTGCAGCTGCCCTGCAATCATTTGCACTGGGACGAGCGGTGTAATTCCCATTTCTTTTGTGCCCACACCACGGCACAGGCGGCAAGCAGGGGAATGTGTCCTCTTTTCTCACTAGAACCTCTAAGAACCTCTAAGGTGTCCAGCTCCAAGTGTAACATGGGCAGGGTTGCAGGGTTTGGTGAGCCTTCTCTACTGAGAAGAAGAAAAAGTAGCTCTTAACTCAAGCTAAAATAGCAGTGAAAGCAAAACAATTTGGGTTGGAAGTCCCATTTGTAGTGGTAATTAAAGCAGCCTGGTTTGCTGGGCACCTGGGGCTGAGGTGCCCCAAACAGATCATGTGTGCACAGCCACAGAAACGAGCTGGGATACCCAGCCTGGGATTTCTGGGGGTTCCCTACTTTCCCCCATGTCCATAGGCTGCCCATTCCATCTTGTTTTGCTTGGAAGTATTTGTGAGGGAATGTTGAGAGGGAATTTGTTAGTATTTACTGGGGTCTATCTCCCTGTAAACACACCCCTAGTGATGGTGTTAGATATAAACTGGGTAAATCCAGTGCAGACAAGGATATACTGGAGAAACACAGACTAAAGCCTGTCAGATTTATTTTTATTTATGCCTGTTTCTACACACATAAAGCAGCTCTGCAAGACTTTGAAGGAGCCAGGAGATTCACCCTGTACTCCCCCATCCCCTCAGGAGCTGCATGCAAAGCTACACACTGGGCTTTGACAGCAAGGATTGAGCCCACAGCCTCAGGTTAAAGCTAAATTATTTGAGCAAGAGAAACAATACACAGACTGTGAAAAACAGCTTAAAGCCACTCATATCTGAAATACAGTAAGCTTGAGCCAGCCCTCACTGAAGGCAGGGGTGTGTGCTTGGCTTCAGTGGGCTTGGCTGCCAGTTCCCACCTCTGGACGCTGCAGGTATCCAGGGAAAAGGGGCTGTTCCACACACCAGCGTGTAAGACCCACCTGTGGCTGTGGGTCTAAAGCAGAGCTCTCCCTCCATTACACTGCCAGGACCAAACTGTCCTCATCCCACTTCCTTCCCTGCTTCAGCATGCGGAACTTCAGCATGTGGCTGTTCCAACAAGAGGTGTTCCCAGTCTTTTTATCGTGTGCACAAGTAATTCCATTTCAGTGAAAGGCTACCAGAGTTGTTCCCTGTCCATCAGTCCGATAGTGGTGATTTATTGGCGAGATACAGAACTATTTCTGTCTTATCAGCTCGGAGCAAAGCACTCAGGAGCTGTTGTTTCCTAGTCAGGCCCGAGTGAGGACGTAGCTGAGTGAGCCTCTCCTGGCAGACTGGGGGTGCTTTCCTGATCCATCTGTAGCTCACGCTGCTTTTCCCAGGCCTAGGGCTGCAAATATTTGGGGCAAGAATAAAGACTCTCTTTCTCAGCAAACATAATCCTGTGTTATCTGACGCAAAAAGCTCCCCCTCTTGGTTTCTGCTTCCTTCTCTTCCAAATTACCCAAAAGAGGACGAGTAGATCCCAGATTCTCTGCAGGCCCTGGTCCAGATCCCCCTGAATCCATGAGATGGGATGTAGAGGAGCCAGGGGGTGCTGGGTGAGCAGGCACAGTGCCAGGGGAAGCGCTGGGAGGACAAGCACAACGTCTCTGCTCTCTGGCTGGCACCCACATTGCCTCTCCCTCGAATCCCGTGGCTAATGCTTCCTTAATTTGCTCATCAGTAAAGTCCTTGACATCCATCCACTGCATTATGGTTTAATTGTGTGAGCTTCCCTGATAATGCCCTTCAGTGACATCAGGCTTAGCAGAAAATGTTGATTTCTTGGTGGCCTGTAATTGTGGAAATGATGCTCCGTAGCCACGGGCCACTGGCTGTGGCTTTGGAAAAGAGGATTACAGCAGGTGGCACTCCAGGACCTGAGTGAACACAAACAGGCCGTGGACAGAGGTGGGAAACTGAGGCAGGGGACAGCTGAAGTTGATGTTGAGTACTGTGGACACAGATTATTTGGGAAGAGGGCTCAAGTCCCTGGATCTGCAGAGGTTCAGGGCAGCCCCACAACAAATGAAGCTTTTCCCATCCCTGGAAGTGTTTGCCCAGTCCCTGGAAGTGTCCAAGGCCAGGTTGGATGGAGCTTTGAGCAGCCTGGTCTAGTGGAAGGTGGGATGGAACGAGATCATATTTAAGGTCCCTTTCAACCCAAGCCATTCTGGGGTTCTCTGACAGGTTCTGTCTCCCATCCTGCACCAGCAGGATTATGAATCCTGAGTTTTTGGGAAGGCATCATTTTGGGGACAGGCCGGGGAAAGATCTGTAGCAAAGACTCTTGTTCTGGGCGTTTTTGTGCTCCTCCTTCAGGTCAGGTACCCGCAGACAGCTCGGCAAAGCTGTGTCTGTGCCTCTGGGACTGCACTGCTGCTGTCATGTCTGACACTGATGGAGGGGACGTGTTTCTCCGTCAGAAATTTACTGACAGCCAAGTGATCTCCGCTTTCCGGGTAGTTCCAGTTCCCCTGTGGTTAAGTGAGGACTTTGGAGGTTAAAGTCTGTCAGGTCTGGATCAAGGTCAGCAAACCTGCCTTTGATTCTAAAGATTTTAATTAACTTCGCACCACACAGGACCTGGGGCACGCTTGAAAAGAAATATAGATAAATTTTACATTTAAATATTTGAATAGTGCCTATATATTATGGTGGTTGTAAGAAAGCCCCGTTCAGGCAGGCTGCAGGAAGGGAGGAGATTTGCATAGCAGAATAATTGGTTTTGCAAATAAATCTGGTTCTTGAAATTTGTAGATTAGCAATAATATGTCTCCAGATGAGAAGGAAAGGTCATGGATGAATAAAGCAACAATTAAACTTTCAGGAGATTATTAAACTAAACACAAACCTGGCTAAATGCGTATAAGAGAATGTCAATAAAGGACAGGAGTGGCCTGTCAGGACTTGTGAGCCTCCAGGATATTAATGTTACTTGGAGATCTTTTCTTCCCATGCAGCTGCTCTTCTTGAAGTAACAGCCTTTGCAGATTCCTCCCTAATCTGGACAATCCATTAAATAACCCAGTTAATTTAAGCCATTTAAATCCAATAAGGCTGGTGTGTAATGCTATAAAACTCTAAACAAAATCCTTGGAGAATTACCACGTTAACTGTTGTGCTGCAGGCTCCAGCCATGCCTGGTGCTGGGGAGTAGGTGCCTTGTAGGGAGATGAGGAGGTCTCAGCACAGCAGAGGGAATAATGAGGTTGTGGAAAGGTGGGTTTTACTCTGAAGCTGAAAAAAAAAAAAAAAATAAAAGATAGTATTTTCCAAACGGCCCATGAAATAGGAGAATGAAGGTTGGGGAAAATCCTCATTTCAAAGCATTGAAAAGTTGTGTCCAGAACACTCAACTTTTCTGTTGGGGGGGGGCTTTCAGAAAGATCCTAAAATCAAACGTTCCTGAAATAAAAAACTTGTCCCGTCAGGGAACTTTTTGCACAGAAAATTTATTTAAAAAAAAAAAAAAATCTTTCTTTGGCAAAACGATTCAGAAGTCCCAAGGGCTTTTTGAGGAGAATGTCCCACGTTCCCCTTTTCTCCTGCCCCTCTGCAAATAGGGAAGCACGGGAGGCACAGGGCTGACCTCGCTCCAGGCAGCGGCTGTAACCTGTGGCATCCACCCCTGGGCCTCCTCCCACAGCTGGATCTGGGGGAATGAGGCTGCACGTGGACCTTCCCCTGCCTTGGAGCTTCACAGAAATCAAAGCTGCTGAGGCTCAGCAGGGCTCCTGCTGTGTGCCCAGGAGGAATCACGAGTGTTCTCAAGCCCAGTGCGTTGAGGATGAAGCCTCCGACAGGAGGTGGTACCTACTTTGTTACCTGCCCTCACCTGCCAGGGCACCACTGTGTGGGCACGTTCCCACCCACCGGGGAAAAGGGGCAGTGGGAGCAGAGAAAAGGCAAGTTTTCAATGTTCATTTCTTCCCCCTTCATCTCCTGAATCTCAAGAGTTAAGACGTATGTGGAAAAATAAGAGTCCCAGTGAATTTCAGTGGACCAAGGTTCAGCCCTAACCAAGCTTTCCCTACTTGACCCTGGGGGTCAGTGAAGCTGCCTCTTCCAAGCATATTTTGCCTCTGAATGTCAGGCCTGGATGACCCCAAACTGTGAAATGGCTGCCTGTTGCCTGGTTTCCAAGCAGCTCATCACCCTCCCTCCTCTCACACAGACACAGAGCTAAAAAACCAGCACACACGGGGAGCCCTTCGCCCAGAAACGGAGCCCTGACATGAAACAACCCCGCCAGAACAAAAACAAGCCTCCCCCATTCCTCGTTTCCCCTTTGGGGATCCCAGAGGAGCCACACATGAGAGACGAGTCATGTTGTCTGGTGCAGGTCCAGGAGATGCTCAGATGTTACACCCGAGGAGGGCAGGGAAGGAATCAGACGGAGAAATCACTCTCTGTGATGCAGCGCTTCTCTTGGTGAGCTCCGAGGGCATTTTCCAAAGGAACGGTGTGTCAGGATCCTTGTTTTAAGAGGGGCACTGAGAGGAAGCATAAATTCTCCAAGGCCACACAGCCTCCAGTGTCAGAGCAAGGGTGAGAGCTTGGGCTACTCAGCCTTGCACTGTGCCTGAGGCCACACTGCCCCAGTCAGGCCCTTGATACTGGCCTTACTGCCCGAGCCAAGGGCTGCAAACCCCCCGGCTCAGCCCGCAAAAACCAGGATTTCTCTTCTTTAATTATGCTCTCAGCAGATCAACAGGGGACGCCTCCCCCTTGCTCTCAGGACAGCAGAGTGGCCACGTCCAGGCTTGTTCGGGGCAATCCACTCCTTGAAATGATTCATTTGTGTGTGAAATCATATTAGTCTTTATGGGCTGTCTCCGCAGACCCTCCCAGCACACACACACACATCTGAACCTTGAAGTGCCATCAATCTTTTGGTGAGCTCTGCCCGCTCTTTCGGGCGGTACTTCGGGGCTGGTGACCTTCAGCAGAGGATTTTTGTTCTGCTCTTTCCCCAGGAGCCCTGGCAGAACCTGCAGCAGCTGCAGTGGGAAGGGAAAGGGGAGGGGGGAGTCAAGGCACCTTCGTGTGTATCGACAGCTGAACGCTGAGCTGCTTTTCCCTGTGCAGGAGATAATTGCTGAGAAAAGGCCGAGTCCTTTCCTACAGTGGGGAGGGTCAGGAGAATTCCTGCTGGAGTTGTTGTCTGAGCGAGTGGAGGCAGCCTGGGATGGCTGTGTTTGTTTGGTGCCTGGCACGGGGAGGGGGGAGGGACAGCAGTGCCCACAGATCAAGGGCTCTGTAAGGGGTGAAAAGATGATGATAATGTGGGGCTGACAGCAACTGGAAACTCAGTCCTAATTCTACTGCAGATTTATGACCTGAGGCTCAGGTATCGATACAAATCAAGCCAAATTCAGGTGTGTCAATAAATGGGCACATTCACGTTAGGGAGCACTGGATCTTTGAAAAAGCCACTGGCACAAGCCATGCTTCTCCCAAGGTGCTTTTTGGAGACTAGTGGGGCCATAATCACCTCACCTGGGGAGCAGTTTTCCCTGGCAGCTCTGGAGACAGAAGGGTTCTGGGGGAGAGGAAACTCAGGAGGGAAATCCAAACCAGAACTTGAAGCATCCTGTCCACCTGTGTTCAAGGAAAACCCAGTGCAAGGCTCTCTTGGCTCAGTCCCTTCTGGTGTGGCACCTCTGGTGTGTGGTGAGGGTTGAGCTGACATTTCAGATATTCTCCTCATTACAATGTCTGCCAGCCCTGATCAAATATGTATTTTTACCATTTCTCTTGGGATTCAGCTTTTTTGAGACCTCTGCCTCTGTCAGATTAGACTTGAATTGGCTGATGAGTTCAGAATCTCTCAAGCACATGGTGTGACTTTTGGGCTGTCCTGTGCAGGGCCAGGAGTTGGACTCAATGATCCTTGTGGATCCCCTTCCAACTCAGCATATTCTGAGACTCTGTGAATTCCGGGGGATAAGGAAAAAGGGAAAGGATATAAATGCACACACACTGATCGCTTAAACCTGGTTTTGACAGGAGACCAGGCTGAAATTAAACCTATTTGGCAACTTGTTGGCCACACTGGGAACAGGTGATGAGTTGGAAACTTGCTGCTTTAGGAAGGAGGAAAAGTCGTAACGCTGCTGTTCGTGCCAAACCTCATCACGTCCCCTCCTTCTCGTGCTGGCACGAGAGCAACGCAGGACACTGCTGGGCTGGGCTGTCTGCAGACATGTCCTGCTCCCCAATCCTGCCCTCATCCATCATGTCTCTGTGGGCCTGACTCAGGTTTCCTGCGTCACATGGAACCTTTGCAGATGCCAGAGCCGTGGCACTGCTTACAGAGAGGAGCGTGCTGTCTGCCCGAATTAATTCAAGCCCTTGCAGCTCTCTGTTGCACTCAGGCAGGACTGATCTTTATGGGGGGGGTGTGCCGTGGGAGGCAGAAATAGATGCTGGAGTGTCTTATCGTTTTCACCCGAGGAAGGCACGAGCCATGCTCAGAAATCAGCAGAGCTGACACTGTCATGGCCAAGAACAGTCACTGGCCTCTGTGTTAAAGACAGTTCTGAAGGAGGCACTGTGGTCTTTTAGGCGGAGAGGAGAGATTGAAAGGGATTATTCTGTGGTTGAGGAGGAAATGTTCCTCTAATAACTCACTTCCTGGGCTTTTACAGTGGATGCAGAGGCAGAAATCTCCATCCTGCCTGAAGAGTTCCTGGAGGAGCAATCCTGTGAATCAAAAAAGGGCTTTATCTGTTTCCCCCTTTTCTTAAACTACAGCAGATCTGGAGCCTTTCAGCTTTATTATCACTTGCTGCTGCCTGTCAGGCTTCAGAAATTGAAGAGAAAAGGGTTTTATTCCCCCCCCCACCCCAGTCTTTGGGTCAGAGCCATCACAAAGCAAACGAGGCACAGTTGGTGATGTAGAAGGTGCCAACACTTGCTTGGTGTGCACCAGAGCAGTGGTCAGGTGTGAAGGAGGGAATTTGGTGCTGAAGGTGCTGCTTTCCCCGTCCCTAAAGAACACCTGGGGTCACAGTCAAGGGTGGGGGATTGTCCTGTTCTGCTCTGAGCTAGGATGGCCTCACCTCGAGTCCTGGGGGCAGTTTGGGCACAACAATATCAGAAGGATCTAAAGCTGTTGGAGAGTGTCCAAAGGAGGGACACAGAGATGGGGAAGGGCCTGAGGAGCAGCTGAGGGCACTTGGCTGGTTCAGCTGGAGCAGAGGAGAC
>JAWMRA010000079.1:156554-179401 GCA_035584735.1 Pseudotriccus pelzelni | reverse complement strand
CACGGCCCCAAGGCTGCCAGAGCTCCAGGAGCGTTTGGACAACGCTCTGAGGGACAGGGGGGGATTGTTGGGGTGTCTGTGCAGAGCCAAGAGTTGGACTCAATGATCCTTGTGGGTCCCTTCCAACCCAGGATATTCCAGGATTCTCTGACCTACATGTGGGCCCAGAAATCCAAGGCTGCTTTTAGAAATGTTCATGTGTGAATCAGGGCCTGTTACTGTGTGTTAGTTTTGCATCAGCTGGGAAACCATAAGGACGTTTTCATAACCATCATTAGGAATTTGCTTTAGGAAAAATATACTGGGAGTCAGTGTGGCTTGTTAGATACCAGACTGTGAGACAGCTGGGCTGAGGGCAGCACAGAAATTGCTCTTCTGGCTAAGGACTGCAGCTGAGTGAGAAATCTCTAATTTGTTTCATGGCTTTAACTGGAGGAAACTGGAGGGTGAAGTGTTTGGGTGGGGGGACACCTGAAACGAAGTTTTTTCCGCTCTCCCCTGCCGAAGTGGAAGTAATTGGCCTCACAGAGTTGTGCCTGTTCCACACCAAAGCAAAAGTTTCTGTTGCTTTCTTGGATGCAGTTGCCCTGTTACTGCCGTCCAAATAAAATGCCCTTTTTTCAAAGCGGAGCACTGAGAAGATTCTGTTCTGGCTGCTTCAAAAGGGTTTCCCCGCACAGCCATTTTGACCTAAGTGCAAGAGCAGTTCTTGATGACCTGCCACCTAAAGTCCATTTTTTTCTGTAAGTAGGGCAAAAAACCCACCCAGTCTCTCAAGGATTAAAGGTTTGGCCAAGACTGAGCAACTGTTCCATCATAACACAGGGTGGGAGATGCTGTCAGAGATCCTCCCATTTCTTTGGCTTAGGGATCTTCCCTTTTGCATTTTATTTTCTTGTTTGTACCTGGGTGTGGAAGCGGTGCCAGACCAATGTCAGGGCATTCTCAAAGAGCAAGGAGCAAACTAACCATGTCCCCACTGTCCTTCTGCCCTGTCCTGGTGCTCCCTGGAGCTCCTGTAAATCACGGGAGCTCAGACACCCTTGTCCCAGGCCAGAGAGCACATGATGCCATGGAGGAGATGCTTTGGGGCTGGTGTCAGTGAACTGGGCTCCCTGTGGGGCAGACTTTCCTCGCCAGGGCTGGTGGAAACCCACCAGCGCTCCTCACTCCTCACCTTCCTTCTTCTCTCTTTCTCTTCGCTGCTGCGACCCCGCTGGGTGCCAGTGACAGCAGGTCTGACAGCAGAAGGGCTGGAGCACACGTCGTTCATGCTTGAGCTGGCAGAGTGGTAGCGAGAGACGAGCCTTTGGAGAGCATAACAGCCTTCCAGGGAAACAGGCATCAGGGCTGTGGATCACTGCTGTTGTCTGAAGAGCTTCACTCCCCACTGCACACGTGGGCAAGCCCAGGAGCCCGGTGACTGTAACACCAAAGGAGAGCTCCAAGTCAAGGATCATCATCTCATTAGTCCATGCAACGCTTAGCGAGGGTTATTTTTATCTCAAGCCCTCCAGAACATACATAATCGTTCCACCTTAATTCTTTCAAAACTTGGGTCTCCATGGAAACCTCCCCATAAACGACTGCTCATTTCATTCCGCGGCCGTGTTGCAGCGTGGCCAAACGCACACACGTGTGCTCGCACACGCTCTGCTCCGTGTTCTCCCCTGCTGCTCTTCCTCTCCACCCTTCACATAACAGCACTTGGAGTCGATTTCTGCGTGTTTAGATCGGCGAACCTCTCCGAGGAATCCTTGTTTCCAAACCGGGGGGCGGGGGGGGAGGTGGGCGTGGGAGGAAAAAGGCAGGAATCTCTGTAGCGCTCACGTTGATGTTCAGCTCGCTCTTGTGGGATTTGGGCAAGATGCTGCTCGTGGCTCCCCTCAGCCATCTAAACAAGAGTTTTAAGGTGTGGAAAAGCCACTTTTCCGATAATTCTCTCATATTCGTGAGTGGTTGTTAGTGATTTCTCCCTGTTTCTCTTGTGAACACAAGAGGGCCGCGTTTGGTGGAAAAAAGATTTTTAAAAAACCAGGCTGCCAGTAGCTCTGGGAAGGGAAAAGAGGGAAGCTGAGGGGAAGAAGCATCGACTTTAATTGTGTGTGGCTCAGGCTTCAGCTGCAGTTCTCAGGCTGAGGTTTTGATCCACTACAGGACACAAAATTAGCCTTAGCACGTGGGTTTTAGGCAGCTGAGTTGGGGATGGTGGCCCACAACAGGACTGAAGTGCCTCGGCTCTCCTGAGTGTGCCACGGGAGGATTTTCGTCTCTTCCAGGCAGATCTCTGCTTCTTGTAGGCATCTGCCTGTTGTCTGGGCTTGGGACAGCTGTGATGGGTCAGGGCTCTGGCTCACACGTACCGGGGGTGTTCAGCAGGCTGGGAAAAGGTGGCAGATGGGCTCTGGAAGCAGGGCCAGCTGCAGGCACCCTGCAGGAAAGGCAGCTGTGCAGCCACTTCCACGCTGTGTAACCAGGATCAGCAGGAACACACCAGGAGAGCAGCAATCCCGGGTGGCCTCAGCCACCCTCTCCTCTCCTCCCTCTTAAAATCTCTGCCTGCTGTTAGCAGGGAAGGAGGTTAGTGGGTACAGCAGTGACTGCTGTGACCTGTTGGGTTTGTTAAATCTGATTCCACGTGCCTTCTGGAGCACCCTCTGCTCCCCTGTGCGTGCTAATAGGAAGGGATATCACAGGGGGTAATAAAGTTTCACCCCACACCCACTCATTCAACACTTGTGCTAACGTTAAGATGTCTGTGACCCACTCCTGCCACAACTTCATTAGTTTGCAGCCCTGGCTGGGAGCCAGAGCTGGCACCAGAGACTGTTTTTGTGAATAACACCCTGGCAAGAGAGAAGTGGTGGCAGCTTGGGTGGGATATATATTTAATCCATGCCCTCTCCGTCTTGGATTGGCAAACCGGCAGGGGCAGAGCCCGTCTCTCGCTGCGGGTGCTGTGAGTCGCACCAGGGTGCCCAGCACACGACTGGGGCTGTGGTCCTGTGCTCTGCATGCCCATCAGGGACAGGATCAGGGTCCTTATACCACACTGGTGTGGGCTGTTCTCCCTGAACAGCCCTACAGAGCTCGCGGCCTTTTGTGAGCAGGCAGCGCTTGGTCTTCTACACAATTAAGGAGAAACTGGAATAACAATGCCAAAGACTTCGCAGAGACATTCAGCATCTCAGCAAAAACTGTCAGTCTGTGAACAAATTGTGTTTCAGGGGTGTCAAACAGCATCCAAAAATCTCCACTTGCAGCTCCCACGTTGAGAGCACAAATGCCACTGCTCTCCCCTGCACAGAAGCACAACAGAGGTTAAACTTCAGAGCCTGAGCGTCAAGTCCCTTCCTTGGCTTCTGCTGCTACAGCAGGCTCAGTTTCTCAGGCTGAATGAACTTTTCCAAGCTGCCAGGGTGATTTAGGAGCTCACAGGTGAGTTCATAGAGTGCAGCAAGTTGTGCACCATCTCCTTTGTGCAGCCGTGCTGCAAGGCAAGGGGAGTGAGCTGAGGTTTAAACCAGCCAGGCACAGCTTATGACCTACCAGGTCATGGCTAAAGCACTTCCCTGGCCTAGAAAAGGGGGGGATGCAGCATGACCCTTTGCCCTGGGTATATAAACGTGTCCTAACCCCAAAAAATCCCTGCCAGACCCAGCAGGATTTTCCATGCTGGTCCCTGGTGGGGAGACGGCTCTTTGCTGAATCTAGCTGGAAGGTTTTTCTTCCAACAACCTTATTCTGAGTGAGAAAAATGCTGTGTGCTCTTCTCCAAGGCAAGATTTCTTAGTCTGATTTTAAATTAGAAGACGGAGAAATTTAGGCACCAAGTGGGGGGGGAAATGGCAAATCAGAAGAGAAACTTCAGTGACAGGCAGTGGGGTTGGGCCCCGAAACTTCGAGGGTGCTGCTCAGCCCTGGCTGAGATTCTGTTCTGTCCCGTGTGTTTATGAAGTGGGGTTTACAGAGACAAAGCACTTTCCAAGGTGACTCATTCACCTTGAATTGGACACAGCTCCTCTCACTGCTGCGCCGGAGAAACGTGTAAAAACCAGTGGCCTTCCCTTAACTGTTGAGATCGTATCACTGGCCAGAAACAGCATCCAATTTCCTGATCCTTTGTTTGAACAACAAACAAATAAGATACCAGCGCTGCAGCCACAGGATCTTCTTCATAAATACCCAGAGGCACGAGGCTCTGGCATTAAACACCCACCTCTAAATAATGCCTCCAGCCAGAGTTGTTACCCGCTGCCTTGAATGCAGCCCCACTCCATCAGCAGGTTACAATAATAACAAATAAAACATGGAATTATAGCCGTGCAATACTCGAAAATGAGCCTGTCACTTCGTGTCGGGGCTGGAAATCAATCACCAAGTCTTCGAATCAGGTTCTGCTATTAAGGACTGGAAGCTGGAAAGATTAAAGACACGTCCAGGAAAGTCTCTCTCTCTCTCTCTCTCTCTCTCCAGGTTTGCTGATCTTCCACAATTCGGAAAGGAGCTTTTTTCTTTCCTTTGCTGTGGTTTCTGTCATTGTCTTCTGAGTTGGTGTCCTTTTTGGTTGTTGTTATTAATCACTGCATGTTAAAAGGGTCTGTTTCGTGGACAGGCAGGGAAGGGGGAGATTAAATTGATTTGACTGTATAGCTGGGAGTGAGAGACACATTGTGGAGTCCTGTTGTCCTTCACAGCAGCAAACTGGAGGAACTGGAGAGTCCCAAAACCTGTTACAGCCCTTCTACTGACCACAGTCCCCATCGCCTGCACGCTTTTTGTTAGATTCTCTAGGCATTCAGAGCCAGTTCTCCCAAACCGAGGATTTGGTAGAACTCTCTACCGAAGGTTTTGTGGAGAGCAAGGAGCAGGGGCAGAGCGCTGTTGTGTCGGGGGTACAGCAGAGCATTGGCACGCAGAAATCCAAATCCTGGCTTTCTGCAGCAATGTCAGTGCATCCCTGTGTACAGCATTTTGCTTCCTGGCACGGGCAGCAAGGCCCATGGGAAGAGGTGAAACATCTTAGTGCAGCAATTAAAGTTGCAGGGATCCAACACCTCTCTGGCAGCTCTTCTTCACGGTCCTTCACACCGTCTGCTCTCACTTTCCTCTTCTCGGCATTTAAAAAAAGGTTTCTCCCCTCCACTTCCATTATCCCACGGTGGCTACAGCAGAGGAGGAGGGTGCTCTGGAGGGAGCAGGAGCCTGATGAGCTCTGGGAGAAGGGGCTCCATCTCCCTGAGTGACAGTAATTGCCGCTCGCTGCGCTCCATGTCGCGCTGGCAGCGCAGGCAGGGCCGTGCACGCCTCAACAGGTTCCTCCGTTTAAATCTCTTTTTAAGCTTACAAAGTGAAAGTGCTTTTTGCCTTTACGTCTTCCCTCCCACCCTCCCCTTCCCCATTTGAGTGCTTTGAAAGAGTTTTGTTTTAACTAAACACCGTTTTACATTTCATGCAGAACCATCGCGCATCGCGCGTATGTTTTCCCTCTGCCGTGACAGGCTCTGACATTATTTTGATGAGAAGATTTCTCAGCATTTTGAAACGATGTTCAGCCTTCCCTTGCTTGCTTGGGGTTGCTTTTTAACTCTCTGAGCTTCAGCAGCCCTGTTACAGCACCTGAGGGAATCTGCTGAAATCTGGGGAGCTCCAGGGATCAATTCCCTTCTCCTCTTCACTTACCAGCCTGCAAAGGGTCTACAAGATTTTGTCCACACAGAGAAATTCCCTCATGGATTATTGTGCTGTAGATACGCTGGATTAGCAGTCTGTGGAGCTGTATTTTGATTGGAATAGTAAATCCCTGCCATACGGGCAAATCTTTCTCACGGAGAGACAGTTCCTGACCACAGAAAACCCGAAGACAGTTCCTTTGCCAAATACAAGGGAAAACACTGACCGTCTTGGGAAAAAGGACACAACACAAATGATTCCTTCATGGCAGGGCCAAAGCTGTGTGAGGGGCAGAAGGGTTGCTGGGAAAGGTGTGTGTGGGTTGAGGGAGGGGAAGAAGATGTTTTCTCAGGTCTGATCAACATAAGGGTGCCAGCAAAGCTGGCTTGAGAGTGCCCGTGCAGGGACTGGTTTTGGGGCAGGTTTGCAGCCTGACTTCACACCCAGGTGCCCAAGCCTCTGTCATTTCCTCTACAGCACTTTTTTCCTAGTAGATAAGGTTGTCTGGCAGAACTGGGGACATGAGGGGCAACTCCAGGGCCCATCTTTGCAGAATTGCTGTCACTCTGTTGTCCAATACACAAAGACGCAGGTGCCCATCAGGGGCTTGAAATCTGCCCCAACGGTCCCCAAAATCAATACAAACTCCAGTCACGGGGTTTTCAGCTTCATTAAACAGTTAGACTTGTTTGGGAATGCAGGCAGCGTAACCTGGAACCACCTGCCCTACCCTGAGCTTTGGGAAGGTGCCTCCCAGCATTGCCCTGCTTCCATGAATTCAATGCCCGGGGCTTTGATGGAGCTCAGGAGTTTAATTCTGTCATCCTATGAGGCGGGGAAAAAGTAAGGGTGGAAGAGAGGGAAGGCAAGGGAAGTGCTTAAAGATCAGTAGCTGTGTTTTGTGCTTGAAACTGGAAGCTTTTCAAAGCCTTCCGAAGGAGCTTAGAGGAGTCCACAGGTAGGACATGCTTTTAAATTTCCTGGCATCTCCTAATCATTAGCTGCATCCAGGGGGAATTATAGAACGTCAATCAACATAAATTATTCTTCATGGGAGCATCAGCAGTGTGGGCAGTTTTTACTGTAACTTAAGCAGGAAATTGAAATATCAGCATCGGAGTGTGAAACACGCCATTGCAGTGAGCTGTTCCCCAGAATGCAGGAGGAGGACTGGAAAGGAGATTACACACTCTTAGTCCCACTAGAATTTTGCCCTTAATCTGCCTCAAATTGAAAAATTTTTTGGAAGTGTTGACAGCTTTCTCATGCCATAAAACAGAGGGGGTGCCACAGGCCCGTGGTGCCCGATGGGGCATCCCCAGAGTGTTCAGATCGAGTGGCCAAGGTCCACATTTCCCAGGGACTGACCTGCTCACCTTCACCGTTGTTGCAGAACAGTGTGGTGGCCTTCACTTCGCCACCACGGCCCTCTGGGGAGCAGGGTAGGAAATTCAGCAGCATGGGATGGAGTGCTGGGATGGCACGTGGCAGGAGGCAGCAGGGCTGGGCACCCTCATGACTTCACTTAGAACCTTCTGGGCCACCCCCATTCCTCTCAGGCCTCAGAGGTCCATCAGATCTCGCAGCAAGAAGTCAAAGCTCGAGCCCCGTTAGGGGTGTTTGGTTCGATTTGAGGCACCTCAATGCACAACCCAATTGAATTCCTCATATCTTGGAAGGGAGGAGGGCTGTCCTTCCAATAGAACAGAAGAATGACATTTGGAAAATAGCCAGGGAAAGAAAATTCCAGGAAAACATCCTCCTGGCTCCAGGAGATTGTTTTGTTTCAATTCCGCACAATCATTTCACCCGATAACGCTGAAAGATTTCATTTGGGCTTTTATTGTATTAAAATATTAACCACGGAATATAAAATTATAATAAAACGTCGGCATTAATATTTCAATACAATCCAAAGGTTGAAACAAAACATTAAAACTGCAGAGGAGGAGCAGGGTGGGGAAGGCAGAGTGTAGACAAGGGGGATTTATGCACATCATCAGCCGGGTCTGTCTTCTCTGCATCACAATTATCCTGACGTGCCCAAGGTCCCCATCCTGGGCGTGCTGCTCCCTTCCCTTGGCATCTGGGAAGCTCCTCCTTCCCTGAGATTTAGGAAGAGACTCAGGCAAGAAGGAGGGGTGGGGGGAAGTGTCCTCACTGTTTTTGTAAATGAATGACTCCTGATCTTTAAGTTCACACCAAAGAGACAGACGCGCACAGCGCTCCGGTGCTCGGGGGCACCGTGAAGAATGTCACTGAGCTTGGAATGCACGGGAGAAGAAATTTCCTTGCAGGGAGAGCTTGTGTCTACAGTATGTCAAGAGGAAAAGGGAAAAGAAAGAAAAGTCTCTGAGGGGTAATTTTTACAGCATGCACTGAGAGGAGAGAAAAAGTTTGAAAGCTCCCAACAGCTGACGATCTGTTAGGGCTGCACAATTCCTGTTACCTTTCTGCTTGGAAGGATACGAATGGTTCAGAGCAAACATAATGTTATTTACCAGCCCTGGCCTTATTAGGGACATCCATTCTCCTGCTCATAACCTGCCCTTTTTATTTTGGAGGGAGCTGGGACGGGGACAGACGCGTGATGAGATTATTTGCTCTGCCTCAGGTGTTCTGAGCCCGCTCGGGGTTCGGGGACCTGCTCTTGGTGCACAAGTCTGGCAGCTGGTGACCCCACAGCCAGTGGGAAATCACAGCTGTGTTTCAGGTACTGACAGTCCCCCAGGGAAGTTTTGATTCCAGTGGGAATTGGGGCTATCAGGGAGCCAGGGCGAGGCAGGGGCTCACACAGGCTGTTCATTTTCTTTAGACACGTCCTGAAGACACCACGAGTAACTGGCCCCATTGGGCAGTAATGAAACAGCCACTGAAGTTGGAAACTAGCTGGACTATTTGAACCAATAAGCTTTGAATTTCTCCCTTTAGGTGTCCAGTGCTAACAGCATTAAGCCTTATATTACTGGGCAGAAGATTAATGGGTTGGAGAAGCCTGGAGAAATCTGGCTCGGCTGTTTCCCTCAGACACAGAATTCGCGGTCACGGATTTTCTGATCTTCGCTATCTGCCATCCTTAGACCAGGTTTCCTGGTGTGGAGCAGAGCCTGGCACTTTGTCTGAAACCTCCAGTCAAACCCTGGGAGTTTTGGCCTCTGGATTGCTCCGAGCTGAGCTCCCGCCACGGAAACAGAGCCTTGGAGGGGCATCGTGCTTGGCAGTGGAGTTCGGTGCCGTATTTAACTCCTGCTGAGCAGAAGACTTTGAACAGGGAACTTCTCCTGACCTTTGGTTGTGCCTGGGAAGCTTTGTTCTCCAGCCAGTGACTGATGGGTGAATAAAAGTCCTGGAAAGTGCCCAAAGCCTCAAAGAAATCAAGGAGCTTTAAACCAGAGCTACAAACTCTCACAGCGGGCTTTCAGGAAAGTGCTGAAGAGCGGAGGGAGGGAGGGACACCTGAAACGCTGCCTGGAAGCAGGTAATGCATCTCCCACATCCAGTCTGGACACATCCAGTCTGGGCTGGTGCAGTTCCTCTGCTTCCCAGTCAGGCCAGTGTGACTGGTCGCTGCATCGTCCTTCCCTGCCCTCCCCTTCACACTTCAGCACAGGGTTTGCAGTTCGTGCCTGTGGGCTTTGGCAGAGACTCAGCATGTGCCTCAGAGACCTCCCAAACAGCAGTGGATTAGCAAGGCTGGGTCAGGGCCTCTCAAACCCCCTGAGCTCATCTGCTGACTCTCCAAAAAAAATCCAGTCTTCGCTGCTCTGCATTTAGACTCTTTATCACCAGCCACAGGGGCTGTGCTGGCGTGAGCAGAGGGGAAAGGAGGAGCCACAATATTTCTTGCTGTTGGGAATCATAACAGGGGAAGGCAGGAGAGATGCAGAAAGCAGTGCTGATGAGAAGAGGCTCTGGCTTTGAACCGTTATCACCTATTTTATGCCTTTCCCTTGGACATCACCCGTGTCAGAGGCTGGGTATGTGGCAGTAGATTTGAGGAGAAGAGGGCAGACCCCTTGGAGTTGTTTCACATAACAATTACCCTCATCAAATCCCTAGAGACTGGGATGGCAGTTTGGAGCACACAACCTTTGTGGCTTTGGGGGTCACCTTTGGGGTCATGCAGAACTTTTTTGGGAGCAGGGCTGAGTCCCCACCTAACTCAGCTCACATGGAGTGAGTCAGTTTGGGCAACAGTAAATGGTACCGGTTTGTCCCTCTGCTCTGGTGCCTCAGGGACTAGGGAGGAGCAGATCAGTCACAGATAACTGGGATCTCCAGCCCATTTGTGCCAGAAATCTGCCAGCTTATAATTAGCCTCTATGAATAATTCATGGCAGGCTCTGCGTCCATCAGACCTGACAGTCGTAATCGTTCTGCCAGCAAAATATGGGGTTTGTCTTATTTGTGAAAATGATCCAGGCAGTGGGTTTGGTTTTTTTTTAAATAGAAAAGGGAGGGATACATATGTCTCTGCCTGTATATAAATACACACAGTATGTACAAATATATAAAAACATACATATCCCCCAGGCACACACACACACGTACATGCTCTGCGTGCTCACTCGGTGATAGAAGCTCTGTTTGGATATCATGGATCAAACCTATCAGTGATGTAACTGATTAAGCCAATGGGATTGCAGCAGGAATGAAGACATTTTTATATCTGCTCTCTTTTCCAGTCTAAAAATACCCTGTAATTCTGAATGGATGTGTTTTTAGGCAGCTGTGTTTAGAAATACCTCCAGACCCACATTTTGTTGTTGTTTTTGGAAAGCAGGCAAAGATCAGAGTCTTGGGGTCCTGTCAGGAGCCCTCAAATCTGTTGTCTCTTTAATGCTCCGTCACATCTCTCTCTCTCTGTGCTTTCATTCTTAACTACAGATGTGTCCAGGCTTTATTAATTTATAACAATAGCTGATGGTGCTGGGGAATGAATGGGGCTAGGAAATATCTGACATGGCAATTAGGGTTACTATTGCAGCAAGGCCTGGCTTTTGCTGGAAGGCAAGTTGCTGTAAAGCAAGGCTAATTAATTGCTTTTCGGGAGGGGGGAAGAAAATAAAAACCCCACCCAAACGATCTGGGCAAAAATTCTCCTATTGCCAAGGTGTAAATGTGGAGCAGATCACCTGACATTTACACTGTTACCTGTTGTGTATGGCAGACATGCTGAGGGGGGCTTGGCAGGCAGAGGTGTGCGTTGCAGGCGAGCAGTTTCCTCAAAAATCAGCCTCTATTTCTTGCTGCACACTCTGAATTCCAGAGGAACACCACAGGGTCACTGGTGTTTCTCTCTCCCCCGGCAGGGAGAGCAGTGCAGCCCCATGAGCCAGCGGCTGGCTGTGGTACAGGTGGCCGCAGCTCACAGGACTTTCAGTCAAGTTGTGATGATGAAAAATCACCTCCACCTTTTCTCCTCTGGTTTTTTTAGCAGTTTGCTTTTCTCCCTGCTCCCCTGAGCTGTGCTGTTTAGTCCTTCGCTGACGCTGCACTTAAATACAGGGTTGGGGCCGTGCAAACAGGGCTGAAAAAGCTGAGAGTGATCTCATGGGTAGAAAGGGGTTTGGGGAGGGGAGAGGATAAATAAAATAAATAGGGATAAATAAGACAAATAAGGGATAAATAGAGTGGATAGTCATATCTTCAAAGGGCAAAACCCATGACAAGACCCATACCAGTCTTGTCCAGTGCCTCTGACTGTGTGATGACAGCTGCAGTCCTGAGCATCTTGCTGCCTTTCCCTCTTTGTTCCCCAGTTCTTTGCCCTCCAGGATCAGGAACAGAGGTTGAATGGTGGAAGAAGAGAGACTGATCAGCTCCTAAGTGCTGGAACCGGGGTGGTTCCTGGGGACTGAGAGAAGGGCAGTTTTTAATTAGCTTTTTATTAGACTAGATGGAAACAACCTATAGATTCAAATGTTTCTCTGACAGTTGGGATATTCAGAGAGAACACCCACAAGTGCAAGCACAGGTAGCTGGGAGGTGAGAGCTGCTGGTGGGCAGGGAGAAGGAGGGGACAGAATGCCTGGAGTGTCACCACGCTCCGTTGGGAAAATCCACCTGCTCTCCAAGAGCCCAGACTCTCCACAGACACATTTTGCAGCAGTGTCAAAGGCATCTGACTGTGTGCCTCAGAAAGCAGTGGGGAAATGGGCGAGGCCACAGCCCTGACACAGCAATTCCAGGTGTGCTGGGCCTGGGGAAGGGAGCTGACCCCACACCAGCCTGCTGGATCCTGACTTCATCCCGAGCCAGCAGCTTTAAAACCAGGCAGTGGAGGGTGACTTCAGTAATACAAAACGCTCCACAGTGACAAACAGCAGCAGGAGAGGCACTGGCAGGAGGTCACGTACGTTTGCAGCTCCTTTCCCCATCTCCGCTCAGCGATCCCAGGCAGAGGTGTGACACCACCTGCTAACACCCCGCTCAAGATGACTGATCCAAGCAGAAGTGACAGCTCTTGGCAGCACACCACAGGCCTGAAAATTTAACCCAGGTCCTCCAAAATGTTCAGCTGAGAGCAAGCAAAGTGGATTGTGGCTGCTGCCCCTCTCTCCTCTTCCACAGAGCAGCGATGGGGAAGGACAGAGCACAACACCCTGTGGTGTCTCCTGCTCTAGCAGGGAATGTGACCATAGCTGTGGGGTTGGGAGGAAGGTCTGGCTGTCACAGTGAGCTCTGCAGGCAGCTCTGGGCTGAAAGGAGCTATGTCAGAGCCCAGATTTGTTGCATAAACCCACCTCTCCCTCCCCACCTCCAGGGCAATGAGAGACACTCAGGTCATCACAGCCACTGGGTTCCTGCTGCTTTCCAGTGAGGAAGCCAGGAGGGGTTACAGGCACATTTTAAGGCCAGGTGTAGTTATCTACACAGCCACCCAGCCCGGCAACATGAGCTCTGAGTGGGTTTGTTGGTGTGGGGCCAGGGGTTCTGGGGCTGTGGAGAGGGATGGGGATGTGCAAGGGAGGGTGGAAGCATGTCCACGACCATGCCTGAGGAGCCAGAACACGTGCAGGAGTTGTGATGGGCTATGGTGGGAGGTGGAGAGGAAGCACGTGAGTGGAGGGACAGGGGTTGTGTCTGCACGAGGCCTTCCAGTGGCCCCATTAGAAAGAACACAGGGCACTGGGACCCCAGTTGCTTTTTCCCTCTCAGCCAGCATTTAAATGCCAGCAAACTTAACAAACACGATGCATTATTTAAAAGCCGCTGCGCTTGACCCTACAAGGAGCTTTTCAACCGCCTGAATGTCAAGGAGAAAGATGTTGCTGTTTCACTGATGACTGGTGCCTTCACCTCCCTCTCATTTACAGTGTGACCCAGGGGAGATGCAAAGAGCTGCTGGCATGAGCAGGGCTGGGGGAGCACGAGGGGACAGCCAGGAAACCACCCCAGTCACCCACATGGAGCAACCTGTGGAGCTGATGCTCTGGGAGAGCCAAGTCAGTGTTAGGGGAAGGATCAGTCCCCGGGGAAGGAATAAGAGTTTAGGAGCACCAGGTCTTAAAAGAAGCTGGTCAGACCTATCAAGCCAAGCTTGTTTGTTGTTTGGGCTTGTTATCAGTGCTGGGACCGAAGTACCAATAAGGCAGGTGTTTCTGTACGTCTCTCAGAGCAGGGAGGCCACAATCTGTGTCTGCAGTGCCCACTGGGGCTGGACGTGTGCTGGGGCTGGGCCTGGTGTGGTGGGAGGTGTGGGGTCATTTGGTCCTCGCCGTCTGGAGCTGCTCCTCAGCAATATTTCACCTCCTGCCCCTTTCCCTTTTCTTTGGGCAAGGCAGGTTGGGCCCTGGGTTTTGTATTGCTTGTTTATCAAACTGCAAACCCTTCTTGCTTGCTGATCGCTGTTAGAAAACGAGATGTGTCCAACCTCCTGTCAAGTTCTCTGCCTTCAGAAGAGACTTTTTCTTTCTCACCAACTTCCAGTGAAACTCCTTGCAAGGCTGTGGGTCATTATCTGCAAGGCACTGTCGGAATGAAGCTGTGAGCAAAAGCCAGAAACTCGTATCTCTCTCTGCAAGCAAAAATCCTCAATCACTTCATAAACAACCAGTGGAATATGTCTGTATGCAGCAAATGTTGTTTTGGAGCTGAGAAAAGGTCACCAGTTGCAGTGGTGGCATTTCACCCCTCATGACCTCATTAGAGGCTTTTCCCAAGTCAGTCACAAGTTTTATTTATTTAACAATGACACTGATTTTTTTTTTCCCCTCGTGTCTGCACAAACTATGAACCAAAGCACCCTTTGCAGGATGAGATGTATCACATAAACAGGAGAGGTGCTCAGTGCTGAGATGCTTTTCATATTCAAAACACCTGGAAAGGTGGCACATAGTCAAAGTGAGAATTAAACTGAGGGGTGTGTTGGTGATGTGAGAGCACATTTTAGTGGGCAGGGCCATTACCTCAGGTGCTGGGGAGTTGTGATCACAGCCAGCAAAAAACACAGGAGCATAGGAGAGGTAAAAAGACAGGTAAATTAAGGGAGACTGGCTGCAGTTTGGGATTGGGAAGCTGTGGAGTCCCCTGAGGATGCTCAGTGTGCTCCTGCCTTGCCGTGTGGGAGGTGAGTCTGGCACTGAACAGACGGTGTGGGGGAGACCCCACAGCACATCCAGGTGTCTCTGGGAGCTCACATGAACAGAACATCACCAGCTCTCTGTCCTGGGTAATGGGAGTGGAATTATTCAAGATTTGGTTGTTGAATCACGGAATCACCGTCTGCTTTGGGTTTGAAGGGATCCTAAAGCTCGTCTTGTTCCAACACTCCCAGCGTGGGCAGTGACACCTTCCACTAGGCCAGGTCACTCCATGCCCCAAATAATTAAAGCTGGAGGGTTTTTTTATTATTCTTCACTCCACAGTGGCTTTTGATAGCCATGAGTGAGATATCCACACCAGTCAGCAGCACGGGACGAGGAGAAGGCTGTGGGTTTGTTTCCACTCATGGGCAGTTGGAAAATACCTCTTAGGCAGTGTGATGCTTTTGGCACCTCAAAAGAGAGGCATAATTGTGCCTCCCTCTTTTATTTTAGTGTGGAAGGGCTAAAAAGCCACAAGTGTGGTCTTTGCAGGTGCCATAAATGCTGCATTTCATCTCTCCTTTACTGCTGACGATCCCGTGGCCTGATTCTCTGCTGCTGCCACTCCAGGCAAAGCTACCAGGTGCCACCTAGCTGAAAAGTTACCAAAATCTGGTAAGAATGGACCCATTCTCAGGCTGCAGTAATCAAAAAGTGTCGTTTCCCAAGCACTTCAGGAGGAGCTGCAATGTTTTTGACTCACATCTAGGCAACCTAACTCAGACTGAAGCTCCCAGCAAAGCTTAGTCTGCTCACAAGAGCCTTTTAAAACTAGTTCTCGGAATCCAACGTGGATTATAAATCATTAGAACAGATGAGGAGGGATCCAGGGTGGATAAGGCACTGATAAAATAGATTAGTTAGAATACAGAACAGATCTAAAAGCATGAACAGCTAGGGAGATTATTAGTTGAAGAAGATGAGATTAGATAGAGCGGCTCTTCTGCTACCCTGGCTTTCCTGTTCAGTCTCACAGCCAAAAGCAGCTTGTGCAACAATGCCAAAACCCAAAACGTGCTTCCTCCAGCCTTCAAAATCCACCAGCACATGAATTTGTTCAGAACTCTGCCTCCACTCCAGCCTGCCTGTCTGTTCTGAGGTGAGAAAGGAACATAAAGGAAGGAAAGGTAAATGTAGCAGTCACCAAGGGCTGTGGCACGGGGTGTTTTCTAGATCTGGGGTATAATGGGCAACCCCTTGTGAGCTCAGTTTTAGCTCTCTGGAGCTAAAAAAAGAGAGGAAGATCCCTGGCAGACAAAATCAGTCAGGGCTTGGGTGTTTTTATATCCCTGCTGGAGCTGACCCTTTGGGTATCTTGCTTATTGTTGCTGGAGGTTTTCAACATTTGCTTTTCCAGAAGCAACAATTCCAATGAATGGAAGTGCAGTTAAAGCCTGTTAGAGCAATTAATTCATTTGCTTCGGCCCATGCTATTAACTGGGAAGCATCATCCATTTGTTTATAGAGAAGAGGAAAGGGAAAGATCTGCAGAGAGGAGGTGGCAGCGAGATCCTCCAGCCCAAATGGAGGATCTGCTCATCTGACAGGAGGGAGCTGAGCACTTGCCTTGTTAACACTCTTCCCAGTAGTAACTTCCCAGATTCCCTGCCTGCTCTGGAATATTCATGTGCTCATGCATCATTTTAATGAACTTATCAACGCATTCATAAGCTATTAATTAAACATTTATTAATAATTACGCTGCGGGATCATCTCCTACGTAATTCCTGGTGCTGTAAACGTGACACCTCGCCCCTGTTGTTTCACCAGCCTGGCTCACAGGGTGAGAAAAACCCCTCTGCAAGGTGTGAGGCTCCTTCCCTCCCATCCTGCCCAGCCCTCACCCTCAGCTCTTACCAGTCAGTGCGTTCTGCATTCCCTGGGCATTGGGAAAGGAACTGGAAGGAGGAAAGAGCAGAATTTCCTGGGTGATGGCCCACATTACCAAGGCAAATGCGTGCTGCAAGGCAGCAGCAAGAACAGCCACGGCAGATCCTCGCTGCAAATGTTACAGGGATTTCCAGATGAGAATTAATGGACTTTCCTTGGCCAGCCTAGGAGAAAATGTTCTACTTGTGGTTGTTTATTATTTCTGTTACACTCGCTGTACTTGCTTATTGCTTCCATCTGTTGGCATCAAACTATTGGCTCTTGTCTTATCACTGGGATGTAAACTCTTCACGGGCAGGGAGCGTGGTCTGGGGAGAGGCAGAACAAAAAACGCCTGAGAAATTTAGGTTTTTAAAGGCTGGAATGCTTTGGAATCAGTTCCGGAGAGGAACTCAGGTACTTGATTCCCAGAGGTTTTCAGTCAGGAAGAAATATATTCATGGCCTGAAATATTAAATGCATAAATTGTTACCCTTTAAGTCTTGTGAAGTCGTTTGCTCTGGACCGTCATCTCTCCAGCTGGTGCCTCAGGAAATCATTACCTTTGTTGCTTGGGGTTCTTGAGGAACTGATCAACCCAGACCACGTCCTGCTTAAACTCTTCCTTGGGCACAAGTTGTCCTGCTAATTCCTCCTCGTCTGGAAGGACAGGACCGAGCTGGTCAAGTGGGAGATCCAGAACCATCGTTGCAAATAAAGCCGCTCTCTTCCTCTCTTTCCAGGATCCACCAACATCATCACCCCAAGGAACACGGGCTGATATCAAGGGCGCCATGGGACCTACTGGGGGCTGTCAGGCTCCACAAACAAAGCTCTGGCCACGCAGCCAAGTGCTGGCTCTCCAGTGCCACCAGGGACCCGCCGGATAATCCCGGGCAGGTGGCACCGGCTTTGCCGCTCATAGGCGGTGATTTGGACAAATTGTCAGGGATGGGAGATGCTGCACTGGGTCGTGTGCTGTTTTATAAATTTTAATCCTCACTTTGAATTTTCCAGCAGAATGGGTTTGCTCTACCTCTGGGCTGGAGGGAAACTTCTTTTCGTTACCCTGGAAACATGACGACAAATCCATCGCTCGCTGGCAAGAGGGAGAGGGCGAGAGAGAAGTACACGGCAAAAAGTGGGGGGAGGAAGACCAAGGGAGTAAAAAGGCCTTTCAGAGGAGCCATCTTGACCTGCTGCTTCAAGGCTGTGAGCAGGAAGTGCTCAGGCTACCACCAGAGCTCAGGATTTCCCAGCACTTCCTTGGATCCCCTGTAGCAGCCGACTCGCTGGAGCAATTTCGCTCAACTTTGACAACAAAGCAACGGGTGATGGATTAATGTTAATTATCTGCTTGCTCCCTTCCCAGCTCGGGCAGCCTGGAGTCAGCTCATGCTTTACATCCTGAATCTTTCACCTCATTTAACCCCAGGGTGTTGTGTATGCAGAGCACACCCGAAGGTCAGAGGGCTGCTCCGTGAGGAAATGGCCACGCTGCAGGACAAGAGCACGTGTCCTGGTGCTGTAGGTGGGAACAGGAGGAATCCAGACTTGGAAGCCACCTCCCTTTCCACAGGGAGCCCATGAGGACATCGAGGCAATTCACCTCATTAAAGTCAGGCAGGAGTTTACATCTCCTGTTTAATTGGCTTTGCGAGGAAGACAGCGGGTTATTCTTGTCCAAGCAGCCACAGAAGAAGCTGTAACACCCAGCAGGGGAAAACGGGCCATGGACACAAGACACAGAAGGGTGGGGGAACGGTTGGGCTCTGCATGTCCGTGCTGCTCTTGCAGAGAGCCAGAAATGAAGCCTGCACTTGGCTCCAGCTGAGGATGGTGCATTTTTGGGCGTTGTATCCTTGGTGGCAGCTTCGGAACAAGCTGGGGAAGTTTTCTCTCCTGTGTTCTGGAGTCTGGCACGAGCACTTGGAGGGGCCTGCAGCTTGTCCTGAGCCTCTGCAGCTCCATCAAGGTTCACATCCAACACTGTGACATTTAAACTTCGGGAGATCTGCACTCAGCTTTCGAGTCACTTGGTGTCACCACGTGTCCTAAAGGGCTACAGGGCAAGGAAATCCACAATGCCATAGACTCCCATTTGTCTGCTGTGAACTGAGAGCTCTGGAGAAGATAAATCACTTGATAAACCACTCTTAAGTGTCTTGGTTGTCTCACAGTTAAATTATTCAAATAAAAGAAAGCAGATTTCTGCCTTTCCCTCTGAACTTGCAGGAGGACTCAGGAACTTTTTTTTTCTTCCTGCCAGAAATTTGAGCCAAGAGCAGGTGGGAGGGATAGTGCAATGCCACATCCAACTGCTTAAAGCCAGGATATGTAATTCCTGCCCCTCTAAGTTCCCTGTGCTCACCTCCTGGTTCCATGCCTTGATGATATAAGTCCCCCTCCTGCACTTTGTCTCCCTGCTGCCCTCCAAAGCACCAGCTCATATTAATCTTCTCTCTCCTTGCTGAGTTGCAAAGTGCTTAAAGGCAAGGGCTCCATTTTCTTGCTCTCATGAAGCCCCCAGTGCTCTCGTGGCACCGTGCAAATAAATACATGCTAATGAACAGTCTCCTCTCATCCACACTGCTCCCGGGGACTGGGAGCCTGGGGTTCATCCCAGAGCTTGCAGGAAAGCCAAGGAGAAGGTATAGAATCCCAGAATGGTTTGGGTTGGAAGAGATCTTAAAACTCATCTGGTTCCACCCCCTGCCATGGGCAGGAGCACCTTGCACTGGACGTGGTTGCTCCAAGCCCTGTCCAACCTGGCCTTGAAGACTTCCAGGGACGGGGCAGTCCACAACCTCTCTGGGCACCCTATTCCAGCAGGTTCCCCTTTCCCTGCTAAGAAGCATTTTCCTCCATCTGCTCCCCTTTCTACCTCACTCTGCTCCTCCCTGTTCTCCCAGTATCACCTTTATGTCTCAGGTTTCCACTTTCCACAGCCCTGTGCCCTGTTCTTCCACTGCCTCCCAGCACTGCTCTGTGAACGGCTGAGCTCCTCTCTACAGCAAGCCCAGGGAGGAAAGAAAATGGGAAGGAAACCTTTCCCTCGGAGCAGGAAGGCAACCAGCTACAAGTTGTGGATTTGGACAGCGCTGGAGGAGCTGTATGTGCTGAGATACTCAGGTTGCAATCGGAGCGCTGAGCTGAGCTGGATTTTAACCTGCCACTGCCATCTGCGGGGCTGTCAGTGCCAGTGGCAGAGCCGGCAGTGTCAGGAGGATGCTGATCTGTGTTATGGTTATTATCCTCTTCCCCAAGGAAGTTTGCAGCCCCTTTCCCCTCCCTCGCCCTGTTGCTGGAGCAGTGTCAGTGTAGCTGCCAGGCAGAGGAGCAGCAGCAGGAGACAAGTGTAGCAAACGCTGTTTGACAGCGTGGTTTGGATGCATTTCAGGTGAACACACAACAAAACCCCGAGCGTGTTTGATCCCGGCTGTACCTGCCTTCCATATTCATGTTCCTGCGCCTCCATGTCATTACGGGATTAAAGCATCATTAACACACAACGAAAGCCTTTGATAACACTCTGCCCCGTGCTCCTCCTCGCCTTTCCTGTTTGCATTTCTCCTGCCCCATCCTCTTTTTTTTCCTTTTCCTCCTTTTTTTTCTTAATCTAATCTTTTTTCCACCTTCCTTCCTTTTTCTCCCCAGTCATTTCAGGGGTGCTCTGGAGCGACACCTCACCAAGCTGCAGAGCAGCGGAAGGGACTGATTCTGACCGTGTGTGTACCAGTTTTAGTGGGACAAACTGGAGGCAGCAATCACCCAGGGCAGGTCTGCGAGGCTGTATCCGAGCCCACAGCAGCTCTGCCGGTCTGGGAGAGCAGAGGGCATTGCAGCTGAGTGGGTGCAAGGAGGGCGGGGAACACAAGCAGGGTTCTGGTGTAAATCCAGGAGTTATTCCACTGGCGCTGGGAAAGCTGCTTCGGATTTACCCCGAGCAGAAAGAGGTGTCCAACATCCCCTTTGCAACCTCCTTGCTGAGAGCTGCAGCGTTTGGAGCAGCTGCTGGAGAACGCCAGCAGTGTTTTTAAAAAGGGTGCTGAGACCAATCTACTCCTGTATGGCAAACGTGACAGCAATTTAGATTGAAAGCCCCTGTTTTCCAGACAGACACTCAGCCAGTTAGCGCAAACAAAAAGGCACTTGTAACTCCAGTCCTTTAATCTTACTCTTTGCTTCGTGATAGATAAGGCGTCTTGACATCAAATTGCACTAATGTGGTGCTCTGAAGATTAGCACTGTGGACAATGCTGTTCGTCTGGCTCTCCCTGATATGGTTTCTGAGTGTAGCGAGGTCTGGTGGTCAAAGCAGGGATGCTGGTATGGAAAATGGGCTGTTCTCACGCTCCTCCTGCCTCTGACTTCTCCTCTGCCAGTGGCTGACCTTGCCTCTTGGTTTTCGCCCGTTGTAAAACGGGCATAAAAGATGCTAATTGCTGGGGTGGGGAGCTCATTGGGGGATGGCTAATGATTATTGGCTTGAAAATTACAGAGGAGAGAGGGGAGAAGAAACAGAAGGAAGGTTTTGCAATGAGTGTGGGATGCAGGAGCTGCTTCTCTGGAGATCTCAGAGCCGTTTCCTGCATATGTTCGCATTCCCCTCATTTGAACAAAGGGGCAGAAAATATAAGGTCAAGTGATTTGCCCAAGGTCACATGAGAAGTTCTGGAGTGAGCCCAAGTGTTGCAGGTGCTGCAGACCTGCTGTAACCAGTGGATTGTGCTGCCTGTTCACAGGCAGGCTGTGAGGGCTCTCAGTGCACGCAGAACACCCCACCAGGAGCTTCACTTCTCCCTTGGGCAGAGCTGGGGGTCCCTTCAGCACACCCAGAGCAGCACTGGAGAGGGAGCAAGGGCTGCACATCCAGTGTAAGGCCAAAGAATGCAGAGCCTGGGATGAATTCTGCCCCCAGTTTCCCTCCAAGTCAACCCAAAGCAGCCACTGGGAGAGGGGTGCAGACTTGCTGGGGTGGGTGTGAGAAATGGCAGGAGCCTGGAGTCACTGTGTCTGTTCCCAGGCTCAGCACTGTGTTCCCTCCACCTTCCTAAGGACTCTCTCAAGTACCCCAGGCATAAAAACCGAGCCTGAAGTCCACCTGGATCTGCCCTGAGTGTGTAAACGAGACACTGTAGAGCCCAGAGCCCTGGGCTTTGCTGGTTTGGGTCACTCAGACCATCAGAGTGGAGCTCCTGGGCTCAGCACGGGGCTGCATGGGCTGTTTCCAGGTGGTTCCTCCATCCCATGGCTCCCATCCACCCTTCAGAGAAGTTTCACTGCTTCCATGAGCACAAGCCTGTCCTAGTACCTCACTGCTCATCTGCCTGCCTGGCTTTGGGTGGATTTAGCGCTGAAAAAAAGAAGGGCACCCACCTGGCCTGTCCCTGAGCTGCCAGAACTCCCACACAGCGCAAAATGCCAGGAGTCTCCCTTCTGTCAGTGCAGAGGGGCCGTTCCCTGGGCATGGAAGCAGCAGCAGGGCAGGGGAGGCACAAACACCTCTCTGACACTGAGGGCTCGGTGCACTCGCAGGTCCTGCTGCTCACCCAGCAGCTGAGACTGCCGGATAAAAACCACCCCCGAAGTGAGGAACCTGCAGCCTGCAGGCACAGGGAGCTCAGAAGGGTCTTTTGGGACTGGCTTTGTCCTGGGCAACGCTCTCAGGCACGTGGTGTGACTTTTGGGGGTGGTTCTGTGCAGGGCCGAGAGCTGGACTCGAGGATCCTCGTGGGTCCCTTCCAACTCAGCATATTCTGTGACTCTCTGACAGTCTGCAGGGATTAACTCTTTGCCTGGGCAATGCAGGCATAGGATCATGGAACAGTCTGGGTTAGAAGGGACCTTTAAATGCCATCTAGTCCAACCCCCTGTTGGGGGCAGGAACATCTCCAACTAGATCAGGTTGCTCAGAGCCCCATCCGACCTGGCCTTGAATGGATGTTTTTCATGGATGGTGCACCTGCCACCTCTCTGGGCAACCTGTGCCATTGTTTCCCTACCCTCAGCATAAGAAATTTCTGCTTTCATCTAATTTAAAACAACCCTCCTTCCATTTAAAACCATTCCCCTTGTCCTATTGCCACTGGCCTTCCTCACAGGCCCCCTTCAAGCCCTCGGAGCATCTCCATGACCTCCCCTGGACTCTCCAGCAGCTCCAAGCCAAAGGCTGGGGCAGCTGCAGCCAAATCCCCATTGTACCAGCACTGCCAGCTCCGTGTGTGAGCAGGGCAGCCCAGAGCCAGGCCCTGCTTGCTCCGTGCTCCCGGGAAGCACTGCCAGGCTCCCAGGGATGGGAGCAGCCCTGCTCCTGCCTTCAGGGGCCAGGCTGTGGGCACAGCTACTGCCAGGAGTGTGGTACCAAGGGATTCCTGAGTGAGCAGGAGCCTTTTTTTGTTGTTTGAAAGGCTTTGAAAGGCATGTTTCATTCTCCCTCGTGCTGACATGACAAAGGACTATTTTAATCTCTGGGTATTAATCTATTCAGGGGGAGAAAATGAAGGAGTGCTTTAGCTTGCAGTTCTCAGGGAGTGGGGCTGTTATCAACGGCCTGTTTGCACCAGAGTTCAGCAGGAGATGCTGTCAGCCTCCCCAGGGGGATTGTCCCGCTCTGCTCTGAGCTGGAACAGCCTCACCCCGAGTCCTGGGGGCAGTTTGGGCACAACAATATCAGAAGGATCTAAAGCTGTTGGAGAGTGTCCAAAGGAGGGACAC
>JAWMRA010000079.1:142542-156454 GCA_035584735.1 Pseudotriccus pelzelni | reverse complement strand
AGGAGTGTTTGGACAACTCTCTGAGGGACGGGGGGGATTGTTGGGGTGTCCTGGGCAGGGCCAGGAGTTGGACTTTCATGATCCTTTTTCCAACTCAGAATATTCCAGGACTCCATGATTCTACGACTTCGGACCCTTCCCTTTCAAATACTTCCATGCAAATATAAACACAGCTCTCCAGCTCCTGCTGCTGGGCAGGTCCCCCACGTCAGCCTGCAGAGCACAACAGGCCAGTGACACCAACCTGTCCCTGAGAAACCTGGGCTTGCAGCGCTTTCCCCTTGGCTGTGACAGAGCTCTGTCCCACTCCGGGACTGGCCACACCTGACAGAGCCATCCTGAAGATCCTGGGGCAGGGAAAGGTGGGAGGCCAGGAGGATCTGCAGAGGTGAGGGACTGACAGAGAGACTCAGTACGTGCAACCTGACAGCTCTGTGTCGAGCTCTGGCCGCAGCACAGGGCACGGAGGGGAACGAGCCTCATCAAATCGAGCCTGGGAAGCTTTCCAAAACCTTGTCTCCACGAGGCAACAGCGTGCAGGTTTGCATAAATATCTCTAAAATTCATCAAACGGCTCAAATGAAATACACCGAAGAAGGAACTACTTCTGCATTTCAATCCACGCACAGTTGCTCCCCTGTCTTTGAAATCCAGCAATGCCCGCCCCTCCATCAGCCCGGGAGCAAGGTACATTCCAGATGGTTCCCCCATCCTAAAAAACTGCACTGCACAGCCGATTAAATTCTGCTTGTTGTAATTAAGCCCGACACAATTAGCTGTCAAGCAGGGCACTCATCTGTTTTATGTTGCAATCTCTTCAACAGGCGAGGCTGCTAGACAAGATTGTCACTTTTCGAAAAGATTTTCATTAGTTACCCTGGGCTCTGTGTCAGACTCAGAGATATAAAAATGTGCTCTGTAGCCAAGTCAGGGAAATTCTCATTTAATGTTCCACACAGTATTATGAAAGTAATGTACTCTGAAAATGAATGCATTTTGGAACATTTTGGAAGAAATGCAATTTGTCTGCTAAGTAATAACTGCATGTTCATGAATTTACTGATTTTTTTTTTAATATGCCTTTCGTAAAGTTGGGAAGACTTTTTCTGACCCAAAAGGAGAGGAAGAGAAACTGTTGGTTTTAACGTTACTTCTCCCTCCCTCTCTCCCTCCCTCTTCCTTTCATTCCTTCTCTCTTTTCCATCGCTTTTGTGCACCCTCAGTGTAAGGACCAGGCACTGTCTGATGGATGTGGGAGCTTGGCAGGGAAGAAAAATGCAGCTCAAAAATAGAAATGACATGAAATAATTGTGGTCGGTGAGGAACAAGGGAGCTCCATCTTTCCGTGACTTTAAGAACAGAGAGCAAGAAATCCCCTGTTGCTCCTCACAGTCCCACAGCCAGCACCTGCCAGGGGAGATGCAATTCCAGTTTTCCCTGTTTTGGTGGGACAGTGAGTTCTCTGTGTTGGTAACGGCAGAGGGGAAGTGGAGAGTCCAACACACCGAGTTACAGGTGCTTCTCACCACCAAAACTCAGATTTGCAATCAGAGAAAATGAGGAAGTGTTCCAGGCTTGTGGAGTCTTCTCCTTGCCTTATAAATAGATGCTGGATTCCAGGACAAACTCTTTAGCTCTCTCCAGGCAGTGCTCTGCTCCAGGCTGTGTAGAGTTGTACCTTCAGCTCCAGTGCTGAAGCATCCATGGCTCTGGGTTCAGATCCAAAGGCCTAAACTGGGGGTGTTGGACAGCCAGGACGATGGGAAGCAGAGCTGAACGGCCACTGAAGTGCTGGTTGGGCTTCCATCGGAAGAGGAACATCTGACTCAGAGTTATGGGTTCAGCTGGGCAGGAATTTGGTAGAGCAGAATGTGAAAAACCAGATTAATGGCAACAAGCTGGAAAATAAGAGGAGAATGGGGAGGCAATTACAGTGATAACTGGGACAGGAGCCACAGCTGGCAAGAGTGAGCTCAGCAAACTCCTGCATTTACTCAAGGGGTGATTTTGATAGTTGCAGGATGGCGTGGCACAGAGCTGGGTGAGCAGCAGGGCTGAGGTGGTGGTGTCACTGCATTCCTCCAAGCTGTGGTGGAAACAACTCTCCTCTGATGTGGGATTGCCCCCACACTCAGGCACTCAGGGCCCTCTGTGCCCTTGAACAGGAACAAGCAGAGTGGCACGTTTTACTGTCTTGCCATGTCTGTACAAATTGGGGATGTCAGTTTATATGTTGAGATGAAATACAGTTCTCAGCTCATAAGAAGTTACGTGCTGGAGTTTTGAACCCTGCTGTGACAAGCATTACCCAGCTTTGTTTGCTGCCTGTTACTGGCCATTAACTCCCCAGGCAGAGCCTCTGATTCAGAATTCAAGTGGCTTTAATCTGACAGCATTTACCCTCCTCGGGAAGGAATAAAGTTCATTCAAATTAACACCACTTCGTCTCCAAATAGGAGCACCCCCACATGAGGTGTTTTAAAGACTTGTCTTTCATGGCACCCCTTTTCCTCACTCACGTTTCCTTTGCAGTGAGGCCTTTCCTTGGGAAAAAAAAAAAGCTCCCATTTTCCCAGGAGCAGTTTTGGAAGTTGTCTGGGTGTCAACCCATTCCTGTCCTGGGAGTCTGCACAGGGCTGGGAGCTCAGGGCTGGAGTGGAGCCCAGTCCATTAAGGATTCAGCCACAGAAGGAAAGGCAGGAAAAACTCCACAGGAGCAAATAACAGCAGAGGGGGGTGAGCAGGAAAACAGCGTCTCTTAATTGAGCTGGGGGGGAAGAGGAGGAGTGATGATTACAAGGCTTGTGGATCTTTGTTTACGAGAGAGCTGCCTTCCTGAGCTCCGGCCCCGTGGCACAGAAGCATCCAAGGTATTCTTGGGAGCGCGTCGTGCAGGGAGGAGCTGGGGCAGAGCTCTTTCTGAAGAGCACGTGGGGTGCAAGGCTGAGGACTCCCAAGTGCTCCAAGGCTTCTCCTCCAAAGAGCAGCGCACCGGGGGCTTTTCCTCTCCGGCAGGTTCCCCTTCTCCAGCCGGTGGGGTGGGGAGGGAACAAAGCAGGGTTTAGCTCTCAAATGCTGGTCAGAAAGATGGTGTCGTGAAACTGCGGCGCGCAGGGCTGGGGCGGAACGATGGGCACAAGGACAGCCTGCACAAAGAGAGTGTGACCGAGGAGGGGTGTCCGCGCTGGACAGAGCTCGGGTGCCCCTGCACGGGGGGTTCTATGTCTGACAGGGGCTCCGGACATCTGCTCTGACATCCCCGGGAAATGGCTCGCGTCTTGGTTTTGACGCCGGGATGAAACGGCCGGGCAGAGAGAGAGGGAGGATCCGAGCGTGGAGCCGCAGATCGTGCGGCAGCTCCGCCCGCGGGCTCCTCCGGCCGGGCAGGGATGAGCCTGGCGGATCCTGCCCTTATCCCACGCAACCTGCTCGCTCCAGGTGGGATTGGGATCCAAATGCCACCCCCCCCCGGGGTGACACACTGGCACCCGCGGGGGATGCCAGCCTGGCTGCTGTAGGTGGCCAGCACGACGGGGATGTGCTGGGGCGGGGGGGACAGCCTTGGCTCCCCGCGAGCGCTGATTTATTGCAAATAGCTTTGGCCAGAGCTGCTGTGACAACAGTAAAAACCAAACCCCACAAAAAAATCCCCTTCCTGCTCCAGCCTTTAGCTGGATCTGCTGCTGGCAGGGGCTTTGTCGGCACCAGGTGCAAGGGGCTGCTCAAGGGAGGGGGGAGAGCACTGAAACCCAGCTCTGATTTTTTTTGTGCCTATTTAACCCTTTCCTCCCTTGATTAATATTTATCAGCAGGACTCCCCCCCCAAAGAACGGGGAGTTTTTTTCCATTTTGCTTTTTAATGATGAGAAAGGAGTCAGGAAGAGATTACTGAGAGAAAAAGGCCTCCAGGTGCTGCAACAAAGCTCCAGGTGCCTCCCTTCTCCCCAGGCCGATGCTGTTGCTGCAGGCTGGGGTACAAAGGCAGCTTCCTTTGGGTTCTTGTTTGGCTTTGGTTTGGGACAGCACATAAGCAAAGCCTCACCATTTACCCCTGGGAGTTCAAGCCTGTGCTTAAGGAGACTCAAAGCCATTTTGCTGCCTCCTCAGCATCGCTATGATGAAGGGCAGAGGGTCCTGGTTTGGCACATTGGGCCAGGGACCACCACACACTGCACCTTTCAGCACTGGCCACAACTCCCTGACACACTCAGACCCGTCAGAAGGTCTCACTGAACCCCCAAGTTGGTGAAGATTTTACCACAGTGACCTCCTGCAGCATCACAGGCCCCAAAAATCCCACCCTCATTCCCCAAAAAACAATCTGAAAGGGTGGAAGAGCAGCTTCTGCTGTCTTTCAGGTGAGCAAATTTAAATGTGTAACTCTGCCTGACAGTTTCAATTATTTTTTTTTTTTTTTAACCAGGCTACAAGAGAGGAAAAAAAAAAAAAGATTTAACACAAAAGATTGTTTTGGGGAAGGGCGGGGGGGGGAAGGACGGGGGAACTCTCGAATGTTTTATTTATGGGAAAACTGCAAATTACCTTAATAAATTCCTTTACTAAGCTGTGTCAGCTACTAAAACATTGTTCTTTGTGGGTGAATAACTTTTAATTTGAGTGTTCTAGTATTCAGCAGAGTGAGGTAATGGATTAGCAATTGCCTGTATTGTAAATGTCATCTTGGCATAATTAGGGTGATTATTGTTAACCAGTGGAGTTTAGTATTTATCTGTCACTGGGTGAGGGAATATAACAAAGTCCCAATTAGTTATAAATGGAGGTGGGTGGTGGGGATGGAGCAGCCTCGAAAATACTATTTTTGTTTTAACTTTATTTCAGTGTTTATTTGATTTTAACATCAGCATTAATATGATCTCCCCCCCGATAGGAGGGACAAGGAATCACGTGCACATGTAGATGCCATGTGTGCCAGGGCAAGATTTACAGAGAGGAAGGTGGCACAAGTGGGATCAGCACTTCAATTTACTGCACAAAACAGGAGCTGCTGTTTTCTGTCCTTCACTGTGCCCAGCTGGGAATGCACATGCTCCCTGAATCCATCCAGTGCTGCAGGCTCAAGAAAGTATAAAAAGGCAGAAGAAAAGCTTTTTTAACTGACTCCATCCTGATGTCTCCTTTCCTGACACACTCACCCTTGCTGCTTTGTCCTAATGGCTTTAAACTGGCAGACAGAGGGCAGGGTTAGATGGGGTATTGGGAAGGAATTCCTGGCTGTGAGGGTGGGGAGGGGCTGGGATGGATTTCCCAGAGAAGCTGTGGCTGCTCCATCCCTGGAAGTGTCCAAGGCCTGGGAGAAACCTGGGCTAGTGGAAGGTGTCCCTGCCCATGGCAGGGGCTGGAACTGGGTGGGCTTTGAGATCCCTCCCAACCCAAACCATTCTGTGATTCTTTGCCCTCAAAGTCATATTTGCTCTTCAAATGGGCCGAGCCTGATGTGTTTAACAGTCACTCCCTGTAAAACGTGGGCAGAGACAGCAGAAGTAAAAAGGGGTGTTGAGTTGTTCAAGATAACAACCATTCCCCCTGTTTGGAGCTGTCTGGGACTGTGGTGCCTGTGCTCCCTCCAGTTCCCAAACACTTGCCCCCACAGGTTGCAGTGCAGTCCAGGTGGCCTTTCCAAACCTGCCTGACAGGGCTGCACCATCTCTGGTGGCCACCAGAACTCCCAGACTCGGTGCCAACACCAGCTTTGAAGCCTTAATGCCCATTTAGGCTCCTCACTGCCCGCTCACTTCTCCCAGCGCCGGTATCTGATGGTCGAACGGATGCTCCAAGAGGAAGTGATCTGAGTGCAACTCCGCAAGGGAAGGGATGCAAAACCTTATTACAGCAGCTGCGGAGTGGTGTCTCCGTTGGAAACCTCATCTCCTTTCCCCCCAGGGCTTCAGCAGCTGGCTCAAGGCTCCAGGGTTAATGTCCTTTGCGACTACTTATCCGGCCCTAATAGAACTGGGGATATTGCTATCACTCACAGATATTTCAAATCCTTCCTCTTAATCCTGACAAGCTCTTGCCCTTAATAACTTCAGTGGGACTTTTGCCAGAGCAAAGACTGTCAAGTCAGATTCTCAAATTAAATGAAAAGAAAAGCAGGAAGGGAAGTTCAAGGTGAGGGTTTGTTGGGGTTTTTTTTCCTTGGTGCTTTTTATGGATGTTCGTAGCTGGAAATTGGGGTGGGTTTTTTTTGTGATTATCTAAATGATGGATGAGTCAAACATCCTGAGAAATGTTTCCAGATCCAGACACAAATGACAGAGGATGAACTGAGCAAAGCCATCAGGGGCTGGGAAAAGACAGAAAAAAGAAGACTTAGAGGGCTGATAGGAAAATAAAAGACTCAGTGGGAAGAAAGAGGTTTCAGAGGAAAGCAGGGATCATGTACTTCATGAAGCTTAGACACAGAAAGACTTTATAGATTTTTCATTAATGGTTATTTATGTACACTGTAATAATCAGTTGGTTTGGGCTATCTCAGCCAACAGGTTGCTTGTGGCCACAGCGTATTTAAAATTCTTTGGGAACCTTTTGCAGTGTTCGCTCTCCTGTGACACAGATTATCTCTGTTTTCTCTGAGAGGAACATTTCTGTACTCTCTCCATGGCACAAAACCTAGAAAACATGAAGCTGAGAGCCACAAAGCAAATAAAGACCCGGTTCTCGTTTGAAGACGTCCTCTGATTGCTGGAGACGCTCCTGCTCCGGGGAGGGAGGAGCTTTGATCGATGGGCTCAGGGTTCAGGGCGCTGAGAAGTGATGAGCTCCTGTCAGCATATGAGCCACAGGAGGGGCAGGAGCAGCAAGAACAGGTTTGGGCTGCTCTTAGGAAGAATTACCATTTTCCTGCACCTGTTATCAGTAGGCACAGGAGGCCACGGGATCCCTCTGGACACCGGGAACAGGACGGATCTTTCTCTGCCCAGCCCAGCACCGGGTGAAATTTGGCAAGTGAATACTCCCCTGGGAGTTCATATCCCTCCAAACCCAACCCAATCCTGAACCATTCGTTTCCTCCCAGCGTGGAGAGACTCACCTTCTCACCCCAGGGGGGAACTGATGTCACCACACGAAAATCCGCGACATCTCTGGGTGGATCCGTCAGCCTGTGGCCACAGCAGGGCACGAGTGCAGCAAGAAACTGCCAATAAAAACAAGGTTTGAGGTGCTTTTGGAGTGGGTGTGACCTGGATTTACTCTCCAAAAGACTGCACAGGTAGTGCTTCCATTGGAAACGATATAAAACCTGTAAATACTCAGTAAGCCTGACTTAGATCCCAATTATACCTGAAACAAACCCATAAATCCAGTGTATCCTTTTTTTTGCAAATGCAGCCAAAGTCCTGCTATTATTTATTTAGATGCATCTGGGAACTTACCAATTTGCAGCAATCTGCCAGCACAAATATTTTTCAAAGGAAAAGGTTTCCCCCCTTTCTCTGTAAATATTCTGCCTCTGGCCTTTGTGGGATAAAAGAAGATGTTTCAGCCAAAGCAGGAAAAAATAAAAATCTATAAACACTTTATAGAGCTCGTCAAATACAATTTTAGTTTAGTTTTACAGAGAAAACTATTTTATTCTCTTCAGTGTCTGTGGGAAGGTCAATATTACTCCTATGAAACCTTCAGCAGGAGGTTTTTTACTTGGGTATGTCCACTTTCCATGGAAAGTCAATAGATCCACTCAGAGAAGTTCCTGAATAGAATAGGAGACATCAAAAGGGAATTTTTGAGGGGTTGAACTGAAGCAGAATCTAATTCCTGAAAGGCTTGATAGAGCCCCTACTGAGAGATAGGAAATCACTTCAGTAGGAGCAGGAGTTGACCTTCACTGAGAGACAAGCCAGGACGTGGAGGAGCCCCAACTGCTTCCACAGGCCCAGACACGCAGCTGCTCCTCACCCTGATCCCTTTGGATTCACGTCAGCCCCTGTGAGAAAACAGAAATTCATCACAGCGAAGGGAGCAGGAGGCTTGGCTCAGCAGCACCATTTAATGCCTGATAATCCCTCATCCCAATTTGCTCCAGTTTATCAGGCATCCCTGGATGCGGGAGTGATGGCAACGCCGTGGAAACGTGACAGCAAGTCGAGCTGTCGGCTCGGGGCCTCTCCACCCATGGGCTCTCCCAGGGGAGCAGAGCTGGCACCACACGGGCACCTCCCTCTCCTCTTCCTGGCTCCGTGTCAGGATTGCGAAGGCATCCCCACGCCACAGCCAAGAGGGACGTTTCCGTCAGGTCTGGAGGGAAAAAATCACGTCCGCGACTGTCAGTGCCAACAATCCTCCCGTAACAGCGGCAGAAAACCCAGTCTGGGCAGAAAGGGGCAGCTGGAAGTGGCTGAACTGAGCTGCTCGGATGTGGAGGCACCCGAGGGAAGCGTGACTTCCCTCCCCCCAGCCCTTCCACTTCAGCATCGCCCCTTGGCTCGGATAATTCGCTTTTAATAGTCTGGTTACAAACGAGATGGCAGAGGAAGCACGTGACCGAGAGCAGGGATTTCTGAGTCACATTCCCATTTCCCCCTCATGCCTCCTAGGCCTCTGATAAACTACAAAGAGACATTAAGAAAACACTAAGAACTCTTTATCTGCTGAGATTTGGGAACTGGTACAGCGAGCAGGGAATAAGGGATTCCGTGTGTTCGTTAACACATCCCTGAGGCGGCGACCGGACAAGGGAGATGGGAAGTTCGAGTGCTCAGGACAGGGAGTGCCCGGATCAGGAGGCTGGAGGAGCATGGAAAGCTGGTGAACAGCGTCTGAGGGTGGGGGAACACAGTTTCCCAGTCTCTCAGGAGGATTTCAGTCCTGCCCATGCCCTATTCCTTGGGAAACCCAGGGGGAATTAAGTAGCTGTCATCTGCGTTTCGGGACATCTCCCACGTCATCCCCCAACGTGCACCTGTGTCACTGGGGCCAGATAAATCAGAGCATGCAAATGGGAAGAGAAAAGGGGCCACATCCTACCTGTGCCTGTAACACCAGTTCAGCAGGCGACAGGAGGTAGTGGAAAAATCAGATGTAGGGAATCAACGGGCAAATGTTCCCCCAGGGCAAGGAAATCAATGCAAAAATCAAGTAGAGGTTAAAAACACATACATAGGACTAATTACAGAAAGAGAGCTGAGCCTGAAGTGGATGAAAGCCCTTGCTGAAGGAAATGGCTCCACCAAGTAAATGGAGCAGTTGGCCTCAATGGCTTGGGTTATTTATTTTATTTTTTTCTCTGGCTTCATGTAGGTCAGATGTCTTCCCAAGGGGGTTTCTCTTAACCTCCCTCTTAGGATCTCAATTACACACTCAACACAGATTAACAACAACAACAGATAATAGAACAGTTAGAGCAAAAGAAACCTCAGAGGAAAACATAGTGCACTTAGACCAGAACAAATAGGAAAGAGTTCAGGGGAAGGAAAATCAATGTGGCTGATATTTATTACATGCTTTATGGAGGGAGATGGGACTCAACCAGAGCCCATTTAGAGTTCTCTTCCACTTGGATTTTGCCATAAACAAAAGTAATGAGTCCAGCCCTTCATTACAGGTTTTGTGCCCAGCACATTTTAATTAGGGTTAGGAAAATAGGCAAGGAGGAGAAAAAAAGTGAGAAAAAGTAAAGAAAAAGAAAAGAGGTGAGAAAAATCTCCAGCTAATTCATAATTTACTATCAGTTCTGCTCAGGCTTCAGCTGAATCTTCCAAAAGCAACATCCCCTTCGTTCAGATTGGGTAGTTTCTCTTCAAACAGCCTTTTGATGCCACACATGAAGAGAAAACAAACAACCACGAGCAGGGAGGGGAAAGGGAAATAAAGAAGGCAAACAATGCAATATGTATGGAATCTAACACAACACAGCATCCCACATGGGGAGGCAAGGACTGTAATTCAGCACGAGTGGGAACAGCAGAGAAAAAGAAAAGGCAGAGGGAAAGGGAGTAATCAAACCCTCCTTGTTTCCACCCACGTGCCCTCAGCCTCCACACAGGTGTGCACAGACACGCTCTGAGCCATTCAGCAGGAGTGAACAGGCACCTTCCAGGGGTGTCACCACCATCTCCACGAGGGGTTGGTGTCCCCAGGGTCCTGGTGTGGGGCGCAGGACCATGTGCTGTGCTGGCTGATAGGGGGCAGGGTCTCACTTACTCCGCCCTGTGCTGACTTGCATGTCAAAGTCAAGTGTGTTGGAGTGCAGGTGTCTGCAGTCACCCACAAAATGTGCTCTCCCTGCCTGATCCATCCTGTTACACGACTGACTGTGCTCGGACGTGGTGGAGATTGATAGTGTTGGGATCGGACTCCGGTCAAGGAATTTGAAATCTGATTTGAGGTGAGTCCTGCTTCAAGTATAGCTCAAAATCAAATTATTTCACTTGTGGCAGAGAGGGGGAAGAGAAAACAGAGTAGGTGAAATAATAGCTACTGTCTAGCTAAGATAAGCCAGGCAAGGCAAAATATTAGTTCTGATTCTGTTAGCACACCAAACAGAGACAGACGTTATTCCATCCACCCATCCACATCAGAGAACATTACTGTCACCAATGGTGCATAATTCAGGGGTGATAAATCATTAAAACCAGGTGGAAAGGGTAACATTCTGCTTATTTGATGCCATTGATAATAAGCCTGTCTGGGAAAGGGAGATCCTTGGAGTTGGTGCCTCACATTTCGTTGCAGGTCGAGGCGCGGGGGAGCCTTTGGAGCTCTCAAGGTTCACGGGCCCCGCTGACAGAGGAGAACATTTCCAATCCATTGCACAAGCCCAGCACCAGAGCGAGTTTGAGCCGTGTCCTCAAGCTCGTGGCCGTGTCCATCTGCCAAAGGGCGGGTGGGATGTCCTCAGACCTGGAGATGGAGCCCTGCCCTGCCGTGCTCTGCCGGCTCCCAGCTCTGCCAGGGCTTTGCTGTGTCATCTTGAGCAATCACCATGGCTAGACACAGCCCCCTTCCTATCAGATGGCTCACACAGGTGTCCTCATTAACCTCATTAGCTAATGAGCCAAAGCGATCACACGCGTCTGCTGACGAGGCCCTGGAGCGCCCGTGTTGCTCCACCAGCCCTCGGTATTACACCCAACACCATCCAAAAGCCTCTTCCCAGCAGTTGCCAGCACAGCAGGGATAAGAGGAGACCGAACTGGGCTCGCTGCTTGGAAAACTGAGGTGTTGCAGGCGAAACACGAGGAGCTGAAATCGGGACCAACCTGTTCCCTGCTCTCTGAAATCAGTGTTTCAGAAAGAGGGCATAGCCAGTTTATGGAGCGTTGTCATTTTCCCTGCTGCTCCAATCACTTTGGGCTGCCCTGGAGAAGTGGGGCCGTAATCACCACCAGACACAAAACAAAAGCAGAGGAAAAAAAAAATGCCCTGGTTTAGGGAAGTAGGGAAACCTGGGCTCAAGCTGTGTCTCTGCAGGAGCTGGAGAAAGCTGCAGCTTTCTGCAGCCACCCGGAGCTTAATTGCAACTTAAAGGAATTATCTTCTGCCTTTAGCCCCAAGAAAAACAACTATTTGTGGGGAGCAGACAGACAGATAGAGAAGCACATTGGAAATTGCTTTGTAGACCTGCTTCCTCTCCTCTCCCCGTGTTCAAAGTGACAGAAAATAGAAACAAAATTCAGTCAACAGCGACAGGAAGGAGAAGAGGTGCTGGGCAGAGGCTGAGCCTCTAGAAGCTCAAGTAGGAGAGGCCACTTGCAAATATCCCATGGTCTTGTGTTCCTTCCTCAAGCACCTGCAGCTGTTTGATGGCCTGGCCCTACAGCTCACAAAGGACGCCCTCCTTGTGTTTTCTCTCAGTGTAGCTTTTGCTGCTGTTGGCATTAACACAATTAATGATTTTAGGGAGTTCTCCCAGCATTTGATAGCCCAGTGCCTTCTCTGGGATTCTGTCAGGACGAGTATTTCTCCTGTCCTTTCAAGAGAAAAAGCAGCTCTGTTCTCTTCCACAGACAGCAGGAGTAACTCCTGGCTGAAACGAGCTCCGGGCTGTGGCAGAAAGGCACTGCACTGATGCGTTTGAAGACTGACAACCCACTGTTAAACCACAAAAGAATCGCCTCCCCAGTGCTGGTGGAGCCTTGGCAGCAGGAGCTTCCTTTCTTCCAGCATCCTTTTGCTGCACTCTGAGCTTCAGAGGGAGTTGTAAGAAGCCAGAACTGGGCAGGTCTAGCCTAATGTATCCAGAGCTTAGCCCTGGATTGAACACTGAGTTGTGCTTTTTTTTTTTACCCTCTTTGCTGTCATCCAGTCTTGCCTCCTGACATTATGTCCAGACTCCTCCTGAACACCTCTCTGCATCCCCTCCACCGCTCTGCAGGACCTGAAAGGGTCAGTGTTCAGGGCTCAACCAAGGCTCCAGCTCCAAATTCTTCCTTTTTTTCTCCTTTTATCACCAAAGTTTGTGTCTCATTAGTCTATGGGCGGTTCTCCTTACTCAGAGTGTTAACCCCATTCTCCAATTCACCATCAGCAAAGACTTTGTATTTAAAAAACTTGCCGTGACTTTTTTTCACGATGGAATATTTTCATTCAAACCACCTGCCCTGGGAGGCAAAGCAGGCAGTGGGAAAGGCCCCAGATTATCAGCATAAAAAGGGATTGATTGAAGGACAGCACTGGGACAGTTGGACTTGCTTTAGACATTCATATCTCCAATAATAAGATGATAATTTTAGAAGAGTCCTTTCTTTTTATTTTATTAGGGTTTTTTTAAGGAAATAACTATGGAGTAACTATTCCCCTGGTCAAAAAGCTTCATTCCTACCACTTTCTTACTTTCATTTTCTTGTCCTTGATCCTCAGCTCAGGTGTATCAGCATTTCTTTACAGAAGTCAAAAGAGATAGGTCTGCTTATGTGAGCTTAAGCTCTGGCCCAGTCTGTATTACAAACAACTTTCAAAGAGCTTCCTGGCAAATGAAGAAGGGGAAATAAAAGTCTTTTTATACTGTGAAATTTCCCAGGAATAAAACAAAATGCACAGGCAAAACTATCCAAATGGCATTTCAGGAGATCAGTCGCAGAATCCATTAATGCATTTCTTTTTACCAGGTGCTGTTTGCAAATTTACTCTGGGCTTACAGGATAACCTGTTCTATTGCCATCGTGGGCAAACCTGATTTGTGCCATAAGACCCAGTTCTCTGTTCACAGAATCTCCATGAGGCAGTGGAGAAGATTCTGCCTGAATTAATAGGGTTTAATTAGAAGAGTAACTTAAATAAGAATCTTATCAAAGTTGTATCAGCTCTTGAAGGCACGTTCCATGCATATGCAAGTCAGTCAGATACATACTCACCAAAAAAATCACTTCATTTCTCAGAATATAAGATCAGAATCAAGAGCAGGGTCTCATACTCATACTGGAATAAAGCAGTGCCATTCCCTGGGGAAAGCTGTTCTCAAATCAATGTGACTCAGTAAAGCTCTGCACAGCACATTCAGTCCACAGCATTTATAGCTAAAGCTTGTAGCTACAAGCTTGGGCCTGATTCCCCACTGCACGGTGTGAACAGTAAATTATGATTATTCCCACTTTTAAGGTCCTTGCTTAAAGAGTTTTATTCCTATGAAAGCAAATAACTGCCCCCCATCTTCTTGTGTTGCTGGAGCAGAAAATGTCTCTGCAATCGTGATCCTCTCCTGGCTCTGTTTGGTGGCCCCATTACACCCAACTCAATATCAGCTTTATTCTCGTGTGCGCTCGGATCATTTACAGGCAGTGAGTAAAGAGCAGTGATGCTGCTGAGACTCCCCAAGGAGCTTGGAAAACTGGCTTGAGCTGGTTCCCAGGATTATGGGTACTTTGCAGGCCAGTGCATGGAGCAGAGGAGACTGAGGGGAGACTCCTCGGGGGCTGCAGCTCCTCCCGAGGGCAGGCGGAGGGGCAGGCGCTGA
>JAWMRA010000079.1:124702-142442 GCA_035584735.1 Pseudotriccus pelzelni | reverse complement strand
GGCACGGCCCCAAGGCTGCCAGAGCTCCAGGAGCGTTTGGACAACGCTCTGAGGGACAGGGGGGGATTGTTGGGGTGCCCTGGGCAGGGCATGGAGTGGGACTTCGGTGATCCTTGTGGGTTCCTTCCAACTCAGAATATTCCAGGATTCTGTGATTCTGTGACTGCATATGGTGCAGTCTTGCAGAGCGCTGGGATTGGGCTGGGACCCAGCTCCTCCTCATTCCTGCTTTCTCTTTGCTTCCAGGCTCACAGGTGCCAGCTCCACCAGCATGGATGGAAAAAGCCTGTGGTCCATGGCAAAGAGACTTAGAGAGCTGTGATAATGACTAAGCTGGAGCTTTTGGTTGTGTATCAACACCACCACTGTCAGGTGCATCCTGGCTCCAGGCATTTATTCCAGGTTCTGCTGTAAAGACCAGAAACAAGACAGCAAAGGCATTGCATTGTACAAAATACACCTCTCACAAATTGGGCACAGCTGACCTGCAGGAATCACAGAATCACAGGATGGTTTGGGTTGGAAGGGATCTTAAAGATCACCCAGTTCCAACCCCCTGCCACAGGCAGAGATGCCACTCACTGAATCATGTTGCTCAGGGCCCCATCCAACCTGGCCTTGAACACAGGCTTAGGAATAAGCCTGAGCAAGAGTAATCCATAATAATCACAGGTCTTTCAAAGCCTGTGTTTCATTAGGAAGCCTTTAATAGCTTTATAAAATCAGGAAAGTATTTGTTATATCAATTTACAGGTGGGAACACAAGTACTCTGAGAGGTAGAGGCTGGCGCAGCCAGATCCTGGTTGAGACCTACACGTGCTCTGTTGCTAATGATGCAGCAGAGGGTGATTAGGCATGTCCAGGTTGAACATCTGCACATTAAAGCAACCACAGACAGAGGTTTCACACTTGTGAAAATCTTGCCCAGCTGATTCCCTGAGGATCCCACAGATAATCAGTGATAGAGAAACAGAAAAACAAGAGTTGTTGACCACAGAGCTCCCCCGGCTCTTCTCCCCAGGAGACTGATTTCAGGTCCGACATCAGGCTCTAGCCAGTCCCTTCTTTCAGAAGACAAACAGTTATCCAACTTTCAGAAAACTCTTTACCTTTGATACACTCTTCATAACTGCTATTACCATGTTTGCCTCAAGATTTCTATTTGAATAATGGCTTTGCCCCTCCCCAGATCTCAGCTTAGGGCTTTGCCTTGTTTGTGTGTCTTCTTCTCCTCCTCTTGTTTTAATTAAGATACATTTTACTAATAATCTGAGGAGAAACAAGAGCACAGATTAAAAACTGAATTAAGCAAGAAGCTGGGGTATATGAGATTCAAGGGAAGGGCTGCCACGGCTTGTGCTCTTGCTCAGATATTGTGTTTTTCCAGTGACTTTCACCCAGGGAGTCAAATTTGTTGCTCAGGCATTAATTAACCCTCTTGCTTTCCCATGAATAATACCCTGTTATGTTTCCCTGCACAGCAACTTGCCTGTGGAAAGAGAGGATGACACAATTCCCTACTGGATCCATCGGGGAGGGTTCTGGCTTCGTCCTGACTGAAGACAGCAAGGGTTGGAAGCATTTTGCTGATCTCTGAAGGGTCTCCTGTGCATCCCAGGACACAGCTGGCCCTGCCCACTGCTGGAGGGAAGGCAATGAATTTGCCTTTGGGATTTCCCTCTTTTGGGGAAATCAGAGTGGTTGTTGTCAAGGTCTTGCCTCCCATGAGCTCGGTCCTGCTGCTGGTGTGAACACAAGGGAGCAGGAACAGGTTTAAGAGACTCCAAAGCCAAGCTCAGTCCTTCATATTCCTCCTTTCCATTCTGCAAATGCCAGTGAGAGCAGGGCTCCTTTGTTGATGCAGGAGTTTATTTGTTTGAAAAGGCTAATCAGCCATTGGGATGCAGAGGCAACTGCTTAAATGTAAAGAAAAGGGGAGAAATTGTTCAAAGCTATTCAGATGAGGTGGCTTGGTTTGCGTTTTGATGTCGGTGTGCAGCCAACTGACAAATGCTGAGCCACAGTCTGGTGTAAATCCAGATGAATTCCATTAGAACCAACAGACTTGCTTCCAATTTATTCTGATGTAACAGAGAGCATGATATTTCCATTCAGATTTACATTAGATTTGTTTCCTGTTTTCCATAATTCAGTCGGTTTCCACTGTGTACAAAACCAGCCTGGGCCAGATCTTGATCTTATTTGCATTGGATGAAAACAGTTGTTTCAAATGGAGCTACACTGGGTTTATAATTGCATAAATGAGAGCAGAGTCTGCTCCATTCCAAGAATTTCCCAGGGTGTTGCCGTGTGAGAACATCCCTGCTGTGGGGACCAGGTACTTTGCCATGGATATCAATGGAGAATGATCATCTAAATCCCGGACTGGAGGCCTGAGCTTGAGCTGCTTCGCACACCCAAGGTCTAAAAGCCCCTCTGTCCTTCAGAAGATGAGCCAACACCTCCATCACCCCATGGCCAGGCACAAAACCACCATGGATGGGCCTAGGAAGGAGTCAGGACAGAAAGAGCTCAGCCTTGCCTGGCAGGAACCTTCCTCCCAAGATAGATCGGCCCTGATGTATTTCAGTTGTCACACACGTTGTTTGCAACCCAAGTGCTCCATGTTGCCTTTTGCTTCCTGCAGAGTTTCCTCCCTTGAGGCCCTTCTGACTCCCCTGGTTCTGTTGTAATTGGAAATTTAGGAGCAACACAGTGATTCCCTGGCAGATAAGGCTGGCAGCAATAGATTGGGTTATTAGTAATAACCAATAAGAGGGTTATTCCAGGCAACAGGAGCAATCAAGTGGATTTACTCCTCCCCATCGAAGCTGCTTATTTCACTGCTAGCAGGAAAATAAGGCCATTTAGAGTCATTTATGGTACTTGCAAAGGCTTTTCTGAGTAGATGTACAAGCTATGTTGCCATAGCTTCTAGGAGGGCTTTGAACTCAGCTCATCCATCTGGCCTCACCACCTCTCACTCTTGTTCCTTGCTGTCCTCTGGAAGCCACCGTGTTCATGGGATATGGACGGGCATTGCTCTCACTCTGGATCTTACAGGTCCTGTACGAGCTCAGCTAAGCCCTGGCCCCCTGACCGCCAGTTATAGCACTTTATGAGCACAGATATTCCACCTCAGTTCTCGAAGATGAGCTTTGCTGTGAAAACATGCAGCTTTAATTCCCTGTTAAGCGTGGCCTGGGGAAACGCGAAGCTGATCTTGAGTAAAAGCAGCTCTATCAATGAAACATCACTTCATGTCGCCACTTGAAATGAAAGCATAAATACCTCTTCCATTTCTTTCAGGGCTCCTGCGTGTTTAATTCCACAGTAACTTTCGATTCCTTCACAGATTTAAATATTTCTCTTCATTTACAACATTCAGCACCAGATGTGGCAAGACAACAATGACAAGAACGACCACAACACCACCAGTGACAGCACCACAGGTACAAGGCCACTGGGATGGGGGGGCACATTATGTGGCTGAAATTGAAATTTCAGCATCTCTCTGCTTCTCTCACCAAGTCATCTCAGCCCTGTGCAGAGAGACTGGCAATTACCCCATGGGTTTGGGTGTATCAAACAAAGCTTTGAAAAAAACAAGACAATCATCAAGTTTCCAGAGCAGGCAGAAAATCTGTCTGTTAGGTTTGCACACACACACACACACACACACAGAGTATCGGGGCTGTCAGTGCCTAAAGGCAGCCTCACATCCCCACAAAACACAAAGGCACTCTGGGTTCTCCTCTGCCTGATCCTTCCCAGCGAGCAGGAGCTGAGCAGGACCCATCACACAGCAACAAAGGCTGACAGAACTACCGATTTGGGATTTTGCTCTCCGCGGTTTTTATTCCACCATGCAATTTGCATTACAACGGGATCCTAATTGTCCGTTTTAGCAGGCAAAGAAAAATCTGATACAGATTGTAACGCCTGAGGTGAAGCAGCGGTGTCACAAAATAGGTGCTACCAGCCTCCTGTCTCCGAGGATTCTGACACCAGGGCAGCTGGGATTTAACACAAATTAATTCCATGCCTGGAATTAACATGAGCCCAAAATAAGCAGGGCACTGGGAGGCTGCTTAACCAAAGTAAAAGTGCAGGAAAGGCTTTCATCAGGGTTTCCTGACAGCCCTGAGTGTCTGAGGCAGTGAAGTCCTGACAGCACCACTGAGACGGTGCCACTGTCCCCGGGGAAGGGACACCTGGGAAGTGACACATTCAGGGCCAGCACAGCACCACGACCCGGCCTGGGGGCCCTGGGAGGGAGAAAAGAGCCCCTGGAAGGCGCCTTTGATCCTGGGATGTGCTGGGAACCCTGGGAGGTGCCAAGGCCCAAATGGCCTCAGCAGCATCTGAGGTAGCACAGCAGAGCTGCCCGTGGGCACAGAGCCCCAGAAAGCAGCGTGGGGCGCTGAAAAACACACCACGTGGCTGAAATCCTGGAAGGAGAGCACTGCCAGGAGGGAATGCCACACAGCCAGCCTGGCTAAGAGAGGCTAACGTGGCACAGCTGCCCTGTGAGGAAATGTAGTGCAGATGCCATGGGCTGGGGAGTGTGGGCAAGCGCTTCTGGGGGGCGAAAATCCATAAGGAAGACTCAAAGGAGAGGTGACATGGCCTTCTCAGGACCCTGGGAGCTCAGCCACTGTGTGGAATTCTCCTGGATATGGAAAAACCTCAGTATTCCCAGGGCCGCCAGTGCAGACTCATTGATTAGAAGGCAGGGCAGGAAATTAAATGAGGCAGGTGAATTAAAGCCAGAACTTCACAGGCTGCATCTGTTCCTCCGTTCCCTCTGGGTACAACACTGATGTCACTTTAAAGAGTAAATTTAGCGCTGAGGAAAAAATGCCAGGCAAACCGAAACATTTGATGGATCCCTGTCTCGGGTACAGGAGAAGAAGAGCCACTGAAACAAGCCCCAGGCTGAGCTGCCCTGCTGGAGCCCAGCAGCTGGCAGAGATGACCTGCCTGGGCCTGTTTGCTGCTCCTGAAGCTCCAGAGGAGCTGGCTGGGAAGGCCTGTCTGCAGGGTGGAGGTGAACAGCAGCAAAGAGCGGTGCTTTGGGTAATCCTGTCCATCGTGCCCCAACAACAGCAGGATCCCAGAGATAAACACACTCCTGGCAAGCAGAAACCCCTCCCGGGGAGCAGCGTTGTGAAGTTGTGAACTTGTCCGTCTTGCAATACCTCACACACCTTCCAGTGCAGGTCCTTGGTCTTGTCCACACCTGTGTTCACAGGGAATAAGGCAAACATCCATTTCAGAGCAGTTCTTACTATCAGCACCTTTTTTTGGTGTTTGGACACACCATCACAGCCCTTTGCTCTGCAGCCTGAAGAGCCTGGCTGGTTTTGATGCACAAGAAAGGAGAGACTGGACACCTCAAACAAGAGACTTATTTTTCCACCCAGCTGTGTCCAGAAGAGGATTTGAAGCATCCTTTTGCCCGTTTGCTGATCAGACCTCCTTGGCCAGACTCAGGGAAAACCCAGATGCCTAAATGGCACTCTAAAAAGCAGCTTCCTCCTGTTCTGAGAGCAGCTGAGTGGTGTGACCCCAGCATTTAGCAGGCATTAGGGATACCCGCAACAGCAGGAAGAGGCAGCACCGGGAGGACAGGCAGTAGAAGAGGCAGGGTAAAACAAGTGAGTAAAAGAGGTTGTCCCACTGCATTCCCTGTCCTGGGAATGCCAGGGAATGGCATGAAGCTGTGTCAGGGGAGGTTTAGGTTGGATATTAGGGAAAGGTTCTTCCCCCAGAGGGTGGTGGGCACTGCCCAGGCTCCCCAGGGCAGTGGGCACGGCCCCAAGGCTGCCAGAGCTCCAGGAGCGTTTGGACAACGCTCTGAGGGACAAGGGGGATTGTTGGGGTGTCCTGGGCAGGGCCAGGAGTTGGACTGATGATCCCTGTGGGTCCCTTCCAGTCATCTTCCATGATTCTCTCATCACTAGAGAGTTGCACAGTTCTATTTGCAAAGCATTAAACGATTCCTTGAAGGAAATGACATAATGAAGAGGCAAAGAAAGAAACAAAACAGTCAGCTCTCGTTCCTCAGAGCACAGCCCCTGTTCTTGGGTATCACTGGATAATGGCATAGAAGAAAAAACAGAAACATCCCAAATGGATTAGTTTTACCTCTTTTTATGTTGGTCCTGTGGCTCTTTCCAGGTGGTTTGCCTTTTCTTGACTTCTTTTTCCCATGTGATAAGATCCATCATTTGAAGGACAGCAACCAAACCAGCCCTTCCTGCTCTGAAGAAAGGCAGCAACTGCGCTCAGAAGAAAAGATTGTAAGGCAGATTTGAAGTGTCAATCAAAGCCTATCACTGAAAAAAACATTAGTCCAGGCAGCTCCCCCACACCACCACAGTTAATTTAGTCTTTCCAGATATCCCCCTGAGCCGCAAAAAGCCTGCCAGAGCTGACCAGAGCTGCCAGCTACAGGCAAGAGGTGTTAGAGTAGATACTGAACCTAATTCAGCTCAGGTCAGTTTGCTTTTTGCAGAGGAAAAGATTGAGATTATCAAGTCCAGGGAAGTAAATCCTGGTCCCCCAGGCTTTGTGAGGCAAACTGTGCCTTCTGCTAGAAGAGGGGCACACATTTAGGGCTCTGTTGCTGAGCGTGTCCCATCTCCAGTGGCACACATCCACTTTAGTGTTATTATTATCATTTTAATTATTATTTATGACTGCACCTAGGGCTGTGCAAGGCATTTTCCAAGCACTCAGGAAAGTACTGGCTCTGCTCCAAGGAATTCATTATTCCAGGGATAGACAGACGTGCAGAGGCGCCGCATGGTCAAGTGGCAGAACTGCTGACCCAACAGCACCAGCTCTTCCCTGGTCTCCTGGATTGCTGGTTGACCTTGGAAAAGTCACATTCCCTCTTCCCATCTCAGTCCCATCCCACTCCTTATCCATCCCAGTTGCCTGGGCTGAAAGATCTTAAGCTATGACAAAACTCATGTGTTTGTCTTAGAATCTCTTTCTGTGCAAAGCCCAGAGTCCCCACCTGGGGAAATATATTTGTCCCTTGGAAAAAAGGAAAAAATTCTGTTTTCCACAGCATTTCTTCAAATGCTGGTGCTGGGAAAAAAAAAATAATCAGATGTTTCCTCGTGGCCAAAAAAAATCAGTTGCAAAACAGAAAAGGCAGGTTTGGGGAGTTTGGTAAGACAGTTGCCAGTGCTTGGAATTTTCGAGGGAAAGTACTGTAGTGGTTAGTGAAACATCCACTTTTTTCCCTGAAAATATGTTTGAACCTAAAAACCAAGTTGTTCTGTGAGCAGGGAACTGGTGAAACCTGTTCTCCTTCTGATTTGTGTATTACAACTGCTTTTTATTTCTTCCTTTCTTGGTGCTCCCAGCTCACTGCACCATCCTCAGGGCACCTCAGCCCCTCCAGGCCTCCCCCAGCAAAATCCTCAGCTCTTCCAGCAGCTTCTGGCTTTGCAAGGAAGGGCCATCGAGTGCAGGGGCTGGTTTGAGGCTGATCATATCTAAATGGTCACCTGGCTGCTGCATCTCAAAAATAGATAAGGAGCAAGAGGTGTAATTACCTTCCCTTCAGCAGGATATTAACTTAAATGTCTCTCTTCCATCCAGCTGCTGTTTGTTCATGAAAATTGGAGGGATCTGGGGTCTGTGAGACCTCTCTCTTTCCATCAAATTGGGTTGACTCAGGTCAGCTGGTTCAGAAGTTATTGGAGCAGGGTAGGGAGGGGGGAGCTGGAGCACAGATGGAGAACACGAGGAGGCTCATTATCCTATAAATTCTGGCTCAAAAGTGAGGCAGTTTTGGTGTAACTATGAGTTCCTGAGGTCAGGGGAGGTGGCCACCATAACAGAGACCAACTAGACCCTGGCCTTTGGATACACACTGCCAAGCTCCCACGACTGCCTGCATTTATCACTTATTTGGTGTACAGAGCCTTCAGCCTAAAAATTGGGGTCTCACTGCACAGAAAGTGCTCCAGAGCACAAACCTGAGTCCTCTGCAGCTGGACGGACAAAGAGCAGAAGAAAGGGAAGAATAAATTATCTCACACATGGAGGAAAGCAAAGGCCAAGATGGGCAACTTACTGCGGAATCCTGAGAGCGAGCTGGAAGGAGGCCCAGATGTCCCATGTCCCCATCCAGGGCCCTAAGCAAAGTCTACCCCAGCTCCTTCTCGCTGCCCTGCCCAGGCAGAAATCCCCTTTCCTGGGCATTTCCCTGATTCACTGCCCTCAGGAGCTGAGTCAGCCTTACCCACGCTCCTCGACTGGCAGCACATGGCACACTGACGAGGAAACGTTATTTGTTGTTTTGTTGGGGTTAATTATTCATGGGCACTGTGCTGAAAACACTCAGAGCTGCTTTCTGAACAGTCCTTGAGCTGGTGTGTGGGGAGGGACTTACCAACACTGGTGGCTGGGCTGCCTTTCCATGGCCAAGCTCTCTTCCATCTGCTTCCCTTCAGCCCTGCTTACACTCCCCATCTCTCATGGCTTTGGCTCTGCTCCTTGGCATTATCTGAAGAAGAAAGAGGCAAATACTCGGAGCACTGTGGACACACAATCAAAAATGGCATTTGACAGAGGAGGCACTGACCCGACGTGGGGAGAACATAAACCTCATCCTCTCCCTGGTTTGGTTCTTCAGGCACTCTGTAAAACTGAGGATAAGCCACTTGCAGGGTTCCAAACCTGTTTATCCTTCCACCCAAGGTGCCTTCAGCCTCCCTCAGGTAATCCACAACTCTCTGGAAGCCTTTTCCCCATAAGCAAGGCTCTTCCTCTTGAGTGCATGCTGCTGGAAATCCATTTTTCATCTCGGAACAAGGCAGTCTGTAGCTTTACAAGCACTTTGAGAATGTTTACAGTAAGACAGAGCTTGAACTGCTCTCGACAGGCTGAGCCCCAGGCATTAGCACTAAATGGCTTTCTGGGGTTGTGGGTCCATCAGCATTTTCTGACAGGGTACAGACCCTGCATAGAAGGCTTAAGCTCAGCAAAAGCAGAATTCCTTTCTGAGTTACTCTTCTGAAAACCCTTAGAAATCACCAGAGCTGCTCCCCTGGGGTCTCCAGAACAGAGCCTTAAGCTCTTCCAAGTTTCTAGGGGTTCCTCTTTAGGGCTGGGATTTGCTCCGAGAGCTCATTATCCCACGTTGGACTTGCAACCAAGGTTCTCATGGCCCACAGCAGCTTCACCAGGCAGCCACCCCACCCAGCCGAGCCAGTAAGAGCAGGGCTGAGTCTTCTGACTCCTGGGAATTGCTGTTTGCAATTATGCAGACAAGAAACTGTGCTGCAAATATTTCATCAGGTCTTGGAGAAGTTCAGAGTTTATGGGGTGGGTTTTTTTTTTTTGTTGGGTTCTAGCAAAGGATCAGTCTAGTTAGGCTGATATTAGTTGCAGTTTGTGTTGTCTGTAAAGACCAGGATTCATATTCCAGCACTTGCTTCTTCACTTGAAGTTTTGGAGGATTGTGATAGCCAAGGGTTTCTGTGAGCACACCCTGTAGCACATCTGCCCCTGGAACTCCATGACCCAGGAGAGGGGATTTATCCCAATGGGGTACAACCCTCACCTGCTATAAACCAGCACTGCAGAGAAGTCCAGGAAGCTGGGCCGTGTCACACCAGAAAGGAATCTAGTTTAGGATGTACTTTCCATTCATTAATTCTTTGCCTAGAGCCAAGACAGAGCCCGGGGGACACATTAGCTCAGTTTCATCTCCTGCAATCCCATGCAACTGCACGGGGAGGAATTCAGATCCTGTGGATCACATTCTCTGTTGATGCAATACCCTCTTGCTTTTGTTAAATGAGCTTCTTGGGCTGAACACTTAAGTGACTGAGCTAAATACAGGTGTCACTGTCTGGCCCGTACACCGTGAGAGGTCAGCAGAGGTAACTGCTTTCAGAACTTAAAAATCACTTAACTGAGTCCCCCAACAGAGAGCTTGGCCCGTGAGTAAGACACATAAATACCTCCAGCCACAGAGATGCAGTCAGCCCCCCACCTGGCTGTTGCCTCAGTAACACATCTCCAGGAGGATATTTTTTAAAGCAGCGTTATTTATCTGGTAGATGGAAGTGGGCCTGTTAAAGGCCACACCAGGTCAGCATATGTCTAAGCATGTACTGAAGAACTTAATTAGTTCTCCCTGAGAAGAGAGACTCCCAGTGCTGTTTAAAGGATCGTTATCCTATCGTGAAATGCCTCGGAGCCTGCTGCTAGGCTCAGCTTAACAGGGCAAGGCTGCAGGAGTTGGCTGGGGGTGAAAAGTCTCCCCACCACCCTGAGGAGCAACTGCTGAACAGCCCCAGGAGCGGGAGGGGCAGTGCAAGGAGGGGGCATCAGCAAATCACACTGAAACCCAGAGTAGAGAACTGAATTCAGGTCTGGGCTGTCCTTTTGGGGTCAAACAGTGCAGGTCTCATTACTCTGTTGGTTTCTAGAGATCCAGTGTTCCCTGCTTCGCTGTGACTGCTTCCCAGGGAATTCCAGTGAGAGTGAGCAGGGCTGACAGGACACTGGAGTGATGTAAGTGTGGAGTGAGGCACTGCCCAGTGTCTGCCATTGACCCTCATGACATCCTGTAGGCAGGAGTTTAACTGCACCAAATCTGGACCTTGTGCAAGTGGCTCAGACATAGTTTTCCTTTATGAGGCCAAAAATCAGAGGCTGTAAACTGAATGCCAATAAGAGAATGCGACAGGCTTTCCGAGGATGGATGGGTTTTTTTATTCTGGCAGGAGACAGAATATCCATTCTTGAGTGGATGGACTTCTGGCAAACTTGGCTGAACTGCCTCTGAAGGATAAAACAGGGTCCCAAGCATGTCAAAGCTTGTTTAAGGACTGGCACTCACCAGGGACATTGAGGCTGGATTGCAGGAGAGGGAGAATCCTGGACATGCTTGTTTTGACCTCAGAGCGGCTGATACACCACGTGAGAGCTTGGTCTGCTCCTGGAGCTGTCAGGAGCTGCTCCTAGATGAGTTGTTATGGTAACTGAGGTAATGCCCTGAGATAGATGCTTTCAGGTGGCTCCAGGCCAGAAAATCAACACCAATAGATTCCAGATAATAGACTTCTACTAAACTCCATGCTGGCATCTACTTTATTTAACCTATTCACCAGTGACTTCCTGAACTCCATTCTCCAGGCAAGCCATGTATGATGACAAAAGCTGCTTGGCCTCAATGAACCTCGACTTCCAAAAGGCTGAGGGGAACCCATGTGCTGTGGCTGAGTCTGTGCCAGTAAATTAAATGTGCCTGGGACTTTCTCCTGCATAGAGGGGACAGCTGGCACAGAATGGCCACGGATTCTGTACTAAATTCCTACCCCCCAGGCCTGTGTGGAAACATCCAGACAGCCCATGAGGAACAGTCCCTGGCTCATGCTGGCTCCTGAAACGCCCCTGGACTGGGCCAAAACTGCAGTGCAATACTCCAGCATTGTAACAGAGAGCTGTCCAGGCACTGCTTAATTTATTAGTACAGACCTTGCCCTGGGGACTGAGGAGGAAAGGAGCCTGGAACCAAGTGCAAAGGCTCTGTCAATGTGCTTGTGCTTATACCACACCCAGATCTAGCTGTACATCCTTAGGAGTGGGCAGTGACAGGGATCCAGCACATCTGAGGATCACTCTGGATCACCCACTGACATCCTCTGTTCGAAACAGCTCCTGAGTTAAGAGGTGCATTCACCAGTCCGAGGCAATATCCCTCCATCTGCCACCAAACATCAAAACACAGCCACCAAACGGCCAACAGGGAGCAGCTAATTCCGCAGGCCCGCCATCCAGCGCTGCCCCTGACCGTCCCAGGGAGCCGCACCTGACTTTGGCTGGTGCTCCACAGCACGCAGCCAGCGCAGAGCAGCACACCGAGTTCAGGGAGAGCCGTGCCAGCCTCAGGAACTCCCACAGCACCGCCAGACCAGCCGAGCAGCTCCCCGGCGCTGGGGGCCCCGCGCCGCCTCCGCAGCGAGCCAAACGGGTTCTGCCGCGGCGTGGCCCGGCAGTGCCAGGGCTCAGCACGCCTCGGGCACTTGGGACAGCCCGTGCGTGCCCGGGTGGCTGCTCCTGCACCCCGTGTTGTTGTAATATGCCGCCGGTTTTCAGCGTGTTCCTCGCTCAGCCTCCACTGCAACAGCTCCGCGACCTCAGTCGGCGCAGCGCTCGGTGCGATTAACAGGCCCTGCACGAGGGGGAATTGCGTCCTCGGTGGGTGTGATATTCCCAGCTCTGGCCTGCCCATGTGTTTTCCCAGGGCAAAAGGGTCGTGTTGACTGAACTGCCAGAATGGCTTTGCTCGAACTTTTAAACGCTAAGGTGCAAATAAATTCTCAGCATTAGCTAGTACACCGATCCCTTTCCTGCCAAGCTGCTGCCTTAAGTGAATTTTTATGGCTAGGTTTAAACCCCAGAAAACACGAGCAAGAAGTGGAAATGCTGACTTGGCCTTTGCTAAATGCCAATTATCTACAAAGGCATTAAGGGGGGAGGGGAGGATGAAAAATAGGGTCATTTTCATGTTTTCTCTAGTTCAAAGCAAACTGTCCCATGAGCCTGTTGTAGGAACAGACAGCATGCAGAGTGACCATTAATATTTATGGGCACGACACTGAGCTGCAGACCTTGGCAATCACAGCAACTCCACTTTTGGAATTAATATTGCTCTGCTTGGCTGGCACCTCAGTACAAAAGAGTAAGTAGAAGACACCAAGATTTTCAGGGAGAACTGAAGAAGGAGGTGCTGACCTTTGATGGGGAGGGTCAATCACTTCACTGGGTCAGTGAAGCACTAAAAGCAACTCTTAAGTCCTGAGGGTTGTTGGCCAAACACAGCACCATGTTCTCTCTCTGCTCCTGTGGCTCCTGGACAGTCCCAACACTGCACAGGCTGCTCTCCTTGCAGTCCCTGTGGTTATTCACTGTTGCCCAGCTGATACAGACCAGAGTATTTCCAAGGACACTATGGGATCAACATGGATTTACAATACCTAAAGTTCTGCCCAAGTAATCTTAGGGCTCAAACTGGACCTGTAATCTCATTTGCAATGCAGCACCTGTCTTCTCCCACTCTGTACTTCCAAACTCCCAGTGGCAGGGAGGGAGAGAGAGGCCTCTAAAACCCTCTGAAACCTCTGTGTGCTGAGGATCTGCCAGCTTGCTGAGTCACAACGGGACCTCAGCCCAGGACTGTCCCGAGCAGGGCGGTGACTGCCCAACCACACACAAGCACATCTCAGAAATACCTGAGAGAATTGTCCTAGGAGTAAGACATTGGCCAAAGGTGCTTGTCAGGAGCCAGGAAGTTTTTCAAGAAATGCAAAGAAAAAAATACTAGAAATCCCACTCCCTTTTTCATGCACTCACGAAAATTGAGCTGGGACTTCGAGCAGCAGGCTTTAAATTTTCAAAAATGGCCACTGACTTCAGGTGGGCACCCTGCACTCAGCACACCTGGGGCAGGATATCCTGGTGAGTTTTGCATTGCTGCAGTCACACCCTGCTTTGGCAGCACGTGGGAAGGTGCACAAAGTGTTATGGAAATCAGGCTTCTGCCAAACGAGTACTCCATCAACTGAGACCCTCCAAATCCTTTTTTTACTCCCAAGAATTCAGGCTGTACAATTTAGGAAAATAAATACTGGAAACAACAACAAATAGAAGTGCTCCTGCCATTAAAAACAAGATGGAAAGGAGGAGCTGAGCCAAGTTAATCAGAGAGCTGAAATGAGATGTTGGGGAAAGGTGCCGTGGGTGACATGGGGTTTGCAGTGAGCTGAGCAATGTGAAATCTCTTGTGTCTGGCTGAGCTCTGAAAGGAAATGCTTTATTAAATCTTCTTTGTGTGAGATTTCAAGCTGCCTCTGGACTGGAAAATAGGACCATTCCAGTACATGGCAAATAATCAGGAACTGAAGTCCTAAGTGCAGGTTTTTCTGCCGAGGAAACTCTGATCAGCATAGACACATAACTCAGAGGGCTCAGGATTGAGAAAGATGAATTAGGCACAACACACCCCTGCACTTCTTCTACCCAGTATCCCCAAAATGCTTCACAGAATTAATCAGGCTGGCAGCAACAACCAGGCATTAGGAAAGACAGCGCAGGTGGGCATAAATTCACCACACTGAATCAAAACTGTCCTGTGGGCCAGTGGGTCCCGGGTCCATTATCTCAGTTTTCATCCCCTCTGGAACATAATGCTTGCCATGATTGATCTCCTGTGCCCTGGCTATCTTGGGAATCTCAAGTCTCACTGTACTTTCTGCTGCAATTTGGACACGTTTCGGGCAGCTGCAGCCTCTTGCCATCCCTGTCCAGCACCCCTGGATCTCTGCTGTAAGCTGGAGGCTCACAGCTCTTCCCTGTCACAGCAGGACTGTGCTACCCCAAACACCTATGGAAAGTATTTACTACAAAGAAATGGAGAGAGACAGGCACAGCAAAAAAGGATGAGGACAAGTGAGAGGTTCCCAGAGCACTCCCCACGTCGCACCATCTCCCTTGCCCTTTTTCACATCTTGCCTCTCCCTCTGCGCTTGGCCACACAGCCAGGAAAACGAGACAGGACAGGCAGTACCACCCAGATTCCCTCCTCATCTGTCCCCCTTATTTCACACCGCAGCACGTCTGGACATGAAGAGCCTGGAATCTCGATCCTGCTGGGAATGGCAGGGATTGAGCTCCTGATCTGCTGCCTGCAAACCCCGGCAGGAGAGTGTCCCAAGTGAGCATTCCCCTTCCTTTGCGCTGCCTCCACAGCACACGAGCTTCTTGCCTACCTTTGTTGCTGACAAGGAGGAGGACAGAGCCATTCTGGATATTGGCCTCTTTGAGAGTCTCGTGCTCCTCGAGCTGCCTGGAGTTGTAATAAAATGTCTTCTTCCAGGAAGTGACGCCCTCCCGCACTAGGAGAGCCCGCAGGTCCATCACTGTGTCCCTGGGCCTGACCGTCAGGGGCATCATCAGGTCCTCGTCAGCCAAGTGCACCTTGATGTGGTACCTCTTCCAGCGGGAAAGGCTCCGGCGCAGCGTGTCCATCCTCTCCAGCTCTCCAGGGCCAGCGTGGCGGAGAGGAGAGCATCCAGCCGGGAGGTCGGCAAGGCAGGGATGTGGCTCTGAAGAGCCCGTCTGCTTCGAACAACTTAAAATGTCCTGCCAAACCTGTTCCTCCCAGTTGCTGCGCCGCATGCTTCGCATTCCGGGGAAGAGCTCACCTGGCTCCTCCACGAGCCTGCTGGCTGGGAAACATCTCCATGAATCATTTCCACACACCCCTAAATCCCATAATAATTACAACGTCTTCGCAAAGTGCTCTTCATTCCAATGGCTCTCAGAGGGCTTTAAGGCTGGATATCCACAGCCATTAGAAACGTGGGTGCATGTGAGAAATGAATGGGTTTAGCAACCTTGTGTCTCCTGCTCTAAAAAGCTTGCCAGCTGGGGAGAAGACCTGTTGGCAAAACAGGCATTTAGGAACTTCACAGCTATTAAACGTGGCCATTTTAATGAAGAAAAATATGCTGCATAGTGGAAAATTAGGACCTCATTGCAGTCTACAGGTTCCTCATGAGGGGAGGTGGAGGGGCAGCTCTGAACTCTTCTCTGTGGGGAGCAGTGACAGGACCAGAGGGAATGGCTGGAGCTGTGCCAGGGGGATTGGAATGGATCTCAGGGAAAGGTTCTTCCCCCAGAGGGTGGTGGGCACTGCCCAGGCTCCCCAGGGCAGTGGGCATGGCCCCAAGGCTGCCAGAGCTCCAGGAGCGTTTGGACAACGCTCTGAGGGACAGGGGGGATTGTTGGGGTGTCCTGTGCCATCTCTTGGTGCTGCTCCGGGAGGACAAGGGACATCCTGGGGACTTCTGAGCATCCCAGCCCGGGGTGTGCAGAGGTGACAGGAGGGTCCCTGGCTGTCCCAGGGTGGTGCCAGGACACCGTGTGGTGACAAACCCTCTTGGCCCAGAGGATGAGGAGGGTGAGAAGGGCTTTTCTGTCTCTTTGAAATCACCAGCTTCACAATTCACTGTTCATCTTCAGCGGGGACAGGCGGGGAGGGGGCTGGTTAAACAGTGAGGAAACTGATAAGCCATAACAGATTCCTTTCTAGTAATTATTTCTAGTAATTAGCTGCCTTTCAGAGCAGTGTTGCTAATCGGGTGGGTATTGTCAGCGCCTGTGGATTGGGGTCTTCCTGGACAATGGCTTTAATCGGGGCGTTGTTGCTGCTCCTGGGCTTTTAACTTTTTTTTTGCCCTCCCCCTCTTTAATCCCTGGCTGTGTTTTTCCTCCCCTTTTTCCCCAGGCCAGAACTCTAATGGAATTATCGGTGCAGGGCTGGGGGAGGCACGTGCTGGGTGGTGGGGGGTGTTTCAGGGTAGGGTGATGTGGGGGCACTGCCTTTCCCAGCAGGTGCTGCAAAAACTCGTAGGCAGCACTTAAATACCTTTTCTTGGGGCGTCCTGTGCAGGGCCAGGGACTGGACACTGATGATCCCTGGGGGTCCCAACCATCTCTGGACATTCTGTGAGTGGGGCTTGTCTTGGGGAGAGAAATGGCAAAGCCACAAGTTCATTTAAAAGCAGTTTGCTCCGGTGGGGGTGAAATGCTGCCACAGTCCGGGTGCCAATGCCTGTTGCTGCCAGAGCTGGTGGGAACCTCGGGAAAGAGGAGTTTTGACTGTGCCACCTTGTCCCTGGGCTCAGGAGCAGATGTGCCTTTGGGAGGAGCCAGCACAGACGGCTTGGGGGGGTTCCCTGGAGAAGCCCTGGGTGAAGGCAGGGCCCAGGGGAGGCTTCCCTGAGCCTGGCACAGCCAGAGCCCATAAGAGGGAATGCGCTGGGGATGCTGAAAGCTCCCACAGGCAGTTTCTGTGCACACCTTGCTCGAGGTGCCTCCACAGTGCTGCACCTTGGCACGTCGAAATCTGCAGAGGTAAATCCCACAGAGAGGATTTCCAAAGGAAACCCCTTTCCTCTTCAAGGGATTTATTCCCAGTATCTCCTGATCCCCCTCCCACAAGATCCCTTAACACCCGTCTGCAGGATTTCAGTAATGCCGTGAGGAGCAAGATGGCACCTGGGGAGATTCCTGGGGGTTTCTTTGCAGGTCCCTGCCTCCATCCTGGTCCCTGCCTTCTTTCTGGGGCTTTGCCTCCTTTCCTGGTCGGTGCCCTGGGCTGTGGCTGCCAAGGGGTGACCAGGGTGACTCCGGGTTTGCCGCCTGTGCCGGTGGCATCTCCCTGCCCACAGAAACAGCTCCTTCTGCTGGCAAGTTCAGCTGCTTCTGGCCCAACTTGTGGACTTCTTGAATTTCAGTGGGCTGAGTTACCCACTTGGAAGGGTTTGCCATTCTCTTTTCTGCCTTGTTTTTGTAGGAAATTAAATGTAGGATTTCTACTGCTGAGCTTTTTGCAGCTGTACCCCTTGTTATGTGATGATGGAGGGCACAGGAGCTGGGGCTGGCTGGGGGCTGCCCTCTCTTTCCCAGTCTCCCACATCCCAGGAGGCTCCCACTGATCCAAGCATGCGGGAGACCCTGATACCAGGCACATTAACCAAGCAAGGCATCAGAGACCACCCAGAGAAGGCTGTGGGTTTGGAGCAGTGCAGTGCAGAGCTGGCCCGGGTTCAGAGAATCCCAGAATATCCTGAGCTGGAAGGGACCCACAAGGATCATCCAGTCCAACTCCTGGCCCTGCCCAGGACACCCCAACAA
>JAWMRA010000079.1:92143-124602 GCA_035584735.1 Pseudotriccus pelzelni | reverse complement strand
CAGGCTCCCCAGGGCAGTGGGCACGGCCCCAAGGCTGCCAGAGCTCCAGGAGCGTTTGGACAACGCTCTGAGGGACGAGGAGGATTGTTGGGGTGTCCTGGGCAGGGCCAGAAGTTGAGCTCAATGATCCTCATGGGTCCCTTCCAACGCAACATATTCTGTGATCCTGTGAAATTCCTGATGGGGGAGAACCAGAGCCCCCTGCAGAGATAAAGCCTGGCTGTGTGAACACCCCTCATCGGTGCAGATTTCCCCAGGAGGTCTGTACAGTTCCTGTACACGAACAGCCTGGGACCCTCCAGAAGGGGTAGGGCTCACTCACTGCTCATCATACCCTCAGATATCTGATACTGACTCACACGTGCTCCTCGTTGCTTCATCATCTTGATTTCCTTTCGGATCCCTGCCTAATTGCAGGGCTGATCGTATCCTGCTCGGCACGTGAGTGGGATCAGCGTCACGGGGCTCCAGGCACACCAGGAAAACTGGGAACAGCAGCCTTGGAGCACCGAGAGGACCAAGTAGTACTGTGGGAAATACAAGGACACCTCCAAAAGGAAGGAAATGATGCCAGCCAGGAGAGCCGGCTGTAATTGACTGATCCTGTAAGGCAGACTCTGGCAGTCACAAGATGATACTTCAGAACAAACACCATCAAGATAAGGCCTTTTTCTCTCTTTTTCTCAAAAAGATCAAGTCTCCCTCTTATCTTGTAGGTAACTTCCTGCAGCCCATATTACAGGAATTAATTCCCTCATCCATTCTTCTTAACACAGACCGGTATTTTCAGACTGAAGTGCTGCAAGACAGTTGAGTTCAGAGTCTGCTCTTCACTAAAGAGGAGCTGCTCTTGCCCAGTAGATAACAAAACAGGCTGATTTTCAGATATGGCAGAAGGCAGCTCCCATTGAGAGCAAAAGAAGTCTCCACTCTCCGATGGAGGAACAAGGTTCCCAGCCTGCCTTCACGCCTCTCTTTTCCATCCTCTGCCAAGAACAGCAGCAAAATACCCCCAAGTTACGCCACGGACAGTGGAGATTTTCTTGTGCATTTGAGAAGTTGCTCACAACATTTTCTTCCCGTCTTGGGCCACTCCAAAGGTATGATTGTTTTGGTGGGGTCTGGGATTCTTGGGTCCTCGCTCTGCCGCTGAGTTGCTTCAAAGGCTTGAGATGAGTCATGTCACGCCCTCAGTATTTCTGTTTGCTCACCTTACAATGCGTGTAACGCGTGTCCATTAATTGCCTTGCGGGGAACAGGAACTGCTTTTAGCACAGTCATGGGCTGGGAGCATTTAAAAATGCCTGGATCTGCAGATGTGTCAATAATACTCTCAGGCACATGGTGTGACTTTTGGAGTTAGTTCTATGCAGGGCTAAGAGCTGGACTCAATGATCCTTGTGGGTCCCTTCCAACCCAGCATATTGTGTGATTCTGTGAATCTTGAAGACAGGACCACATCACCCCTATTAGAGAAGGAGAAACAGAGGTACAAAACTGTTATAATAATTTAAAAAAAAATGTAAAGGTCAGGCTCTGGTCCCATATCCAGGTACCTCAGTGAGGGGTCTCATTTTTCGGAAACATACAGAAACTTCCAAGCCCAGGGCCTGGTGATTCCTTCTCCGTTGGGGTGACATTCACCTGGGGAGCCAAACTTCATCCCTGGTGTGCAGCCAGAGCCTCGGGGGTAAAGCAAGGGTCTGATCCAACTCCCAGTGCCATCCAAGGGCAGACTCTCACTGATGGCAGCCAGACCTGGATGAGGCCCCAGACACACCGAGGTCTGCTGGCTCTGGCCAAGAGGATTTGCCAGGTGAGTGCCAAGGGGAGCATAAGGCGTCCTCATCTCAGCAGAGCCTGTCTGGTGTCAGAGAGTCCATCAGCTCCATCCTCCCAGCATATGTGACAGCCTGACAGCTGCCAAAAACCTCCCTCAGACACCTTTCAGACAGATCCTGTTTATTTTTAGGACAGCTCTTTCCCATCAGGGCTCACATGAATATCATTATACAGAAAGGGGGGATGGTGGCAGGAGGAAAACACACGGATATTATTTTTGTTTCTTTGCCTGTGATGTGGCTGCAAACTTTCCTCACACACCCCCATCCACCCACATTGGGACCCTTCATTTTATGAACAGAGATGATATCCCAGCCTAGGAAAGCAGGATAAGGAGAAGCACAGCAGTGAAGTCAGCGTATGAAATATTGAAGTAGTGAAACCCTCACTGGAACACGTGAATGTCTAATGCCAGTTTCAATTAATTTTGAATTTTTCATTAAACCATTATTAAAAGCAAGAGGACAGCAGAAATAAGGGAAATTGACTTGGGCAGTATATTAAGTACCTTAGTTTTGCTGGAGGATGTTTTATTATCTGTCCAAAGCAATTATATCACCAGCTCCTGACGGTTTGTGGGCTAAACAGAGGTACAGAATAAAGTTCTAGATGGTCTTTCCTCAAAGTTATTTAAATTTCTGTCACCTATCCTGCACCTGGCAGCCTGTTTGGGTGGTGTCTCCGGCACATCATCTCTGGAGGAAAAGACATGGAGTCAGAGTTCTGGGGATCTGTGATAATGTGTCACTCTGGCATTATTTACAAATCAAATAAAAACTTGCTGACTTAAAGCTTTTCCCCATATTGAGGGCAAACAGAAAACATGGAAACATTCAGAGACATTCATTAGGAAAGCCTGAAAAGCAATTTAAAACCCAGGTGGGCTGTGATGTTTTTATGGGGAGAAGAAATAAAGCAACAGCATTTATCAAATGTCTCCTGTTCTCAAAGCTTCCTTACTCCATTGACTAGAGCAAAAGAGAAACACCTGCCTAAATTAGGAGCTTTATTAGGACATCTCAAGCTGGTTGAGATGATCCTGGGCCTTAATATTTTATAATGCCAGAATAGAGATGCTGCTTTCTTAGGAAGGTGGGGTTTTTTTAGGGGGGTTGACAGGGGCTGTTTTGCTGTTTGTTGTGCTGCTTTCCTTCAAAAGGGTGACAGAGGAGAAATGGGATGTTGCGCAATAAGGAAATAAAGGTTTCTATACGAAATAAAGGTTTCCATAAGGGTATGAAGGTTTCTCTATCCTTTTAGAGGTCACAGGGAAGCTGAAACAGGGAAAATTGACCCTGATTTCCCCAGGCTTTGAGGACACCCCCCTGATGGTGGTGGTCTTTCTGGCAAGGCAGATCCTTTCCTGTTCCTTGCAGCTCTCTGATTCCTGAGGACTTGTGGTCAGCGGTGATGAACACCAAGAATTTTCCTCTGATGTTTCTTCGGGGTGAGTTTGTGTTTGGGAGCAAGGGATGAAGTGTGAGGTGACCGCCCTTGCCAGGCTGACCGTACTTACACCTGCAGCTCTGCAACCCTGGGTACCAAAGAGGGGTAACCCAGGGCTGTAAATCCCCAGTCCAGGATGCAGCTGCCACCTAATTCCTCAGTGCCACAGGTATCTCAGGTGATGGGGCAGCTTAAGGCACTGGTATTTATATCTCTGAAGTCCCAGAGGCCCCAGCTGGAGCTGTGCCACCACGTGCCAAGGCCCTTCCTATCACTCAGTGCTTTCCTCCTCCTGAGATGCGCTTGGTTATGAAATAACTGGGCTCACTTTATATGTCAAGTTACATCTACAGCAAAGGAACAAAGAGCTAATAAATGATTAATAAAAGCTTTGAGAAATGAGTAATTAAATGCAACAGCTTTTTAGAGTCCAATGGATAAGCACAAAATATGTAAGCCCAAGTGATAACACTTTCTCCTGATATAACTTATCTGCAGCACACTGCTCACATCTGCAAGAGGGCTTAGGAACACTATTAACTTCTTGTGCACCACGAATAAAGAGAGCTTTTCTGTGATGGAGGAGCACTTCTCCTGGGGATTAGGACAAAGTCCTCATTGTTTAGATCACTTTAAATCCAGAAAAGCTGGAAGGTGCTTATCTTAATGTGTATGGGAGGTGTGAGTGACGAGGGAAGCTCCAATGTCCCATCCTTGCCTGGCATGGGGGCAAATCTCCCCACCATCCTGCCCTGTTCCAGCCCACAGTCAGGAGCTCTCCATCTGCTCCAGCAGCATAAAAGATTTTTAAAAAAGGATGGGGTTTGATCGTAGCTTAATTCTTTCTGGTACAAACGAGGATTCCTGCCACTAATGCAGTTGAAGTGACCAAGTCAGACAGATCCTGCTGCAAGTATCCAAATCAGACTCCAAAAGGCCCTGCAATTGTCCTGGCTGGCTGCCCAGCAACAGTATTGCATGAGGGCTGGTGGACTGTGTTTGGCATGGGATTGAACTTCAAACAGGCTCCAGAAGACAAAAAAAAAAACGTATATTCAGTTCTGAAGGATCAAACCCTCCCGGTTTTGGAACACAAATGAACCTGGAATTCTTCTGAGAGAAAGTTGGATGTGAGTTGGTGACATTTTCTGGTGGAAAAGGCAAAGTGGAGGGAAAAAAAAAACCAGTAACGCACATGTTAAATGAACCAGTCAAGTGCAGACAATGGAAAAGGTGAAAAATGAGCATGGAGGAAAGCATTTTGTGGTGGTAGCTATTTCTCACTGCAGTTCTTTATAACTTCCCAGATGAGAGATTCATGACCCTCGGAAGGAGTCTGTATCCTCCAGGGTTTGGCCTGAGGCAGCCCATGACTCACTCATTGCCAGGGCTGGCAATAAGCTGAGGAGCAAGCAAGACAACAAAATGGTGGTGGAAACAGCAAAGCAAGAGACAAATTAATTAATTGTTGGAAGAGCGAAAAAAATAAACTTCTGTGCATGAAGGAGGGCCCAAATGGAGTGAGGGGGGATGCCTGTGCACTGAGGACTCAGAGGAGCTGCCATCCCAGGCATCCAGCTCCATTCCTTCCAGGTGAAACGCATTCGGGCGCCTCGGTCTTCAAAGGTGAGCTAGGAGGAAATAGAAGATTTGAGTTTCTGCGAGCCATTCCAGCTGCTGCGCGATTCTTTTCCAGGAACACAGAGATCTGTGGATCTGCATTGCCATCTAATGGCAAGAGAGAGCTTAAGGCGCTCGCTGGGGCCAGCAGTGGGCTGGAACAGCAAAAACCAAAGGGGGAATGGACGATCAGCACAGATTGTCCTTTGCTCTAAAGGCAAATCCTGCCTTTGTGACTGAAGGGTCTCACCGGAGAAGGGCAGCCCAGAGAAAGGAATGGCAGCCAAAATCTTGCAGCAGATGCTGCTGATTCCTCCTCTTCTGGCATCCCCTCCGTTCTATATTACCCAGGAAACGTTAACGTGCATTCAGGGTGGGATTTGCTTTCTTCTGCTGTACCAGATGCTGGCAGCAAGACAGGCATATTTCAGGTGCTGAGTGAATTCTGCCATCCCATTCAAAGCAGTGTCAAATTCAGCATCTCAGGTGTTCAAAGACACTGCTGGAAAATGCAGGTAACCAGGATTATTTAAGAGGAGTGGTAAATTTCCCTTGGATGTAGATACAGGAAAGGCACATCTACCATTTCGGTCACACCTACCTTGTGTTCATCTGTGGTGAGTAATGGATCCTTAATGGGAGAGGGGTATTACTGATTGGTACTGCCAGTCTGGGAGACAGCCCTGCAGGGAGAGCCCACAAAGCACAGAAATTCAGTGAGATGTGAGGGTTTCCAGATTTTGTCATTTATAAGGAAAAGCCAGGAAGAGGCAAGTTTGATGCTCAGTCTAATGCCACCTTTGCTAACAATATTATTATAGTCTCTACAACAGAAACTTTACAAGAGAGTGGATTGTTAGGAGCTACTTACATTAATAAAACGAAGGAATTTGGTAAGAATTGTCAACAGCTTCTTTATTCTGCTTTTAAATGTTTCTAGGCTTGACACATGCAGCTTGGCATATGAGGAGGAGCTGGAGCTGGATCAGTGTGAAAGAGAGGAAGGAGACCTTTAATGACCAAAGTTTAGAGCAGACCGGGAGCTGCAGGAGAAAATGGGGGATATAAAGTGCTTGGTTTTCCCAGGTAATGAAATGGAACATGGTGTGGGTCCCAGCTAACTTCTGGGCCACAAAAAAAAAAAAGAGTAGGGGCTGAGAGCACAGAAAACGTTGAGACCTGCCAGACTTCAGGCCACGGGTCCAACCACCCCCAGTCTGCTCAGATGCCTGCTGTGACACGCTTCCCAAGCAGCCTGCTGCCAAAGGAATGAGCACACTCTCCAGCAATCCAACTTCATTTCCTTCTGGTATCCTCTCATATTTACACACCAACCTTGCCAAGCCATGCTCAGCCCAAACAGTCCCTCTGCAAGAGAAGGAAAAACAAAAGAACTCTTACAGCCTGTATTCTTACAGCACCTTCCTGCCTGCCCGAAACAAAAGGAAAACAAATTGTTTGGAGGGCTCTTCTTTCTCTTCTTTCTTGGTCGCTCACTGTTTCCCAAGCTAATGAAAGCCAGAGGCTGTGGGAGTGATGGGATTATCATCACTGAGTGAATTTTTCAGGTCTTTCTCTGCAGTTCATGAAGCAGGGAAGAGAAGAAGGGAATGTACCTGGTTGAAAGGCTACACAGGGTGACATGTTCCCTGATGTTCCTTTCTAAATGTGGCTCTGAGTCACGCTGAAGAGGTGATTAGAAAAATTACCTTCCTGCAGTAGAAATAGAAAGGCAGAAGAGTCTTGTTCAGTGTTCGCTTCCCCAGCCCTGACTCCGAGCTTGCCCGAGCCTGTGGCAGGAGGGGGGTTGGTGAGCTGGCTGGAAAGCCACTTGTGCTCCTCTCAATCATAGAAACTGTGAAGAGGCTCCAAGAGCAGCCATAGGAACAGCTCAAAAAGCACACCCAAGGGTACAAGCACCTGTAGTCCCACAGAGCAGCATGTATGGTCTTGCATCTGCCTCCATCACGTGAGTTCCTACATGTGCCGGGTCAAACGGGGCCAGCGCAGTCCTTCCCCCTCGGTTCCCTCCCCTGCTTGATGTGTCTCCAAAGCTGCACCCCAAAACCTGCTCCTCTGAAATAGAGCTACAAACAGAGCACGTCCAACCTCGTGGCGTGCGGGACCACGGGGCGGAACGGGTCTGGAGGTGGGATGGCGGTGACGATCAAGGGAGGAAGAGCCACAAAACCACGATTATGGTGTGGGATGGTTTGAACTGACAAGAGCAGTGTGAGCTGGACCACCAAGAAAAGTTATTAAAGATGTATGTTGTCCCGAAGGAAGCTGGTGGGGATCACCACGGCTGTGCCAAAGAGGCAGCTCAGCCTCGGGCTGTGGTCACCAGCACTGACCCCAGCTCAGCTCCTGGGGTTTCACTCTCATCCCAAAACCCCCCCAAAATCCCTGAAACAACCTACTGCCCTCGGCCAGCAACTCACAGGGCAGGAGGGCGAGAAGTGTCAGCCACGATAGCGATTAATGTGGTTTATTGGGGGTTAATGACACTTCTGTAGGTTTGGGAACACTGTTAATGTAGTGCCTCATCCCTACACCTCAAACCTCCTCCCACACTGAGGATCTGTGTGGTTTTACCCTCTACTGTTCAAATCACAGAATCATTTAGGCCTCTAAAATCATCAGAATCGGAGGAACCACAATCGCAAAAAAAAACAAAAAAAACAAAAAAAAAAAAAAAAAGCCCGTGGGGCCACAGTGTTTCTTTGGTACCTTCAGGCTGGAGAAGGAGAGAGAAATGTGGCCATTTCTAAGGGGAAAATGCAGATTTAATTACATCAGGTGTGCTGCGGGGCGGGAACACACCAAGTGCCAAAAGCCAGCATCGGTTTCTCACCAACCGCTCGGCTTAGAACCGTTAAAAAAAATTCCGACTGCTGTTTTATATACTGGAGGAGAAGAAGGAGAGGGGTAAAAAAAAAAAAAAAAAAAAAGGAAACCCAAACAAAGAGCAAACGGCTGAGCTCGGCGTCATTTAACACCCAAGCGCCGTTCACGAGGCGCTGCCCGGGGCCGGGTGAGGGGCGGGCCCGTCGCCCTCAGCCCGCCGGGAGCTGCAGTCCCGGCTCGCCGCCATCTTGGCGCCGCCTCAGCGCAGCCCCTGGGGGCGCCCCCGGCCGCCATCTTGGGGCGGGGGGCGAGACCCTCACCAGCGGGGGAAGGGGAGAGGCCTGGTTTTAGCAGTTTAATTAATTTTTGAGTAAAACCCACCAGATCGCTGATGTGGTTTAACCCCAGCCGCCAGCAAAGCACCACGCGAGCCCACTCGCCTACTCCCCCCACCGCGGGATCAGGGGAAGAATCCGAAGAGTAAAAGCTGGACAACTCGTGGGTTGAGATAAAGAGAATTTAATAGGGAAAGCAAAAAATAAAAGCAAAAGCCACGCATAGAAGCAAAGCAAAGCAAGGCATTAATTCACTGCTTCCCGTGGGCCGGCAGGGGTTCAGCCATCTCCAGGAGACCAGGGCCGCATCACACGTAATGGTTCCTTGGGGGGACAAACGCCATCACTCCAAACATCCCCCTGCTTCTTCTTCTTCCCCTCACTTTAGGTACTGAGATGGTGTCATATGGTCTGGAATATCCCTTGGGTCAGTTTGGGACACCTGCTGGCTGTGCCCCCCTCCCACACACTGCCAGCCCCCTCCTCCCCAGTGTGGCCGTACGAAAAGAGAAAAGGCCTTGGCCCTCTGTAAGCCCTGCCCAGCAATAACAAAAACATCACTACATTATCAACACGAACCTAAAACGCAGCCCCACGCCAGCCACTGTGAAGAAGATTAACTCTACTCCAACCAAACCCAGCACAGTCATTGATGAAGGGCAGCCCAGTGGGTGCTGTGGGGGCACTTTGTGGGGCTCTGGCCCCGCTCACGAGCGCTGTGCGGGTGTTGGCTTTGCGTCCACTCCACTGTCGTGTTTAGCTAAATAAAGGGCAGATTTTCCCGTAAAAGTCTCTTCTGAAGTCACCTCCTTCTGAGGACTGAGGGGGTGTGAGGGTGTGCAGGGAATCCGGGCTGTGAGCGACCTGGGCGGTCACCAGGAGCTGGGCTGGGCAAAGAACTGGGGGAATGTGAAGGCTGGATATCAGGGAAAGGTCCTTCCCCCAGAGGGTGGTGGGCACTGCCCAGGCTCCCCAGGGCAGTGGGCACGGCCCCAAGGCTGCCAGAGCTCCAGGAGCGTTTGGACAACGCTCTGAGGGATGGGGGGGATTGTTGGGTGTCCTCTGCAGAGCCAGGAGCTGGACTGGATGATCCCTGTGGAACCCATCTCAGGCTATTCCATGACTCCATGCAGGTCCCTGGGTAGCAAAGTCAGCGAGTGCTGTCAGGCTGCCCTGGAAGGTGCAGAAATTCAGCCCTGCTGCAGTCAGGACAAGGCAGGTGTTGGGCTGTGAGGCTCAGCGAGAGCATGTGAAGGGATGGAGAGGGCATGGGGTTTGGGGAATGTGTTTAATAGAGCTGCAAAAGGAAACAGGGCTTGTCCTGGGGCTGTTGAATGCTCTGCTTGGTGTCCTCTGGCAGTGGAACTACTGATATTCTTCCCAGAGCCTGCTCTTGCCTGACAGAGAGAAGGTGACTCCTTCAAACAGCAGAAGAAATAATTTACAGTGCTCATCAGACTGCAACTTCAGGTACTGTTCAGTTCCCCAAGTGTTTAGTGAGGGAAATTTCAAGGACAAGCACTCAAACTCAGAGAAGGCATTGAGCCTGAACTTGGTATCTAAATCTGAGCTCTGTTACATGTTATACTATCACAGATTATAGCTAGTTCCTTAACACCAGGGCTTATTTTTACAGCAAAAAAACCTGCTGTCCCTATCCTGCATCTTTTTATAACATAAATTTGGCTACCTCTTGAGCATAGGATTGATTGACTGATTTATTTTATGCGTGGCTTTATTTTGGAGTAATCTAAAAGGATCCTTCCCTTTCCTCCATTGCCTCATGCCATTATTCCCAGAAGCCAGGCCATCCCCCCAGATCTGCTGGGCTGGTTAATTGCTCTGCACACACAAACGGGTGCTAAGCAGCTTTCTTTCAAGCATGTGTTCATATGTCAACACTTTTGCTTCTGTCAGAAGCTTAAAAATGGAAACAGTTTTCTCTTTAAGAAAACAGGACCCAAATAAGGAGATGGTGGAGTGGTGAAGATTCCTCTAGTGAGCCTGTTCCAGCTCATTCCTTAGAAAGGCTGTGGATGGAAGATCAGAGAAGAGGCCAGTAGATCTGGGATTTGTCCAGGGGTCTCTGGGTTTAAAGATCTGTACAACCAACTTGAGCTCATTTTCCCTGTGACTTGCCAGGGTGCAGCTTCTTTCTCTGCCCAAGCTGTTAAAAATCTAAAATTTCACTCATCAGATTCTTTCAGTTGCGTGACAGATCCAACCCAGCCTTGAACAAAAATGGAAGCTATCAAGAAAAAGATGCAGATGCTGAAGTTGGACAAGGAGAATGCCATTGACAGAGCAGAGCAGGCTGAGACGGATAAAAAGGCAGCTGAGGACAAATGCAAGCAGGTAAGTGGAAATAAAATCACTGGCTGTGTGTGTGCTGTGAAAATAAGTGTCACAAAATACTGTGCTGCAATTTTCTGATTCAGAAAGCAAAATAATTTGAAGTCAGGTTTTCTGTTAATCTTCTTTTGAAGTTTTGTCGCCTTTTTGTTACGCTTATACAGCCAGGACTAGGCAGTAACTTCTCAGCCACCTCAGTCTTTGCAAAATTAACATCATCCACGGATTTATTAACAGTACTTTGTCTAAGTTTTCTTAAATCTTACATAATTGCCTTAATTTTCTTGTGCTTTCGATTCCATGGAAAAGGCCTTTACATACTCAAAATCAAAGCTGCAAGCCTTGACACCTGTATGACTACTGCTAATAGAGTCAGCTGTGTCTAAACATTAATTAAGCCTCTCCTCGAAGCAAATTAATAAAGTTCTCTTCAAGTCCTTGGTGCACAGAGTGCCCCTTAGAGGTGCCAACTAAGACTCAGCAGTAGATATGTTCTATCATTTTTTGTCAAGAATAATCAAAAATATCTTAATTTGGATGCTCTGCTTTTAGCTGAATTTTAATGATAACATTTCCAGTTCTTTTGCTTTTCAATGTCTTTATTCTGGCCGTCTGCCTCCTATTTGAGCTTTAGGATTTTCAGAACAATCTTGAAATGTGAGTTGACTACACTCAAGTTTTTACAGCACTCCTTGTAAAATTACCACCTTTCCCTTTTGCATTCTCTAAATGTGGCTGCTTCTGCTACATCTTCCAGACTGCTCAAATATGTTATTAGCATTCATTTGGCCTAATATTTCTTTTTCTTTAGAAAAATTAATCTTTGATCTTACTCTTTTCTGAATTGTTTCCAGATTTTCAGCTTTTTTTTTTTTTTTTAATGTGGGGACGGTACTCAAGTAGTGATTTTAATATTCATACACAAAGCCAGCATCACCTTCACCCTGCTGCTCACTGTCCCTCTGTTAGAGCACCCAAGCAAAGGTTTCACTGCTCTCACACTCTCTGGTTACTCTGAGTAAAACTATTGCAACACAACAACGTTCCGGAATAGCACACTACCAAAAATGTCTTCATCGTTGAAACAAAAATGAAGGAAGTGCATCAAAACACAAACTATTTTGATAGACGAAATTTCTCTGAAGGTGGAGCTAAACAGATAAATCAGTTTCTCAGCAGACTGAGCTGTTTTGAGTTGCAAATGAAAGGATGGAGCAGATGGGCTTGCAGGCCCACCCTTATCAGCCGCCAGCCTCTGATAACGTGAATTCTTGAGGGAGCATGAGACAGTTTGTCATTAAACAGTCTCCCAGCAGGTTATAAATAGCACCATTCTAGTGAACAATATGGATTTATATGGTATGGAGGAGTCCGAGCCTCATGGTAGGATGGAGCACATCGTGCTGGGCCACTGTTAGGGAATAATCCAGGTTGGAAGGGACCTCCCGAGGTCACCAAGTCCCTCCTCCAGCAGGGCCAGCCCTGTTCCCTCCCACTTCCATTTGGGTTGAAGTGTCCTGAACCTCACACAGAGGTGATTGGGGAGCGACCACTCATTTTTTCCAGCTGTACAGGAATTGAATAGTTTCCTGATAAATCACCAAGTCTTGGAACAAACACAGGGACATAATTTAAAAACATAACTATGCTGCAAAACTGATTGTTGCAGAGTGCCCAAAATAAAAATGGGGTGAAAAAGGGCTTAAACCAAGTTCTATATTAAACCAGATCCCATGTGCGCAGTGGCAGAGAATGTTCTTCAAGGGTGAGATGTTTTTAGTGATCTTTCCCTGGCAACTGCTACCAGTCACTCTCAGACTGCTGTGCCCAGCAGTCTGGTCTTTTGTGACTCTTTGTATGTTATATTGGGTTAAACTATAATAGTAAAGAGATTTTTAATCATATTAATTATCATATTACTATATTTATATCTGATACTACATCAGGATGCTCACTTTGGGGGTTTTCTCTCTTGAAAGGTAGAGGATGAGCTGGTAGCTCTGCAAAAGAAGTTGAAAGGAACTGAAGATGAGCTGGACAAGTACTCGGAGGCTCTCAAAGATGCCCAGGAAAAGCTGGAGCAGGCTGAGAAGAAGGCCACTGATGTATGTACCCACTTCCCTGTAGCTCTGCTACGTGTATTTTGTAGGTACTACACCGGTTATAGGAACGGCTGAGAATTTCCATACTGCAGCACTTGGCTGAGGACAGAAAGGCAGGGTTGTGGTGCAGGGATTTCATCTCCTCTCCCCTCTGCCAGAGGGAGCCGGAGCTGTTCTGACCGAGCCCACGCAGCTGCCCTTGGGATCCGGTGCCGCTCGGGGCATCTCTCCCAGAGAACTGATGGCACTGACACGGGGGGGAAGGAAGTGCTGTGGGTGGGGATTCTTTAGGAAAGCTGAAATCTCCTTTCATCGAGTAAACAAAATGGTGATCTTTGCGGGAAGCCGGGACAGCAGCGGGGCTCCAGCTGTGGCGCAAAGATGCCCTTTGCCTCCACCCGCAGTTAAAGAGCAGCCCCGGCTCCCCGCCACACCTCGGCCGGCTTTGGCAGCGACGAACCGCGGGCAAGGCCCGGCAGCGGCGTCACCACCCCCGAACCTCCCCACCCCTCCCTCCGCTTTTCGGCACCGGGAGGAGGGGCCGGGGAGCGCGGCCGCCGGGGGCTGCATCCCCCCGGCGCGGGGACGGGGATGGCGATGGGGACGGGGATGGGGATGGGGATGCGGATGGGGACGGGGACGGGGAGGGGACAGGCGGAGTGCCCCATCCCTGCCCGCTCCGGCTCTTGGCGCTACGTCACCAGCTGTACCTCCACCTCCAGCCGCCTGACGTCAGCGGGCCATTGAAAGGCGCGGGGCCGCCACGTGCAGCACCTCCGCGCCCAGCCCGCCGTGCCCGCCGCGCCCATGGCCGCGCCGAGCTCCCTGGAAGCCGTCAAGAGGAAGATCCAGTGCCTGCAGCAACAGGCGGATGAGGCGGAGGATCGCGCCCAGGTCCTCCAGCGGGAGCTGGACCTGGAACGGGACCTGCGGGAGAAAGTGAGACCGCCCGGGGCTGCCTGCTCGCCTTCTCTCGGTCGCTCTCTTGCCGGGCTGCTCCTTCCTTCCTGTCTCTGGCTCTCTCTCGCTGCGGCGCGCCCGGCTCTCCCTCGCTGCGGGAGGACGGCTCGGCTGCGTCCATCCCTCGGCCGCCTCCATCCCCGGGCTGCTCCCGCTCCGCACGCTCGGCCCGCGGGAGCCGCCGGCGCTGCCGCAGCGCCGCGCCCGCCCCGTCCCGTCCCGTCCCGTCCCGTCCCGTCCGCTCCCGGCCCGGGGGGAACCGGGCGCGGCCCCGGCGCCCGCTGCTTCTCGCGCTTTGGGGCCGATCCCTGCGGAATGGGGACACCCGTGGGCCACGGGTCCGAGCTCCCGTGGGCACCGGGGAGCGCTTGCGAGTTTAGAAGGAAATGGCTGTTTAATTAGGGAAAAGCGCTGCATGACACGGAGCGGGGAGTTCCCGCCTCTCGGCGCCGCACCGCTGGCTCCGGCACAGCTGGGGAATGTCCGAACTGCTGAAAAATAACTTTCCCTCCTGGTTTTCTCACAGAGAAACGCGAACTCTCCACTAGCGTGCGGCTCTCCCGGGGCTGGACAGCTGGTTTCACTTAGATTTGTGTGTAATCAGCCTTCCCGGCATCTTCCTGCTATTTTATCACATGTCAGCGAGTTAGTTTTACCGTATAAGGACTGCGGGCTGCTGCTGGGAGAGGTGGAGCCAGGCTCACCCCAGCTTCCCAGTGGCCCCGGCTCCAGAGCTTTGGAATCTTGCTGAATTAAAATATGACTTAAAAGTGCCCTGTCTAGAGGAAGGAGTTGCTGCCACAGAACAGATGCCAGTTTTGTACATGATCGATGCCTTGTGTGCAAATCGAGAAAGTTAAACACAGCACTGGGTAAAAAACAAGTGAAATGTTGGATAATTTATGACTAGAGGAATCCTGGGTCAGCTTCCATTTGGATCAGCCACTGAACTCCTTTCCAAGATGGCTCAGCTGTGAATGGAAACCACTTCCTCCAGCTTAGGAGTGGTCGGTGACCAAATTTGCAAAGCTGCAGGAAAACACTTTTTTTTTTTTTTCAAAGTGTTTTAACATAAAGCATAAAACAATTACCCTTCCAGGGTCTATAGCCCATAAAAGTGTTGGTTTTTTTTAAAAAAGTTTGCCTTATATATGGCAATCCTGCTCAGATTTGGGGACAATAAAGTGTGCAAACCTGGCAGTTATGAAAGCAGGGCTTTATTTTCCTTCAAAAACAAGCAATTAAAAGAGTCATATCTTAACAAACACGTATTTATGGGCAGCAGTTTGTCCATGTTGTGTGTATCAGGCCTTTCTCCCAGCAATCTCTCCATTTATAAGTTAGTATATTTTTTTATACATTAATAGCACTCCAATTACTGAGCAGTTTATTCAGTAATATACAAACAGACCTTATTAAGAAATGCTTTCCGCCTAATTCCTTAAGTAGCACAGGAAGCAAAGCGAACTTATTTTAAGAACATACCTAATTTTGCCCCAAAAAAGCCTGATTCTGCCATGTTGAGCCCGACTGTCAGGCCCAGCTGACCATGAAGATTCTTCAGTGTTTGCAGGCTCGGGAGCCAGGATGGAAAAGGAACTGTCTCAAACCTCAGCAGCGGGTTGTGACTGTATTCCAGGATGGAACCAAGGGCAGAGAAACCAACAGTGAAGGTTTTGGAACTAAGCCATTACGGGAACAGTTTCTTTTTTAACTGTAGATAGATTCAGCCCAGTAAAGTGATCCAAAAATACTTCGATCCTTTCGGCAATCCTGTCCTTTGTTGTGTGGCAGGAATGATAAGTACCATTAAAAAAAAAAAGAAAGGACAAGCTCACACTCCATACCTTGACATTCCTGAGATGCCACAGTTTAAGCAAACAAAAAGCAGAGGCTGGAGGGCCCCTGGAGCTCCAGGGAGATGCCGTTGCAGTTTTAAGGGAATTGATTATTTGGGAAGGTTTTCCAGCAGCTGTGGCCTGTGTAACCTGGGGTCTGGGTGGTTGTTTCACAGGCTGAAGGGGAGGTGGCAGCTCTGAACAGACGCATCCAGCTCGTGGAAGAGGAGTTGGATCGTGCCCAGGAACGACTGGCCACAGCCCTGCAGAAACTGGAGGAGGCTGAGAAAGCAGCAGATGAGAGCGAGAGGTACGTCCCTTTGGGACTTTCTCTTGGTAAAAAATTGAATATGTATGAATAAAATATTCCTGTATAGTTTAGTATCCGCGGGTCAAAGATTCAGAACTTCTTTATAAGCTTGAGTGAGTAATTCCTTTAGCCTTGAAGAACATGGATGGTCATAACGGGCCATTTCTCTGTTACAAATAACAAATTCCACTTCAGGACCTTTGAGACAGAAGTGCTAAAACGCTTCTATATTCTCTTGACTTCTGCAGGGGAATGAAGGTCATTGAGAACAGAGCCATGAAAGATGAAGAGAAAATGGAGATTCAGGAAATGCAGCTGAAGGAGGCCAAGCACATCGCCGAGGAGGCCGATCGCAAATACGAGGAGGTAAAAGGGAGAAGGAAATGGTGAAACCTTCAGGAGAGCTCTGAACAACAACTTCACTCCCCGCTTTAGTCCCTTTTCGTGCGCCTGTTGGTGCTCCAACCTTGGAACGTTCCCAACAAAGAGGGATTTTGATAGTGACTTTGCAGCATCTTAATGCTAAAAGTGCTGCAAAATCCAATTCTTTGGGAAGTCTGTTCTGTCTGGTGGGGGGTGTTTTATTCTAATTTCCTCATTCCAAAGGAAGCAGGAGTGTAGTGCTTTGAGAGAAAGCTGTAAGGAAGCTCTCCCTGCCCGTGGCAAGGGGGTAGAATGAGATGATCTTTAAGGTCCTTCCCAACCCAAACCATATGGGGATCCTGTGAACTGGCCTGACAGAGCTGTTGTGTCTTTACAGGTTGCCCGTAAACTGGTTATTTTGGAGGGTGAACTGGAACGAGCTGAGGAGCGTGCAGAGGTGTCTGAAGTGTGAGTAACTAGAATACACTATTTCATTAGAAAAATCTCCTCCTGGGAGGCAGGCATGTAATCAGTACCTGTAGAAAAGCTTGTTTGTACATTATATACCCACTTTTCTCCTTTCAGACTTAATTGCCTCCTTCCTTGTATGTTTTAGATTCTTTGAAAACTAAATCACACTAGTAATTCATACTTTCATTATCCCCCTATAGTAAATGTAGTGACCTCGAAGAGGAGTTAAAGAATGTCACAAACAACCTGAAGTCTTTGGAAGCTCAGTCTGAAAAGGTTGGTTCTTGCAGTAAACTAAGGGGTACAGGCAAAGCCAAAACTTGTAAACAAAATTCATAGAAATAAGCCAGAAGTACAAAGCAAGTGAGAGGTTTTAGCTGCTTGGCTATGGATCCTGCTCCATCAGTTCTGCCCACACCAGCCTGGGGAAGAAGAGTAAAACCACGGAAATGGTGTTTGCAGCTGTTGTAAAAGGAAAAGTGGTTATAAATAGGTCAGAGTTTCATAAACATTTATTATTGTTGCTACAACTTCCCTTAAAGAGGGTTTATTGTTTTCACAGTACTCGGAAAAAGAAGATAAATACGAAGAAGAAATCAAGATTCTCTCTGACAAGCTGAAAGAAGTGAGTTTGGCCATCCCCAACCTGTGTTTTGGCATCATTTCTTTTAAGAGCATCCAATGACTCTATTTCAACTTTTTTAGGCTGAAACTCGTGCTGAATTTGCAGAGAGAACCGTTGCCAAACTGGAAAAGTCTATTGATGACCTGGAAGGTATGGAATGGCTCAAATTTCTTTAAAAGGGGTTGGTTCCAAATCAGAAAACAAAATCTAGGAGTGGGTGGTGGGTTTTATTGGCCAAGGGCAGCAGGACTCATCAGGTGTATTGGTAGATGGGTGTGATGTGTCTACTGGGAAGTTCTGGAAGAGGTTTTCCTGCAAAAAGTTGGGAACAACAACCTGCTTTTGGCCAACTCAGGGACTCGAGGGCTCGAGATCCCAACCCTACTTAATCTGCTTACTGAAAAATAATTGTGGGATTGCAAAAAGGAAACGTAGGTGAAGCTCCTGACCGGGCAGCTGTGTGGGTGTTTCGCTTCCCTTCTGATACTCAACCACGCCTCTGTTTTCTTCTCTTGTTTTCCTCCCCAACTGCTTTGGCTGCTGTTGCCTTCTGCCTGTCTCCTCCTCCTGTGGCCTCCTCTCTTCCCTGCATTTCTTGCTGGCCCTGCCGACCGACAGACGAGCTCTACGCTCAGAAGCTGAAGTACAAAGCCATCAGTGAGGAGCTTGACCATGCCCTCAATGACATGACCTCTTTGTGACCTGCCCCTGTGTGAGGACACAGAGGGGGGGCTCCCTCTGGCTGCGTTTCTCAAGCTTTTCTTGCCTGTCGTCCCTGTCACTCCTGTGCCACTTCCACAAGTGACCCTTCCACCTCTGTGGGCACTGAGCTCAATAAAACACGATACCTCTACCTGTCAGCCTTTGGGGTTTCCTTTCTTAGGACTTACCTAAACTGCACTGGTGACACCACCAAAAACACATTCGGCTCCTCACACAGGGAAGGGCAGACACAGCCAGGGCAGGACCTGGCACTGGCAAACACCTCAAGTTTTAGTGTTCCCAGGACACACAGGTGGCAGCAAAAAGTTTTGAGTGCTTTTGGTGTGTCCTTGTGCCCCATCTGCCTGGTTAAAAGCCTCTCAGTGCAAGGAAAACCCAGCAGGATGTGTCCTGTACATCCCACATGGCCAAAACCCCCCCTAAAGGAGAGCAATTGCCGAAAGATGCCGCAGCTGTAGAGGTGTGTTAAACACAAAGGTGAGTTACCACAGGTAAGCTGTAAGATAACGTGGCTTAAGTTGTGTTTTCCTTCTTTCTCACTAGAAAAACTTGCCCAAGCCAAAGAGGAGAACCTGGGCTTGCACCAGACACTGGACCAGACGCTAAACGAACTGAACTGTATATGAGAGGCGGGGACCTGCCAGCGGCCAAGGAACCGCCCCGTCCCTGCAGCGCTCCTCTCTCCTCCCCTCTCTCTGTATCCTGGGAAAGCCAATTAAGTTATGACCAGCACAGCCACGCTGGAGGCTCCGGGTGTCACTCGGGGACCTTTCCCCGGAGACCTGCCCAGGGAGCCCCCTTGGAGCTCCAGCGTGTCCTGCCCGTGGCTGCCCCGCACGGTTCATGACTCCTTTTGTATAACCTGGTAGAAGCTGTACCCGGGCAGTGGCGGCCCTGCCCTTCCATATTAAAACGTTTCTCACAGAGCAGAAGTTTCTTTGTGGATTTTTGTGGCGCTTTTCCCTGCGTGACGTCACGCTGGGCGGTGGCGGGTGTGACGTCACTGCCACCGCCCGCAGGAAGTGGCTGGGCGCGCCCGCGGGGAGCCAATCGCGGCGCCGCTTACACCCGGGACGGGGGCGCGCGCCAATCGCATCGCCGCTTACACCCGGTGGGGGCCGCCCGCCAATGGCGCGCCGGCTCCGCGCCCTCCCCGGGGGCTCGGCCAATGGGCGCCAGGGGGGCGGGCCGGGGGCGGGGCCCGAGCCCGCGAACATGGCGAAGACGTACGACTACCTGTTCAAGCTGCTGCTGATCGGGGACTCGGGCGTGGGCAAGACCTGCGCGCTCTTCCGCTTCTCCGAGGACGCCTTCAACGCCACCTTCATCTCCACCATCGGTGAGCCCGCGCCCGGCCACACACGGGCCCGCGGGGCGCCGGCGGCGGGGCTGGGCTGCTGCCGGGGGTGGGGGGGGCGGGTTCGCTGAGCCCGGGGGGGACTCCCGGAGGGGTCTGTGAGGGTTGCTCAGCCTGGCCCTGGAACCTCCGCCTGGTCCCGCAACCCCGGCCCCGCAGCCCCGGCCCCGCAAGGCCCCCGGGATCCAGCGCCGGGGGAGCTCTGAGGACGTGAAACTGCAACAGCGGAATCGAAGGTCAGAGCGCTGGTTTGGTCTCCCGGCAGGAGCTGTGATTGACTTCGTTGCTTCTCCTTTTCAGGTATTGACTTTAAAATTAGGACGATAGAGCTCGATGGCAAGAGAATCAAACTGCAGATCTGGTGAGGCTCCTGTGCCGCGGGGGTGTCCGATCACCGGGGCTGTGCGCGGGGACGGCAGTGGGGGGGTTTATTCCAGCTGTGCTCTTCGGTAGCTTATTGTACCTCAGAAGCTAAAACTCCGTCCTGGCGCGCCTAAAGATTGACAGTTCTTTGAGTGTTGGGTGGTGTTATCTGGGGTCAGTGGCGGGGGTGGTGCCTGAGCCCCGTGTCCTGTCTGTTCCAGGGACACGGCCGGCCAGGAGCGGTTCCGGACCATCACCACCGCCTACTACAGGGGAGCCATGGTAGGAGCAATCCTGGGATCTGGGCTGGGATAAACCCATCTGGGATGGTCAGGGCAGCTGGGTCTGAGGTGGGACAGGCACAACTGACCTTCTGTGCCAGGCTGGACACTGAGCTGTGCTCCTGCTCCTGGCCGTGCTGGGCTGACACGGGACTTTGTCGAGGGACCTTTCCCCATGTTCCGCTCTATAAATACGCATCCTGCACCCCTTATCTTGCTGCCCTTAACTGTGAACCAACTGTTTTAAAAATAGTAATCTCTGCTACAGATGAGCCTTTAACTCCTCCTGAAACAATTTTTCTCCTTCTGACCTTTAGGGCATTATGTTAGTGTATGACATCACCAACGAGAAGTCTTTTGAAAATATTCGGAACTGGGTCAGGAATATTGAAGAGGTAATTTCTCTGCTTGCTCACTGTTAAAGGTGCTGTTTCCTCCTCTAAAAGTGATTGAAGCTTAATTGCTTTCAGAAGTGTTACTTTTTTTGTGCTGGAGGGTACTTGGAAAGTAAATGGGATGGAAATCAGTAACATTTGATGTTCCGTCCATGGGATGGAAGTCGGTAACACCCTGACTTGGCTGGCAGTGATTTGTTGGGGGGGGGCCTGTTGTTGTGTGAGTTGCTGTGTTGCCCCTGTACTTTTGAGGGCACCCAACGTGATGGTTTCCTGCCGTGGTGTTGGGATGAGGGGCTGGGGGAGCCTGGAAATCTGCAGGAGCTGCTCAGCACCAGCATCTCTGTGCTGGGTACTGGAGTGGTCCTCCTGGGCCTGCCAGTGTGGATGTACAAAAGCCAAGCCCGATGTCTGCTCTCTCTGTCCCAGCACGCGTCTCCAGACGTTGAAAAAATGATCCTGGGCAACAAATGTGACGCAAACGACAAAAGACAAGTTTCTAGAGAGCAAGGGGAGAAGGTGAGTGCTCTGTGGCTTTGATGGATTTCAGCTTAGGCTTTTCAAAGCCTAAAAACTGCTTTCATTATTTGTTCAGCGTGGCACCACCTAAGTGGAATGATTAAACGTTCTCCAAGCTGTCACGGCGAGACATTTCCCCACTGGGATGAAAAGCTGAGCCTGTGCTAAGGATTCTTGTTGATTGTCTGTCAGGTGCAGGGCAACGAGCTGGATTTTTCTAAGAAAAAGGGTGTTAGAGTTTGACACTGAGAAAAATGTCTCTTTTTGGCTGAGAGCCACCGAGACCAGGTAGATGGGATGGGCTTTCCTGGTGTTAGTTGAGGCAGGGAAAGTGCATCTGCACTGCAGGTGTTACAAGGTGTCAGTGCAAGAAGAAAAGTAAAAGAGGAGGGAGCAGATTAAAACACGTGCAGGGTGTAAAAGAGCAGAGCAAAGCTGGGTGAGAACAGAGGCCAGCAGCAGTGAGATTTAGTTCCTAGCTGTTGCAAGTTGTTCTGTGTGAGTAAATCCCCAGCTCAGGTGACTGGTGGCAGGAGGGGCAGAGCCTGTGCCCGGGGGTGTGTTTGGAGCTGCTCCTGCAATTGTTCAGCTAACGTGAAATCTGCTTTTGTTCAGCTCGCTGCAAGCTTTGGCATTAAATTCATGGAGACCAGTGCAAAAGCAAATATAAACATAGAGAACGTAAGTACAGAGCCCTTCCTCTGAGATTTATTGTCTTATTTGGGCAGACAGACAGTGAGGACGGGTACCTGTCCTTTGTTGGGTACAGGGGGTGGGTTCTGAAACACATTGCCCTGCCTTCCATTAAGGTGTTGTTTAACTAACGTTATGCTAATTTATGTAAATGGAACTTGGTGCTTAGAACACCACTGGGGTGTTACAGCAAAGGGCATCAGGGCAGCACAAGGGAAAACTCAGCTCTCGTGTCTTTGTACTCAAGAACAGGATTGATAAAGGGTGATGTTTTCCCACTGCACAAACCCTGGGTGGGGCTTTGGGGCTCAAAAAGGAGGTTGTGGGTATAGAGAAGGAGCATTAAAACCTGGAGCAGGGGAAGAAAACCTGAAAATTTGAGGTTCTTGAGAAGTTTGGTGTATGCAGAAACTCAGCTTATTGCTAAACAATGAAGTATATTAGAGTTGGAGTATATTTGTTGTTTAATTTATTTGCTAGTGTATATTTTGTCTCCCCTGTAACACTGAACTGTTTGACTTGTCACAGGCGTTTTTCACTCTTGCAAGAGACATCAAAGCAAAAATGGACAAGAAGTTGGTGAGTAACTTATTTTGTCTCTGCTGGATTTAAATAGGAAAAAAAAAAACAACCAAAAGCCACCTTGCAAGAACTTTTCACAGTGTATAAAAATTGTATCATGGTCTGTTTCATAAGGGATCACTGAAATGTTCTAGGAATGTATTTTTAGTTCTGTCAAGCTGTGCTCTGACCTTGGCTTGTAAACAATTGTCTCTGAATTTCAGGAATTAGCTGAGGTTTTCTAAATAAAATGGTTTATTATTAAAAGTCACTTGGGGGGTAGAGCAGTTTAATGATACTTCTCAGTCTTGCAGTCTGAAAATCATATAAATCATAAAGATAGAGGAGGCAGGGTAGAAGATTTAAACGGTTTCAGCATAGGTATAGAACTAATGTTTTTGGATAATCTTTGCAAAAGCATCCTGAGCAATGACTGGGTTATCTCTTTACAACAAATAAATACATGTTGGTTTGTTCCTTATGAAATATGAAACGAAGCTGACGGGGGTTCCTTGTGCTCTTACTGAGCTTTCCACCCTCGTGTTTTCAGACAGGAATTGATTGACCTGGGATATTTTGGGTCTTTCTGACATTTCAGAAGTGTCTCAGCAAGAGCCAGACATGCCCGTTAATTTATTATCTTTTAACCTCAGCTGTCTTTGAGTTAATATAAGGAAGAAACAGGGGTGTGCAGTGTGAGCTATTAAAGCCAAAAGCTGCAGATGCAGTTCTAGAAATTTTTGTCGTGCCTGGTTTAAGACTGATAAATGAGTGAAGCCTCCTGTTGATTTTAGGGAAGGTTTTTGTGTATGTCGGGCTTGGCTCAAGAGAATGACCTGATGAAATACGGGTGGGAGAAGCTGTGAAGTGTAAATAAGTAACTGAATATTCTTTGCCTCTTCAGGAAGGCAATAGCCCACAAGGCAGCAACCAGGGAGTCAAAATCACACCAGACCAGCAAAAGAAAAGCAGCTTTTTCCGATGTGTTCTTCTGTGAGGGACACGGCCTTAACCTGAGCTGGACTGTGCCTGTGCTGAGTGAGGTTTCCTCTGTCTGTGGACTTAGTGCTCCCCACAAACCTTGTCACTCTGTGACCACCTGAATAAGAAATGGTTTATTTTGGTAATTGTTCGACTCTTCAATTTTGGAGATGAAACAGGTTTACTTTTGTCAGGTCGCCACGGGGCGTGTGTGTCGTGTAGCAGAGGGGGGGACGGATCACACGTGACCTGGGACGCAGCACCTTTGCTGACAGACTTCAACCTTTGTCCGCGTGTCTGTCACGTGGCCAGTCGAGAAGGCTGAAGTTACGATCCAAACAAGCAGCAGAAATGCCCGTGTTAATAAAGTGCAGGTGTGTGTACGTGGTACATGTGCAGACCCAGGAACAGCAGCATCAGACCATCCCAGCAATGCCCCGAGGGGAGCAGTGCAGGTTGGGCCTTCTCAGAAGGCAGGACGGAGCTTTCTGCAGCTCCACCTCTCTGCTACTACAGAGAAGCTCCTTCGCCTGTCACTTACTTAGCCGTGTTACTCTTGACAATCCACAAGTACAATTGAAGTTTAAAAATAATTCTCCTCGAAGGAATCTCTATTTTTTTAAAAAACCAAAGTGTGGCTGTAAATATAATGGATCCTTACCATCAGGAATTTATCCACGTTAGACCTGACTGCTTAATTAAGTAGTCCAGATGTTTAGATGTGTTTGACAGGAGCTGCAGCGAGTCCTGTGCGGGTGATCTGTCATCTGTTTTTGGAGAACCAGGTCAGGGTCAGGCAGGGACACTTTACACCAAATTTGTCACCTTACAACAGGCAATTTTCCACTCTCCAGCTGGGGATGACCCCAGATCTGTCACGAAGTCGTAACCAGTTTTACGTGGTGACAAGGAACTGCTGCACTGCTCCCAGTGGTGTGTTCCCACGCACACGTGCTCACATATGCAAATAAATGCTGCACATCCACTTCCTGAGCACAGACTCCTCCGACTGCCCTTGCCTTGCCGGGTGTCCCACTGCCGATGTCGGGTAGCACCGACCTGTGTCACTGCAGATGACGCCAGTTCTCCCAGAGACAGGCTGGGAACTCATTCCCACAAACTCTTCCGTGACCTTGCCGTGTGTGAAATGCAAGACCCGAGTTCAGCCCCTGACAGGTCGGGGGCTCTCAATTATTCTGACTGAAGGAGCCAGTGAGAGCATCTGCTGCTGAGTCTGCTGTCCAGGTACTGCAGTGATGGTGTGTTTGGTTCCAGCAAACGCCCAGCTGAGTCCTGCAGCTCACTGGGGCTGTAACATGCTTTGTTTACATTGACAACTGCACTTAAGGGTAGAGTTGAAGTTGATTTTAAAAGTTGTCGAATTTACTCACCGTTTTTTTTTTCTTCAAGTTTGTGGTGTTAATCTCTGGCCTTCAGAGTAGCACTAGTAAGTGTTACTGTAGTTAAAGATCTCTCATAATTACAGATCTGTTCATAATTAACATTATAAATCTGCAGCCTGCAACTGAGTTCAACACGAATACTGCCCGTTCTTCTGAAATGGAAAAAGGATCTTTCACTGTGTACGTTACTGGTTTATAAAAATGCATTTTAGATTCTACCAACCTTTTTTTTAATAGCAGATTGCAACAAGCTCTGTCATGATTAAAGCTTTCCTCTAACCAGAACCTTATGGGGGTTTGGTTTCTTTGTTTACTCGTGGCTTCTTAGCACGAGGACTTGGTGATTGTGCACCGCAGTGGATTTCCACACAGATGTATCTGTAGGATAAAATCATGTTCAGCTACTGAAGAGGCTTCCAGACACTGATTCAGAGTGTGGTTAACACAGAGCTGCAGCTTGGACAAGCAGCATCTCTGTCCTGAGATAAGCATGGTTTTAAAGGGAGAGTTTGTGCTTCAAGAAACGATTGAGGCAGAATTGGGGAGGTGATAAGGCATGGTCTGAGTGCTGTTTTCCTGCACGGAACTGACCAGTGTAATGATTTGCTTCTGGCTCAGTAGTAACTGTGGATTGCCTCACATCCATATTCTGCTTTATACAGCCAGATGTTGAGCCAGACTTGTTTTTCAAAGTGACTGGAAAAATAAGTGGTTTTTCTAACTTGATACCACAGGTGTGCCTGTGGACAGTATCAATAACTCATCTCGAGCTGGGGAAAGCAAACCATGTCCACTTACAAGTGGGTAAAACTTGAAGGATGGAATTGTGATTTTTCACTTATTCTCTAAATCTGAAGTTACTCTCTTGCACTCAGACCCCTTTGTCTGAACTTATGCTGGTTGCTGCCCATGTTTATGTACCTGATCAGAGCATGATCTCCTTTGAAATGGTTGTTTTTACTCAATGAACAAGTACATTATTGCCTGATCTCAGGAAGTCTCGTGCAGTTCCTGTGACTGCAACCATCACTGTCCTGGGTATGCAGGCTCTACACAGGCACTCAGTCTGTGTAAGCAATATGAAACCTAAAATGCACATGTAATAGAGGAAGAAAAAGACACTGCACTGCACCTGTGCTTGGCTCTGTCACTAAACACAGGCATCAAACCTTGGAGAAGTACAATATCTAATTGATGTTTCCATCACATCATGCAGTTACTGTGTTTATTGAGTGTTATGGGAAACATAATTGTCAGAGAGGTACTGGGGAGATACATGCAGTAATGTATCTAAGCTTTCTTTAACTGAGGAGGAAAAAATCTGAAATTGGGTGTAAAATCTGTAAAACTGAGGAATTTAGGTAGATGTGCAAAACTAACTGCGCTTACTACACGTTCTCAGTGTCTGAATACCACTAAAATGTCAGGTAATTGATTAACAGCTGGTTTGTAGAGAAACAAGCCCATTTTTGAGCACGTTCTCAAATTCCCTTACTTTAATGAGTATCATGGAATTCTGTGGTTGTCCTTACTTTTGAGGCTGGTTGCAATATTTGGGATGGTCCTCACCCTTCTGGGCGCAGAGCTGTCAGTGCATCTATAACTGATGGAACTGCTGTTCTAACACTGACTTAACACTCGTGTGTCCTGTGCTGATGGGCACAGCTCGTGTTCCCTGACATCAGAGCCTTATGCCAGCGTCAGAATTCCAGCTTCACATTTATAAATCCTATGGATTATTGTAAGTCTCTTTTCTGCTGCTGAAAATTCTTCGGTCTCTCCTTTCCTGTGAGATGCTGATCATCTCCCTGGCGGTTGCGGAGGGGTTGTTGTGGGGGTGTCTTTGCCTCAAAAGTGCCCTGGTTTTGTGTTCTCTTGGACTCGTTTGGGCCAGGGGGGAAGGAACAAACAGCTGTGTGGGGATGGGCTGGGGGAAGAATGATGACTTGGGTCTTCAGTTCTAGTTTAACTGAAGATCTGCTCAGTGGAATGAGAATGGGAACTGCGGTCTGAGCGTTCCAGGCTGCCTCGTTCCCTGGCCCATCTCTCACTGATCCCTGGAGTTTCTGTGGTTGATAAAAGTTGATGAAGTTGATAAGGACCAGCTTTCCAGCCTTTCTGCAGGAACCGTGTGCTCTGCCTTGAGCGAGAGTTGGGACTCACAACTTCGTGTTGAAGGGAACTTAATGCATCCCAAAATCTGTAAAAAGAACTGTAAATCATGTTTTTAGAACGACCACTTTGGGCTGCCACCCTTCCCACACGTTACAACTGCTTTCTTAAACACTTCTCATTGATTTTCATGTTTGTATTAAAACTGTTGTTTATTACAGGCTGTCTGTTTTTACTCTGTTGTACAGGACCCTGAGCACTGCATAAATAAACTTCTTACGAAAAGAGAGTTTTACAAACTTAGCTTGGCAATCCTGTCCATCATTTGTGCACGTGGAGTCTGGTGTGGAAAACAGAGGATTTCTGGAATTAGAGAAGAGGGGCAGAACCTGGGGAAGGGTTTCTTGTCTTCAAAGTGTGCTGGCTTTCTTGTTATAAATCCTGCACTCCAGAGAATACTTCTGAAAATTGATTCATTGGAGCATTTATTAAGACTGTAAATGATCAGAAGTTGCTTACACAAGTTTGATTAATCACAGTGTTTTGGAAAGTATTCTCAAGTGGGTTTTTTTTCCTGGTTAAGGCATTTTCTTGGGAATTTTTGGAAGCTATACAAGCTCCTTTACTCCCTGGTGGTATCTGAACTTGAAAAGAATACTTCCCATCTCACTGTCCAGGCCAGGTTTGCTCTCGCTGAGGGGGGAATAGACATTTTGTTAAATTCCAGGGAAATCTTGATGCAGAGCTTAATTAATCGATCCTTTAAAAGAGGAAAACAAGAACAGTTTTCTGACTGGTACAATTACCACAAGTAATTGAACTCTTTGCCCCTCTCATTCTGGGCTCTTATGGTTGGTAATCTTGGGTGAAGAGATAGTTTTTTAAGGTTCCAGAAGTGCTTCCATCCACGTGTTTCACTGGATTCAGATCCTAATGTGAAATGTGCTGTTAACAAGAGGAAGCCACGATCATTTAATGTGTCACTATGCAAAGGATTAACTAAATTAATTCTAGGGCTGTACTATAAAATTGAAAACTTAATTTTATGAAGCACTTGCAAGGACTGGGTACATTAAATAAATGCGAGATTTGAGTGCTGCTTTGTGTAATAAGTGCATCAGAACCACATTAACACCGTGTCAGGCACTGAGTGAGCAAATCTCACGGACCTACCAATGCAGCCTGAGTGCTCATATTAACTTTTTAAGTTACAAGGACTTTCTGTCATACAAAAAGTACATTTGGAGGTTCAAAAGCAAGTCAAGAAGCCTCCAGGCTTTTTTCAAGCATCTGTTTTCCCAGTCTTTGCAGCTCTGCTAGAACCTGCCAAGGAAGAGTGGTGAGGAAACATAAAATACACACTTCAGAAGCTTTTGACAGAGAAACCAAGAGCAATTTTGTGTTGGAAATGAAAAGCAAATATTACCTGAGGAAATCTGGGGCTCGTATGATCATGTGCTGAAAGTCTTCCAAGGACAGTTTGCCATCATTGTCCACATCAGCCTCATAAATCACCTTTTCACAAACAAGGCTGACTTCTTCTGGGGTCAGCTCATTTCGGGTTAACTTGTTAACAGTTTTCTCTAGGTCTGATTTGCATATATAATCATCGTTGTTAAAATCTGACAAAAGAGGCAAAATTAAGTTGAAGTGACCAAATTTCGGCATTTCACGTGGTTGGCTGCCAAGACCCAACAGGAGGGTTTGGTTCCCAGGATGTGACGGATTTACATCAGTAGAAGTCAGAAAGGAAGTCACCTCTGTGTGCTTGTGAAAAAAAATCAGTCACAAAATAAAATCTAATCATTTCTCCTTCTCATATATAAGGGTAACAATTATAAATAGTTTAGTGGCTAAACATAGCATAGCCATAATTAGATGATCCCAGCAAGGTTTTGTTTCTTTGATCTATTGTTTGGTTTTAGCTGATCATAAAGAAAATAACTGAAAATAGTCCCTTAAAAAAAATGAAATCTTTAAATTTGTCCTTGGAGAAAAAAGCCTGCACTGTTCTTCCCTGCCTCCCCCTCCCAAATCCACCCTACAGATTTATGGGCAGCCAAATCCCTTGTGCTGCACTTTTCCAAGCAGCTCTTCAGACAGAAACATTTCTTAAATGTTTATCAGCTCTTGAAAACCGCAGATAATTTCAGGCTGTAAATTTTGATGTAAATCCTAATCCCAAGCAAATAAGAGACAAAAGGATAAAGAAAACCAAAAGTTTTTAGTAGAGAGAGAGAACAAACACTGAGAATGGAATTAAAAGAAATCTTAACTAGAAATCATTATGGTGACAAAACGAAGGTCTTGCATCCCTGCACGAAGCTGCAGGATTTCCCCGAAGTTTGCTTTTTATGCACGTCTCACTCACCATAAATTTTAAAAGCATAATAAGCTTTCAAGTCTCTGGGAGCCATTTCACTTAGCACTGAAAACATGTCCAGAAAATTATCCAAAGTCATGTTGCCGTCCCCGTGCTCGGAGAACACCTCTGCAATCCGCTGCCGGAATGGGTTGTCCTGGGAAACAGAGGAGCAAGGGAAGGTCATCCTTAACCAGCATTGATTTCAGTGCAGATAAGGCACTTGGAGCCAGATTGTTTTTTGTGTTGAAACCTCTTTTTGGCAAATTCTCCCCCTTTCTGCCGTTCTGTTCTTGTCAGAGGCAGACGCAGCTGCAGCTGCTTGAAACTTTGTGCAGTTTCAGGGGGTTTTCTGGGAATCGCTAGAAGCTTCCAGAAAGACTTCTGCCGTCAGTAACCCAAATTTATTTGTAGGCCAGGCTCCCAGCAATTAGTCCCGGATGAATTATTAAAACAGGGCAGATTAAACTGCAGGGTGTCACTCGAGTCGTGTGGCTGGCTCGTACCTTGAGCTCTGGCATGCTGGCAATGAGCTCGTAGGGCAGCGTCACAGCTGGTTTGCCTGTGTAGTCGAGGGGAACGAGCTGAGGGGCCAGATCTCGGTACCTGTAAAACAACCTGAGGCAGAAAGAAAGGCTTGTTTGGTGAATGAGTCCTTCAGACCTCTGAGAACAAGGTGTTCTGTTTGCACAGCGTGGCCAAAAAACAACGAGCTGAAACTGGAGTGTGAAAAATTCAGTTTAAACATCAGAACAAAACCTAAAGTGATGGGCAGGAAGAGAGATCCGGGATCCACCTTAACTGGTTTTTATCTACCCCAAGTATCTTCCTGTTTTTCCACAGAACTCAAGTTCAAGGGGCAGAAAATGTGCATCAGGATTGGAATGCATTCACCACTTTTTCAGCATCTTTGCTTTATTCTTGCGCTAGAGGAAGGATCCCATTCACAGCTGTTACCAACAAAACAATAGGAGAGAATTTTAAAAGGGATCCTTATCAATAATAAATGTCTTAATTCATGACATAGTTATGGTTCTGGCCTCTGTTTTCTATGGGGAAAGGAGGCAGGTACAGATTCCACCTTTTCCAGAACCAATTCCTATTTTACGCCGTCTAAAATCCGCACGCAGATGTCAGAGTTCTAAAGTCCTGCACACAACTGTCGCCTGTGCTCTGCCCTCCAGGGAAACGGCCAAAAAACAGGCGTGATGGCACCCTGAGAGGAGAGCAATGGAACAATTCCCTTTCTGTTGACATGCCCAAGGGTCAGGGAGGGCAAACACAGCTTCGATATTGTGCATGTTACTGTCTGGGTGAGTATTTCTTACAAGAGGAGGAGAAGTTCAGGGTTTCGGTGAAGACTCTCAGTCCCACTCCCGATCTTGTCTTTTTCAGAACCTTTGGCCAGAGATCAAATGGGGGGGTTCAGTGAGGCACATGAAGTGGGGGGGGAATGGACTTTGAAGCAACGGTGTAATTATTTATAAGCAGACATGAAGAAAACTTGACACAATCGTTAAGGATTTATGAAAATCAGGCCAAGTATTCCAAAGGATAACAGCCTATTTTGAAGCATCTGACATAAAACAATGTGAAATGTGGATGTTGCTGGCAAAGCATCCACTAAATATAACTTGTTACATTTATTTCTGATAAATAAAGAGGGACTGGTGCATAAATACAAAATTTAGAATTCTGTCTCAGTTTAGGATAGATAACACAGAGTTTGTACAGAAAAAGAAACCCCAACAAAAATACTAAGACTGCCCAAAGCTATCACTTTAAAAACAATTTTAAAAGAGATTTACACCAATTTAAAATATCTCACCCTATATGTAGCCTGCCTTTATAGCAACCTATGTCCTTTACCCCCACAAAATGCACACAGAATACTCACCTCAGGATTTCTTTCCTTGTGAAAAATGTGCAGTCCTGTGAAACAAGAAAAGATATAACATGGAATGAGTTTTTAGCATGCCTTGGCCCAAACTTCTCCTGTACAGTGACTTGGATGAAGTGATATTGTAAAATATGTAGCTAAGCATTAAGGGTCTCTTTTTTGCCATTATTTCAAACAATCATTTAGTTTGGTTTATACCTGATATGCATCCAGCTGCTCCTGAGTGAAAATGGTTTGCTTGTTGCCCATTTCGGGTTGGGAATGTCGACTCTTCTCCCATCATTCTTTCCTCTAAGGCACCTTTATAGGTCGTCTGGATATTCAGTTATTAAAAGCTGCAACAATGAGGTTCAGGTACGGCAGAGGATCAGGTAACCGACCTCGACGGGCTGCGAAGTATCACAACAGGAGCATTTCATCGAATCTTTGGTCTGGCTTCGTGAGGCTCTTATCCAGCAGCACTCACCTGTCTCCTGTGAGCACCACAGAGACTCGGGTTACAGCATTTAGCAAAACAACTAATAGCTGCTCATTAGTGCCTTTGAGCAGCAGGTATTGATGGATCCTGGTTTTTCATGCCTTCAGATACGGCAAATTAACTGAAAAGCACCAGTAGTATTTTCCTTCTTTCAGAATTAACACCAAGTCCTGGAAATTCGGTAACCACTCCTTTCCTTTCCTTCTCGTTCTTCGTAGAATAATTAAGTTTGGGAAAGAGTCCAACCATTAACCCAGCACCGCCAAGGCCACCGCTAACCCATCGCCGCGTCCCCAAGTGCTACAACCAAGTTTTTTGAACACTTCCAGGGATGGTGGTTCCACCACTGCCCCAGGCACCCCGTGCCAGCGTTTTCCCTTCGGGCACATTGTGTGCGAAAGGCAGTTTGTCCTGGAGGTGGTATCCGTAAATTATTTACACGCAGAAGTTCAGAGTGAGTCCCTTTCCGAGTACAGCCCCTTTATTATTAGGATTATTTAGTAATTTCCATACGAATTACGGAGCCCCAGCGAACTTCTCCACATTCTCAAAGGATGGGTCTGCACCTGGGCAGGGTCTTTTTGACTTATAGGCATGATTTTAGCATTATAATGAAGATAGTTCAGCTCTGGGATACACGGACCTTAAGTCTTTTTCCAAATTAGCCATGTATTCATAGACGTACATCGACATCTTGATTTACTACATCCTTAAATCTTGTTAGTTCCCAGATGTCCTTGACTAAGGGATGCTCCTGCTGCCCGCTGCACTCATTAGGTCTCCTCCCTTGCTGATTAGGCTTAAAAGTACACAAAGAGCGTACACCAAAAAACATCCTGATTTAAGAGAATCTTGACACGTTCCACGTATTGCGACTGTCCCGCCCCGGTTTCCCTCACGGAGGGATCGCACCGGGCTCATTCTGTCCCGGTTTCCCTCACGGAGGGTCGGACGGGGCTCATTCTGTCCCGGTTTCCCTCACTGAGAGGGCGGACGGAGCTCGTTCACGGTTGCCCTCACGGAGGGGCAGAAGGGGCTTATTCCCTGTTTCCCTCACGGAGGGATCGCATGGGACTCTTCGCCCTGTTCCCCGTTCCCCTCACGGAGGGATCGCACGGGGCTCGTTCCCTGTTCCCCGTTCCCCTCACGGAAGGATCGCACGGGAGTCATTCCCGTGCCCCTCCCGGAGGGATCGCACGGGATTCATTCCCGATCCCCTC
>JAWMRA010000079.1:72460-83307 GCA_035584735.1 Pseudotriccus pelzelni | reverse complement strand
GGGGCAGCCACAGCTTCTCTGGGCAACCTGTGCCAGGGCCTCCCCACCCTCCCAGGGAACAATTTCTTCCCAATATCTAATCCAAACCTGCCCCTCTTCACCTTAAGGTCATTCCCCCTCTCAGCATTTTATTGATATTTATATATTCTTGTATTAATAAATATTAATCTCTATTAATATACCAGTGCATTTTATCACTGTATCCGAATTTGCTGCTCTGCTTTCCTACTTTTAATGAGACAAATGACTAAAAATGGGGATTTTTTTGTTGGGTTTTTTTTTTCCCTTTACAGACTACCAGCTCCGAACACAGTAAAACACCTCACAGGCACCACAGACAACAGAACTTCAGGCCTAGAATTCCTGTGCAGAAGCTTCTGTGGTCCTGAGAGCTGTGAATGTTGTTGCCAAGAGTCTCGTTTCTGCAATCTTGGGATTGGCAGGAGAAAGATGGGAAATTTATTGTTTTCGATGACGTGTTTGAGTTTTTGAACCATTAGTATTGATTGTGTGAGTATTTATTTCATTCTTAGAACATGCTGATCTTGCTGCTAAATGCTAATTAACTTTAGGAGTAGCAGTTACCTTGAGGAGCCAGGAATCCAGAAAGAACCTTGAGAATGTCTTGTCGATGCCTTGTCCGTTACAGTCACAGAGTATTTGTATTTTGGGATCTCTAAAGACATTGGCAGAGTTGTTGCTACAAATTAGGGAGATGATTGTGCAATTAAATGACTGCTGAACACTTAGTTGTATTTAGCCCGAGGTATTTATTTTTTTTTTCTGGGCATTTGGGTGCCTTAATTCATTCAAAGCTCTGTTAATTTATATATAAAAAAAAAAATTACTGAATATGAGTTGGAATTGTCTGAAGTCAAAAAAATACCATTTGCTGGTTTTTGCATGGTTTCAAAGGCATTAATCCGAGGGAACAGCTTCAAGTGAAGGGTTTGGAAACAGAACCAGGGGTTTGTGAAAGTCTGAGTTAACTGAGAACAGGAGGAAATGTCTGTGGGAAGGGCTCTGTGGAAGCAGGGGGATTGCTGGCTCCAGTCAGGCGAAATGCAGATGGAAAAGTTCCCACCCTGGGACTCCCCCAGGGCCTGGAAACCCTCTGCCAACTGACCAGTATTTGCTCTTTTTATTTCTGTTCATTCACGCAGGTTCCAAACTGTAATGTGTAGGCATAAAGCCTTGGACTAACTGTTAAAAAGGACCAAAACCATTTTAGAGCTGGTGAAATTTGGGAAGGAAGACTGGGGGTTTATCATTATTTTTCCAGATAACAGCAATATACTCCACCCTCTTCCTGCAAAATTGTTGTTTATGAGGAGGCTGATAAAAACACAGTTGCCATCTCTCTTCCAGCTTGCCTTTGTGTTAATCGAGGGCAAATACTTCCCCTTTTTGCTGTAGTTTGCTAGAATTGTTAAACTGTATTTGCCCTAAGGGGAAATACTTTCTCTCAGTCTTTTCTGTTTGTAAACAGCTGTTACTGTAACTTCCTGGCAGAATGAATAACAGTTCACAATGTTATTCTTACAGGTATTATTATTTTTTTACATGCCAGTTCATTTTTTTGGCTGTACATAGTTACGTGGATTGTTTTTTTTTTGTTCCAGGAGAATTGTGACGGTTATCAGTATTTTCTTTACGCAGTTTTTAGGATGTTCTGGTTCTGAATTTGATGCTCCTGAGAGATGCTAAACTTAAACCATCAAAAGCTTAATATCTGTGTCTGCAGGTGGGAGGTGATAACACTGAGTGTGCAAAGTTCTCCCGCTGGGGGGAGAGTCCAGGAGTGTCCACAAAGAGGGAGAAGGTATTTCGGTCACTGTCCTCACTGAACCCTTCTAGACTGTAAATAGATACATCTGTGTGTACAATTAGCAAAAAATCAGCTAAATTCCCCCAAGCTGCAGCTGCTGGGACATCCCAGTAGATCTGCCTCAGGAAATCTGATGTCTGGTGGTGCCTGACAACAACCAGACATCTGATTTTAGGGTGTGGACAGGTGGACAATTCTGGAGTAAGGTTACTGTATTTGTCACCCAAGCAAGCTTGGTGTTGAAACCAAATCATCTTCTCCAAGATTTTGGTTATGGATGAACTTTAAACATTTTTCTATTAAAACTGTAACTGGTTGACAAATCACTTTCTGCTGACTTTATTCTTCAAAGTGTTTGCTTTAATTATGCCTGTAAAATGTGACTCTTCAGAGCTTTGTTTTCCTCTCGAAGGTTGGGTCTTGTGAACCAGAACCATGTTTGCTCATACTTTGTTGCCATTTATCTCTGTTTTGATGGTGGGGCATCAGCTGTACTTGTCCAGAGAGTAATAAAGGGCAGAAAGGTCTCTTTGAATCACTTGACTTGCTCTTTTTTCTGTTTGATCTACACTGGTGCAGCCTCTAATCTTAGAGTACCCCCAGTTGTTCTAATGTGGGACCTGGCTAAGTGAAATGCGGGTACCACTAATCTGGTGGTCAGAAGGCAAAATAACTCCCCTCATCATCCATTCATTGTCAAAATGTGGGTCCCTGTGTAGCCAGAAAGGCAGAAACAAGATGAGATGTTACGGCTCCACTTGCTCTCATTGAAGGAGGGAGGGAGGTTTGGATTAGATACTGAGGAGAAATTGTTCCCTGGGAGGGTGGGGAGGCCCTGGCACAGAGAAACTGTGACTGCTCCATCCCTGGGATGTCCCAGGCCAGGTTGGAGCAACCTGGGCTGGTGGAAGGTGTCCCTGCCCATGGCAGGGGGTGGCACTGGGTGATGTTTAAGGTCCCTTCCAACCCAAACCATTCTATGATTCTAGGAGTAACTTTTTCCCCCCCAAAGTTCTGTCCTTGCAGCAGCTGCTAAATCTTTTTCTCAGTGGCCTCAGTTCTCTGCCTCACGTGGAGAAATGTGAATGTGCTTTGCCACCGTGTGACAGGTAAGTGCCAATATAAAAGACTTTTTAAAAAAGACAATTTGCATAATTCGGGGTATCTCCTGCGCGTTTCCAGCTCGCTCTGGTTTCCCAGATTGCTGGCTCAGGATCTCTGGGAGCAGGAAACGTTCCTCTCTCCCTCCGCGGGCAGACCTGTCGTTCTCATTACGCAGGATTCAATTACTCATTGATGAGATAATTGTCCCTCCAGGTGCGTCAGCGCCGCTCCCCGGCAGAGCAGCTTTGCTCGCCGTCTGTCCGGCCGCTCCCTGGGCTGGCTCGGAGCGAGAGGTGGCTCCAAACCAGGGCTGCGGTGGCCCTGCCCTCCCTGCCGGTAGATGGCATTCCGAGCCCGCTGCTGCCCGCAGAGGAGCGGCGCGATCGGGATGTTCCCCCAACGCGCCTCGGTTTGGAAGGCACAGCTGTTTTAAGTGACTCTGAGCGCGTTAAAAACCACCCAAAACCCATCGTTAATTTTTTTTTAATTTTTTTTTTTTTTTAGAAGCCTTATGCAGCGTGGGGTTTTTTAGGAGTTGAGGAACTTCTCTAGGTTTTGACAGTTTTAACGCTGGTTTCTTTTTCTCTCCCGTGGCTGATACCGGTCGTCCTGTGGAGCGGATGGAGCAGCTTCTCGGGGTTGGGCGTCGGTGTCGCACATCACCGGGGCACAAATTAAGGCTCAGCTGGTGGTCTGAAAGCTCCTGTATGATATAACATAAAAGAAAGAGGATCTTTTCCCTGCACAGACTTGATTTCCCCTAAAGAAAACTGGGTTTTTGTCAATAGAACCTGCTTCCTGATCACATTAAATGGGTGCGTTACAAAATCTTTGGTCCAGCTGGGAGAGTCTCTCTTTGGGTGTTTTTTAACACCTTCTCCTCTTCCTTCTTGCCATCCTTTCATATCTGGACACTGTTTGCAGTGCTTACATGTGCCTCCCAACTCGAGTCTGAGCTGGTTTTGTCCATAAAACAAATTCTTGCACGTAAAGAGAGCTCACAACTCTTCACCCAGAGTGGGTTTGCCTCTGCCTGGGAGATTGCACCTGTTTATTTCTGACCTTCTTCTGTGAAAATAAAAGGGGCTAAACCTTGGCACCTCTGGCCTTATCTTGTGCCAAATGCAGTCTGTTGCAATGCCTTCAGTGCTTGCTTTTTTTTTTTTTTTTCACCTCTGTGGTTGACACTCGCTGCTGTTCGTAATTTCAGCAGCCCTGGCAGGGGGAGGGTTGATGGTCTTGCAGAAAACGGCATGAGAGAGCGAAGCTAAGGGACAACCTGAATAATCTTAATTGCCATGGTAATTAATTAGGCAACAGCCTCACTTATGCTGGGGGGAGAAGTCGAAGTGGAAACGAACGATCATAAACCTCCTTTTTCCCCTGGAATTTTGCGCAATTCAAAGTGTTCCCTGAGTAATGAATGCCCTGCCTACTGACAGATAAAACTTGTTTCTCCTGCACTTGCAGCACGTTGCCTTGACTCAGCGTTTGTGAAAGCACAGTGGCTCACTGCAGGCACGGGCAGGAGGTTCCCTTTTGTAGCTGTTGCACTTTGTCATTAGTGAATTAGGGAGAGACTTCGGGATCCCCGGCGCAGGAAGGACTTGGAGCAAAGCCAGGGGGGCCACGAGCGTGATCAGAGGGATGGAGCAGCTCTGCTGTGAGGAAAGGCTGAGAGAATTGGGGTGGTTCAGCCTGGAGAAGCTTTGGGGTGACCTGATTGTGGCCTTTCAGAGCCTGAAGAGAGCCCACAAGAACGGTGGAGAGACAATTCACAAGGGCTTGGAGCAACAGGACAAAGGGGCGGATGGCTTCAAACTGACAGAGAGTAGGATTAGATGGGATATTGGGAAGGAATTCCGCCCTGGGAGGGTCAGGAGGCCCTGGCACAGGTTGCCCAGAGAAGCTGTGGCTGCCCCATCCCTGGAAGTGTCCAAGGCCAGGTTGGAGCACCCAGGACTAGTGAAAGCTATCCCTGCCCATGGCAGGGGGTGGAACACGATAATCTTTAAGGTCCCTTCCAACCCAAAGCATTCTGTGATTCCATGGTCCTTCTGCATTTCCTGGGCTGTACCTGTGATTTCCTGCGCTCTGGCAGTGCAGGGACTGTGTGTGGATCGTGGTGTGGGCTCTTTACACTGTGAGCACTGCTCTGGGCAGCAGCAGGTCTGGCCCTGCTCCTTCACACCAGGTCCTGAACAGAAAATGGTAATTTTTTTTTTTTTTTTTAAGAGAGGAGTTGTAGCTAAACTCGGATCTGCATTTGTCCTCCTGAAAATTAAGGATTCTTGTTTTATTAGGATGCCTTCTGGGCTAAGTTCCCAGGAACGTGGTGCAAAGAGCCATCTGAAACTGAGACCATCCTTAGCCCTGCAAAATCCATGGAATCACACAGGAGGCTTAAAGCCACTTCTCCCACTTCAGCTGTTCTGCTGCTCTGTGGTTGTTGACAGACTCACTGAACCAGAAGATCTGGAAAAGTCTGAGCTGAATATCAGAAATTATACCTTGTAACCTTTCCTTCCTCTTCTCCTTCCCCCTTGATGCTGCACCTCTCTATGCCTGTCTTGCCTGGTTGCCTGCCCTGGCAGCTGGGGGAACGCTGTAGGTGGAATTACTCTGGGTTATCCCCAAAAACAAGTTGGGGACTAGAACCTGGAGCCTCCACGTTCCTTTGCAGGCTGATGGTCAAATAAATAAGCAGAAACAGGCCCGAACCAACTGATCAGCAACGTGAAGAACAAGACGCTCCCAAAGTCAGCGTGCTGGGCTGCAGCCCGTCCTGGAGAAAGTTTTGTAGGCTTAGTTCAAATCTTGGCTGTGGATTTGTACCTTGGATCAAAGTTTTGTTGCAGGCCCTTCTCCAACATAAAGCAAAGGAACGTAAAACAACAAATATCCAGTGAAATCCAAACACAATCTGCTCTATGTTATGCTACAAAAATGAATGAACTCTGCCTCCCACCCTCTCCCACTGTGACTCGCTGTGAATAAGCACCACTCAAAGGAAACCAGTGCAAGGAGTTCTGCCTCTTTTCCAGCAGGAATAACAACGGAGCAAAGAAAAAAACGCTGACTGGTTTTCATCTCTGCTCTTCCAGTCGGGCAGGTGGAGGTGAAGAGCGATGCGGCGTTTGAAGCAGCACTGAAAGGACTTGCCCTTTAGCACAGAACTGGAGCTCAAATATTGAATGATAAGGCTTTTAAAATGTCCTCCTAGTGAATTAGGAAATGCCCTTCATAAGGAATGTTCTATACCTTGTTCGAGAATTTCTTAGGCCATCTGAGGCCGATCCAGACCCCGTGGATTTTGAAGGATACGAGTTGATTTAGGGAAATCAGGCACATTGGCCGTATCCATCAGTGTTGTGAGTCTTCAAGCCACTGGGTTCCAGGTCACTGATGTACCTGTTGGATCACACAATGATTCCTTACCAACAAACTTGGATAGGAGTTGTAGCGAAATTCTTCTCCTGAAAATACAGGATTCTTGTTCTATCAGATTCTCGTGTTCTTAAATTTCCTTAAATATTATTTATACCTTATCAACAGACTCTGGATTTTACTGGTGGGAACCAGGTGTTGAGCCTGTGCTCCAAATCAGAAAGAGGACAAATTTCACTCTCTTTTTTTTTTGTACTTTAAGCTTTAGTGAAAGAACTCTGCTGGTTCCTCCCCTGGTTCTGGTGAGGGAGAAATGTGCTCCTGCCCCAGCAGGGAGTGAGGGATTCAAGAATCCCACAAAGTCCAGGAGTGAACAGAGTACTGGATTTCCTGTCCCATCAGGATTTAGGGGGGTCTGCCATAAGGGCTTTGTGGGCTGGCAAATTTCCACTGGGTGGTGGGTGTAGGAGATCTCAACGGTGTGTTAGGAACAGACAGTTATGAAGAAGTAATATAATACCCAAATTCAGCTGTGGTTTCGTATTTTCAAGAAGTCCTTCCTTAAAGCTCCTGGAGTGCTGCATTCCAGGCTGTACCTGTGGCTGTCTGGCCAAGGAATGGGACAAAGCTGCACAGACAGGAAGAGTTTGAAGAGATTTCAGTATAAAAGCTGGGGAGAAAAGTTTTGGGGGAAAAGGACATGAAAGAGGCCTGTTTAGAAATGCCAACGTTGTAAACAAATGGGCTTTTTCATCTTCCAACATAAAAAAAAAAAAAAAAAAAGCAGCCTCTGAAGTTGAAGAGGAATGTGTCTAAAACGGACAAAAGAAAATATTACGGGGTAAAATTCCACCTTTGCGCCGTATTTGTTTAGAAAAAGGACTTATCAGTCGAGCACTGCCCCGCACCAGAGGTAGGAGGAACCTGTTGCTCCTCCAGCCGAGGTCTCATCCCCGTCCCAGCCACCTCTGATTGCTCCCCGGCCAAGAGCGAGCACATGGCTGCAGAACCGTCTGTTTATTTTCTTCCTTGCTTATTTATTCGAACAAAAGCACAAGGCAGAGAGGCTTCTACGTGTTGTGAACTCTCCGATTGTTCAAGTTTCCAAGAGGTCACAAGGGTCCCAGATAACATTAGCAACCCAGTGCTATGTTGTCCTTTTGTGTTATCAACAGGAAACATCTTTACCAGCACAGGAACTGCAGCTTTGTAATTGGCCTGGTGCAAGAACATGACAGTATTTTCTCATCCTATCAGGACTCGGATATTTTGGGAGCTGGTATATAAACCCCGAGGCACACAGTGTCTCTTGGACATTAGGAACAGGTTCATGGCAGAAATCAGTGTGCTTTGCTATTTTAGTAGTTGCTATAGTTGCAGCATGAATGGTTTTTTTCTTGCCCTGCGCGGTTCAGGGTGGTATTTCATTACAGCTCGCATGTATATTTTTATTATTTGAGTGCAGATGGACATATTTAAGGGAATTAACATGGTGATATAAGCCTTGTAAAGAAGCCTTCAGCAAATAAACAACAAATCCATAAATCATATCAATGCAGGCCGTGTTTAGCTTTCATTAAATGCTCACAGACTTCTACGGTGCAGGATTGAGCTCCATCCAAGGAAATTTCAGATTCACCCAATGATAAAATGTTATATTTGGGCTCTGAAATGAGCAGCTGAATGATCTGTGTGCTGAACAGAACAGCCCTTCTGCCTCACACAGTTAATGACAAAAAAGTGCTGTAACATCTATAACTTGTGTTAAATCAGAGCAAATAGTGTTTAAATGGAGCTGTAAAGAGCTGGGCTGGAGGGGGGCCAATCCTGCAATTAATATTCTGTGCAGGATTGCACCACTGGCTGATTATAGCAAACCTCCCTCAGCCCATTTGATAGAGCTGGAGTGGCTTTTTCCACAGCTGCCTTCACTGTTTTCATCCAAAGTTGCTGTAACTACCAGAAGGAAAAGCTACAACGCAACCCCAGCATGATGGTGGCCCCAAATTCGTCCCAAAAAGCGCAGAATTAGAAATTCTAATCACCTGAGGGGGGGTTATTTTGATCCTTCAGAAGAATCATTGCTACACAACCCTTACTCCACTATTCCGTGTTGCTTTTATAGAGCTCACACAGCCAGGTTTTTTTTTAACTTCCACTCCTATTTCAATTCTTCTTAAATATCCCTTGACAGCAGAAACCAAAGCTATTTCTGCATAGCTAACTTTTTGGTAAATATGGGCAAAGGGATCATTTTGTTACTGATAGAACTGACTTCTACAACGAGGAAAGCCAAGGTTTTGTTTTCCATTTTATTCTTTAACACACACACTTGAAAGGAAACAAAGCAAAACACCAAACCCAAACTAGCAGTTTGCAGGCTCATTTCAGCACTTGGCTGGTCACAGAAGCTTCATTTGGCACGAGGCAGGTCCCTCACCAGTGTCTGTCCCAAAACATCCTGACATCTCCGAGCAAAGCCAGGGCCAGGAGCTGCAGCACTTGGGTGGCTCGGGATGGCCGTGCAAAAATTCTGTCCCCAAACTCGTCTCCCGTGTCTTGTGTCAAATGCCCAAAATATCAGGGGGCTGATGATGACAGGAGTTATTTTGGAGGGGTGACACAGTAAGACTCTTTTTCCTCTCTCTTGCTCACTCTTGCAACACTTTGGTGGAGGGTGGCAGGAAGGAGGGAGTATTTTGGTTTTCCTGACTGGAGCATCAGAGTGACCAAGATCTCCAAGGCAGCAGCCTCAGAGCAGCTTTGTTTTTTTCCAAACAGTGTTTTGTGACAGTAGAGCCCGAGGGGGGCCAGATTCATGGAGTGAATTTTTTCTTTTTTGCAGCAAACACGAGATTACTTTTTTTTATTGTGGTAAGAACGTGAATTCAGCAGAGAAAAGAACCCACAGCTGCGATGCCTGGAAGTTAAAGCAGAGTCAGGTCAGAAAAGCAGCGCTGGCTTCCAGCAGAGCGTGTGTTTGCTGATGGAACTGGTGCAGGGGGGAGCTCAGAGCCCCTGGGTGAAGATGGGAGGGACCTCTCCCAAAAAAATGCACCTTCTCCAGAAGCTGCAGCGGAACCAGCGTGGGCTCTGCAGGTGATGCCGTGAAGGACCAGGGCAGCCCCTCAACCTCCGAAATGTCGGCATAAATCCTTCCTAGAGGTTTTCCCCCCTCCCCGTGAGCTCATCGAAGCTCCTGCCCTCGCAACAAGCCACACACCTCCAACGCTGAGCTCAGATTTCCTGCAGGTGCCATGGGATGTCCCCGGGGCCCCCCCCCGTGCTGAGTCAGGGCGGGCTGGGGCCGGGGCAGGAGCAGCTCTGCTCTCAGGAGAGCCTCTCACCCACGTTTCCTGCACCCATCCCGGCTGACAGCGGCAGCCCCGTCGGGGCACGGGGGAAGTTGGAGGTGTGGGAAGGCACAACAGCACCTGGTGTGCCCCATCCTGGCACCAAAACTGCCCTGCCCTCCCTCCACGCCCACTGCCCGTTGCTGGGAGTGCTGCCTCGTATTTTTGGGGCTGAGTACCAGGTGCTTTTCCCCTTTCCCCTCCAGGCCCTTGGCTCCCCTGTCCTTGGCCATGTGGGTTAGAGGCTGCTGGCTCCGTGCTCGTGTGGGGGGTTCTGGCCTCTCATCTCCTGGCTCCTGACCATCTCCTCTCCCCCTACCCACAGAGAGAGAGAGAGAATATAAATGTTGCAGCTGCTTTTCCCTGCCTCCACCATGCATTTCCGAAGGGAGGCCCTCCCCGTGCCTTTCTGTGCTCCAGCATTTAATCCTGCCCCCCGTGCCAGGCCCCATCAGCCTTTGGTTCACGGCCACGAAACAGCTCCAGCAGCAGGAGGAAAGGTTTCAGCACCACCTGTGCATTCGGGAACACCTCGGGGCACAGGAGGAACGAGCAGGTGCCAAGTCACAAGGGGTCTCGTCCGAGACCTTACTCCTGGCAGTGCCCAGTGCTGCAGAAGGTTTTTTGGACAGCAGGGCTCGGGGTGGACTGGAGGTTGGACTGGAGGCTGAACTGGAGGTTGGACTGGAGGTTGGACTGGAGGTTGAACTGGAGGTTGAACTGGAGGTTGAACTGGAGGCTGAACTGGAGGTTGGACTGGAGGTTGAACTGGAGGTTGAACTGGAGGTTGAACTGGAGGTTGGACTGGAGGTTGAACTGGAGGCTGAACTGGAGGCTGAACTGGAGGCTGAACTGGAGGTTGAACTGGAGACTGAACTGGAGGTTGAACTGGAGGCTGGACTGGAGGTTGGACTGGAGGCTGGACTGGAGGCTGAACTGGAGGTTGGACTGGAGGCTGTACTGGAGGCTGAACTGGAGGTTGGACTGGAGGTTGAACTGGAGGTTGAACTGGAGACTGAACTGGAGGTTGAACTGGAGGTTGGACTGGAGGTTGGACTGGAGGCTGAAGTCGAGGCTGAACTGGAGGTTGAACTGGAGACTGAACTGAAGGTTGAACTGGAGGTTGAACTGGAGGCTGAACTGGAGGCTGAACTGGAGGCTGAACTGGAGGTTGG
>JAWMRA010000079.1:24045-72360 GCA_035584735.1 Pseudotriccus pelzelni | reverse complement strand
GGAGGTTGGACTGGAGGTTGAACTGGAGGCTGAACTGGAGGTTGGACTGGAGGTTGAACTGGAGGTTGGACTAGAGGTTGGACTGGAGGCTGGACTGGAGGTTGAACTGGAGGTTGGACTGGAGGTTGGACTGGAGGCTGGACTGGAGGCTGGACTGGAGGTTGAACTGGAGGTTGAACTGGAGGTTGAACTGGAGGCTGAACTGGAGGCTGAACTGGAGGCTGAACTGGAGGTTGAACTGGAGGTTGGACTGGAGGTTGGACTGGAGGTTGGACTGGAAGCTGAACTGGAGGCTGAACTGGAGGTGCCAGAGCTGGCGATGGAGGAGGCGCGAGAACGGCTGTGCTCGGCTCACAAGGAGGGTGAGGCACCCTCAGGGTTAGCAGAGCAAACCCTCTGCAGGGCCTGGGGAGCCTGCAGAGCACACTGTCTGCAGCACCCTCGGGGTGATGAGGTGCCTGGGGCGGCGAGTTTTCGCCTCTCTGTTTTTTTTTTTTTGGGTGGCACTCCCGCCGCTTTTGTCTTGCTGTGTAGCAGGGGAAGGGCAGTTGTGGCTCGTTCCCACAGGCCTGCAAGAGCAGCGGTGAAATAAACTGGAAAAGCTCCTCAGAGAAAGGCAGAGAACTGCTGGTACCAGTGTGGCTGAAAGTGAAAGGGCTGAAGGAGCCTTTGGCCCACATAGGGAGGGAACCGTCTTCTTGTTTTTCTGATACTCCTGAAAAGAAAGAAACAGCTGCTTTTCATTTTCTGTGTCAACCAGCACCCTCAGCTCTGGGGCTGCTCTCACAGCCCCACAATGGTGCACAAAGCTGCACAAGAGCCCCTGTCGCTGTGGTTATTGGGGGTATTGCCAAGCAAGAAGTAGGGAGAGGGGCTGGGGCCCACAGCGGTGGAATACTGGCCTGCATTTTAGTTTTCATTTCAACAAAAAATCCCACAAATTCAGCTTGTTTTAAAGCTGATTGCCATTTTAGCCCTTGTTAGAATGAAAGCAATTGGGCACCTCTTAATTCCCGTCCCACACCGGGGCACTGAACCTCTGCACCAACACTGAGCACGGTGTAGAGGATAAATCAACTTTTTTTATTGTTCTGTGGGAAAAAAAATACACTCTGACAGTCCTCTGTAAAAAATACCCCCTGGGCAAAGCAGATTATTTTGCCTTTGGACAGCATCATTCACGAAACACTACGCCACAAGTTTGGTCTGAAGGAAACCACATACGATCTGACTCTTTTTATCTCGTATCGGCGGCGAAGAGCTCGGTGTGGTTACAGTTCTCCTCATTTCTCAGAAGAGAGGATCATATTTAATCATTGTGTCAGTTGGCACAAACACCGTGTTTGTAGTGAAATGCTAAAAAACAGCACGTTTATCTTCCCCTCAATCAAGATTTGCGCGATAGGAGCTCTTTAACGTTCAAACTCATCAGTAATGAGGCATTTGAAGAGCTCAGCTACCCAGCTTGTTTACTGGAGCTCATTTTAAAGAATGGCCTGCCTAATATAACAAATACAGCACCAGTAATCTCCACCCAAGGGCATTCATTCCTTGGCAGGCTTCACTTTGGCTCTGAGATGTTATTCCTGGACTTTTTTGGGGGGATGACAACAACTAACTTGCTTCGCTGAGCAGCACATTTCAAAATCCACAGCGCCTATAGGGGTTGCCTCATAGCACGTCCTTACCAGCTGCACCAGAGCAGGAGCCAAGAGTAATTTGGAGGGAGAGAGAGAACTGGAAGCCCGGGGAGAGGGAGGACTGTGATTCCCCATCTGACCCACACCAGAGGGGCCAGGGAATTTCACCCGTGTTTCCTGCGGTGAATCCGTCCCATCTGCTGGAAGCCCTGCAGATCTCTGGTGTGTTACATCACCCCCCTGCTCCCAGGATGGCCCTGCCCTGATCCATAGCACTTTACTGGCACCAGCTCGTGCTGTGGTGTCGAGAAGCCCCGAGCACGGGGAAACCTCCCCTGCACCACGGAGAGAACAAGCACCAAAGAGAAGATCAGTCCTTGCCTAAAAACCTCCTCATATCACTCACGTTGAAACTAGATGGGCCTGGATCTCTCCTGTAGGGCCAGTCCCTGTCCCCTGCCCACCTCCCACAGCAGTGACAGCAAAAGCTGAGAGCTCAAGGAGACACTGGTGAGATGTGCAACGAGCTTTGCTCACGCAAAGGGCTGTCCTGTCCTTCTCCAGGAGCATCTCCACCGGCCACAGCAGCACCCTCCAAACCAGCCCCAAAGGGAAGAAGGAGCCTTGCTGACACTCACCCCGATTTACCCCGAGTCAGGTCAAACCCTGCCTCAGGTGCTGCTCAGCAGCCTGGGGTTGTGGAACCATTGCTTTCATAGAGAGCTGAGTTTCGGTGGTTTCTAACGACTTGTTCGGTTGATAGGAAATTGTGGAGGAGTTGAAAACTTGGCTGTGCTTCTTGGCCAAGTGAATGAACAGCCAGTCCCAGGCAGTGCTGAGCCTGCACCGTGTCCCCGAAGTGACTTGTTACACCCCGAATCTGCCCCGTTGCCCTCCTGCCACCGAAACCCCAGCGCCACCCCAGCGGCTCCCGGAAGGTGCGCGCTCGTGTTCCGCAGGGTCCTCCCTCTGCAGGAGCCTCTGGGGTGAAAAACTGAGCTGCTCCTCTGCTGCCACAAGCCCCTTTAACCAGGAAGTGCTGCCACCGTGGCCGGAGGCAGCAACAGGATGGGAAAGGCACAGCACTGGCATCAAATCCCATCAACAACCCTCCCCAGATGCACAGCCACCATCGGAGGGGTGACTGAAAACCTCGGTCAAACACAGACGCCCAGATGAGCTCACGATAGGAGGGTTTAGGAGGTTTATAGTGGAGGGGCGATTCCATGTGCTTTGCACTTTTTTCTCCCCCTCTTTTTCAAGGCTGGAGCCCTGGAAAGGCTTTTATGGGGGTGTTTAACTGGGATGTGCTTGTTTTCTGTGCCATTTGATGCTGAGCTAGTGATCATTTCTGGTTTATTTATACACAGGTGGCACGTCTGTATTATAAAATAAGGAGGGTTGTGGGGGGTTTTTTCCAAAAAAAAAAAAAAAGGAAACATTTATTTTCAAAAACCTACATTATGGCTAAATAGCTTTTTTTTATGCACAGATGCCTCTGGCCCTTCTCCTCCTGAGTGCACCTCTCAGATAAAACCCTTTGGTTTTATATATGTGTGTGGGCATGTAAATACAGCTTATACAGAGATGGTTTATGTGCTACATGTATCTAAAAAAATATATAATTTAATTAGAATGCAATGACTTCACTGTGCTTCCTCCAGAAGAACAACAAAAGAAGAGTTATGATGTTATAAATCTCTATCAGGCATGAAACTGGACCTGTGCTAATATTAACGAGTTCAGCACCTCATACTTACTGTTCATTTTACAGAAAAAAACCAGAAAGTTTTGAGTGAAAAAAAAACCTACAAAACAGGCCCAGGCTGAGGCCAGAACAGGCAGATTTTCACTCATTGTTCACCAGGAGGGAAACAACTTTCATTGACTTGGCAGCACCGAGGGAGCAGGTGTGGGGAGAGGGGCCGAGCTGGAGCTGAGTTTTGTGGCTTAATTTTCAGGGAAACGGGACCAGAGATGTGCACGTACCCCATTGCACTGCCTGGAGGGCATTTCATCGCCGCTTGGAAGCTTTTCTCCCTCTCTGGAGGCTTTTCCCTCTCTTTTCTGCCTGTCCCAGAAGGGAATTGAGCGTCCTGGTAGAGTGAACAGAGAGATAATGCTCATAGGGTTGATTTACTACACTGTTACTACATTGATTGAACCCAGATACGAGTCCTAAAGACAAAGTTGTACATCCTGAGGCATTAAAAATGCTTTATTTCAGTTGTCATCCTGTATTGAACTATTCTGAGCTTCTCAGGAAGGCTTAAGCTTCTTTGGACGTGGCCATTTGGGCTGGATTGGCAAAGGAGCACCCACAGAGATAAATCTGCCCCACAAAATAAAAATCCTTGCTGTGCTACAGCCCCAAGCCTGGGAATGCAGGAAAAGGGCAGTTTGAGCAAATGTTGGTGGAAAGAAAAATGAAATAAAGGAAAAAGGAACTCGTGGGAAGAGAAGGGGTTGGTCAAACACATCCCTTGAAGATTTTCTGCAGGTGGCTTCAGTTTCAAAGCCGTCTGTGCCCTTCACTGCAGAGCACGTGGCTCTCCACAGCCCCTCGAGGTTTTCTGATCAACTCTTGGGCTGCTGCAGCAGAGAGCAGGGATTCCTACAGAGGAGCCACGGAGAGAACTGAGGATGCTGAGACCTGCAAACCAGCCTGGGTGGATTCAGTTACAGCCTCCAGACGAGCCGGTGAAGCAACAACAAAAGCCAGTGGCTGCAGCCTTTGAAATGCCAACTTACGGCGTGAGCAGGGGAAAATAACACTTTGTTAACTTCTTGTTTAGGAAAAAAAGAAGCAGAACTGCTTCCTTCAATGACACATGAGCTGACAGTGGTGCTTTTATGACTCTTTCCCAGTCACCGATGAATCACTGGATGGACGGGCAGGGACAGACTGTTCCTATCTAAAGGTTGCAGTCCCGGGGGTTCAGTGTCACCCAAAACAAGGTGCTTTCCTGGCTCCTGCTCTCCCTCGTGTCATCAGCCTTGGGAATTCCTCCAACTCGAGGTCCTGCAGAGCTGATGAGCGCGGGGTCACCTCTGATACCTCTTGAAGTGTGTGTGTCACCAGAGGCAGCTCCATCCCCACGCCAGGCTCAGCTTCTGCTTCCCACCATGGCAAGCCAAGGAGTCCCTGGAGTTTGCCAGGCATTTCTTCCCTTGTACTCCCTCCTAATGCGCTTCATCTGTTTAGACATTTCCCTTCCCTTCCTCCTTCCAAATTCCTTACATTTTAGATTATATAGCCTGGGGTTTGATCTTTTGCATTAAAAAATGGGGGGGTTTTTTTGAAGCTTAATAGTGAGGGCTCAGTGCATCTGCCAGAGTTCCTGGCACAGCCAGCGTCCTGCAGGAGCAATTACTTTCCAGCGAGTCTCTAAAATTGCTTATTTACTTCCACTTGTAGGCCAAAAATACTTTCAAATCAGGACAGTTTTTTCCAGTTACACAATCACCCGAAATATCTTGAATCCATACTCTTCCACTGTGGTTCAACAGTCAATCTGAAAAATAGCCAAAACGGTTTGTAAAAAGTATGTTCAGTGTCCTCTCCCAGAATTTTAGGCTTCAGAAGTGCAGCTTCAGGAGTTCGAGTCAACCAACGCCACGGAGCAAAATCAATTCCCCCGATTTTATAACAACGCAGGGAAAAGAGCCGGCACAGGCCAGGGCAGCCAGTCTGTGCTGCTCTTCAGCAGCTTCCTGAGTGGAATTATCGCAGCCAGCCACTTCTAGAAAGCCCTTTCATGTCTATTCTTGTCAGGTTTATTTACTGCTCTGGGTAAAAAAAAAAAAAAGAACCAGAATTGATTTCTGACCAGCCCTGAGATCTGGGATATTTTTCCATTAGAGTTTTTTAATTAATTCTAGTGAGGTTGGGCCATCAGTGTGGGACAGGAGCTGCTCCTACTCTTTTCATTTCCCAAAAGCATCTATAAAACCTGTTTTGGACAACAGTAGTTTAAAAGTATCAGATTCCCCTCCCTGTCTTGAGGGCACAGCTAACAAAGCGTACAAGGATCTTCTAAAGATCCCCAAAATAAATCTTCTGAGGATCTCAAAGAAACTTTGCAAATTGAGACTCCATTTGTTTTCCTTACTCATGCATATTTTAAATTCCCTTTTAAGTTTCAACGGTTTGCATGGGTGTAATTCAGTGTAGACTGGGGCCTTACATATTTTACATACCAACGAGTTGTGCGAGTCCAATTTCTGGAGGGAAAAAAAAAAAAAGATTATATGAACATTATGATGCAGTTGTGGAGTAACTGGCTGCAAAAAAAAAAAAATACAACAAACAAAACTAATACAACAAACCCAGAAGGATTTACTTTGTCATTTTAAGCTCGTGTTCACAAATGAAAGCAAGCTTTGTGTCCGTCAACAATGTCCAGAAGGGAATCAGCCTTTCTCCAAACCAACTGGAGAACCGTGGTCTTAATTTATAGGTTTAAGTTACTGGCAGGGTTTGGGGTTTTTTTTTTAACATATATATAAATATATATATAAAAGGCATCTAGGCTTTAAATGATATTGCAAAAGTAGAAATAGCATGATAAACCTTCAAAGCTGAAATGAAAAAGGACCTGTGTTTTAACTTAGTGTTGAGTATTTATACAGCCGGCACCGTTTAGTCCGGCGTGTTTGAGTGAGTGCGAGTCTGCGGTTGCAGTTGTGTATAAAAATATTGTAGCCTGCTCCTGCTTTAGGAACTAAACTCCAGTTCCCAATAGCTCCCTCTGTAATTCTCTTTCCAAATAAAAGGAAGAACTATTCCTGGCTCATAACGGTGTATTTCTGTGGCTTCTTGAACTATAATGAAGGCGGTCTGGAATGTTAAAAATTACACACTCAGTGCCAGTTCTGAACCCACGGTAATTTAGGCTTCAAATGTTTTGAAGTTTACATTTTGAGTCTGTTATTGTACAACTTTTTAATTAAAATGTTGCTGCAGTCCAGATCACTAATGCTTCTTGCTCAAAGATCCATTAACATCTATCTCCAAACCACTACTTAGGGAGTTTGATAATTTTGGTATTGAGGGCTAAGGCCATCTGCTTGGAAAATTATTTGGGTTTTATTTGGCTCCTTCTAATTGTAGAAATTCAAAGACATCTTTGATATCCAGTGGATTCCAGCAGTGGAAACATCAGTTCTCTCTCTGTAAATGTTTCAGTGCTGTCTCTCCTCAGACTAAATCTTGGTGCAGCTCAAGAAAACAACGAGCCAAAATTGTCGCTGAGGGATCGGGTTTGGATTTTTCTGCAGGGACAATGTGTACCATTGATGCACGTTTATCAGCTCTGTGTTTTCCCATCAAAAACGCTACTAAATAAATCAGGAAAATGTGACAAGCCCACTTGGGGCTTCTAGATGTCCTGGAAACCCAATAACAGCTATTCTTAGGATTAACAGCCCCATGGACTCTTCCTGTTACCATCAGTAGCACAGAGTTTGTAGACATTCATGCCTGAAATATTCCTCTACATTTATACCCCATGTACAACGAAGTGAGACTTTAACCTGGCTTTCATTCTCATGTCAAATTAAAATTCCTCTCGTACCCTGTGTAAATAGTGGGGATTTAGCCCAGTATCAGCGAGAGATACAAAACCTGGAAGTTAACACCACAAGGCGGAGTTTTGGTGAGGTTTGGGGTGGGTTTTTCTTCTGGGGAGGTAGGAAGGTCCTCCTGAAGCCAATGTCAGAGCTGGCCCAGCTCTTGGAGGAAATTCCCTCAAGGATTTCCCAGCAAGGCCCCCAGAAACATTTCAGCTGGCTAGAGGAACAGCTCAGCAGGACAGCAATGCCTTCGTGATAATTCTGCATATTGAAGGGGAGGTCAGAGCTTTCCAGCTGCTCTTTGTGCCAAATAACTCACAAATCTATTTACATTCAGTCCAGGTTTCGATAATTTTAGTACTGAGGGCTAAGGCCATCTGCTTAGAAAGCTATCTGGTCTTTTATTTGGCTCCTTCAGATTGTAATTCCTGTACAATGTACAATCATGTAACTATTATTCTCTTTGCATTTACTAATGATTGCACAATAACAGCAACAATCTCCAGTGGAGCATCCACGTCCCCTCAGTGCTTGGAGAGAGCTCTGGGCAGCTCTTAAGCAGCAAGGAAATGAAGTCCTTTCCTACCTGAAACAGTCACTCGGCCAAAAAGTACGTTGAAAAATAGAGTGGACATTGTTAGTGCCTGACTGGGTTGCCTGTGGAGGCTTCAGACCTTTACTTTTATCACCCCACACCTCAATATTTTGCACCAAGAGGAGCAAAACCCCTCTGACAGGACAATGGGAAGGAGCTTTCCTCTTACCAAACGCCTTCTTCTACACTCAGTGCATCTTCTGCCACGAAACTCCGTTCCCATAGCTGGTCTCTAGCTCTGAATTTTGTTTTTCAGGTGTAAGCAGAAACGAGGTGTTATTATTTCCACCTAATCAAGGCAAAAGCAGTTTCACTTTCTTTGAAGCTTTTTATCTCCCTACAACTGGATTTGAATCTCTGACTTCATCACCACAACCCCAGAGCCATAACCACAAGGCCACATGGTCCCAGAGCTGTTTTTGGAGGTGGTGGTGATGCGAGTTATTTTAGAAGCTGCCGGCTATAAATTTCAGCTCTATTTGAAGGAGGGTTAAGTGAGCTTTGAAAGCCCTTGGTGAGTCTGGTGACTGGTGGGCAATTACTGAGGCCACCGGCGAGAGCAGGAGACGGAAGGGCCACGGAGCAGCTTCCACCGTGAACCACCGAGTGCGAACAACCAGCAATTGTGAGCAACAGTCAGACCAGTTGTCCTCGGTGCTGTTGCTGTGCCAGGCCGGGCTGTGACGCAGAAAGTCACCCTGCACAGACCCAGGTTTTCATTACCCCCAGCTCCAAATAGCATCCAAACAAGGCAGTTTTAGGCGGTGCGATAAACGCGGCCCGACCACACTGATTCTTTTTTGAAATGGCATCGCTCTGACCTTCCACTTCAGGAGGCTTTTCTCTTTTTTTGCACTCCTGGTTTCCTGCCTGAAAATAAAACGTGGATCTGCTCTTCCACACCGCTCGTGCCATGAAACCTCCAGCCGTGACTGGGACTACAGAACTTACGTTTTCAAGTAAAGAGGAGCGTTTGCCAAAATGATAGGCTGGATTTAAAAGCCTCACTTAGCAAGGTCCACTCAAAGCAGAGCGCCCTGGACCAGCCAAAGCCCCATTGTTGGGCATGATGTGGGATAAAAGCCCCAAACAAGCAACAAAGACCCGAAACCAACAGCAGAGCAAGCCACTGAAAGCTGCAAGATGGGAAATTCAGCTCTTTCACATCAAGGAACTGTTTACATTTTTCTGTTCTCCTCAGAGTAATTTTCAACTGCACAAGTTAAACCACATCTGTGTGAAATGCAGATAAAACTGGGGAGTCAAATGATTTCAATCAGAATAAGGGTCATCTGAGAGATGGTGGCTGAGAGATGGTGGTAGTTACTAACTCAAGATTGTGCTTGATCTATTCAGCTTCCAGTTGGGGGTTTGGTTGTCACTGGTGCAGCAAAGCACAGCTGCTTGTGCAGAGCTATTGAGACCAATAAAGTGCATGAATTTTACTCTCTTCCTTCTGATAGAGATGATCCTTCCCCTTGGAGATGCTCTCACACAGCAGCCAAGCTCCAGAGGAAAGGCAGAGGACAAAAAATGCTGCGAACCCCACGGAGATGGTCGACCTCAGAAACAGAATAATGATTTATTTTTTTTTTCTTTCTATAAGGCATAACCTAATGGTTCAGGGCACAGCTGAAGGACTGAAGGGAATCCTTTGAGGAGAAAAATAAAATTGGAGAGAATTCCTCAGATTTGTAGATCTGAAATAGTATTAACTGGGTAAGATCTGGCCTTATCATGCCAGGAAGGGATTAATTTTCCATCACTTTCTCCCTGAAGCACAGAGTTTTACAATTCCTGAGCCTACACGCTCAAGCTGGGGTTGATTAAAATTGGGAAGGAAGAATAAAAACACCTCACAGCCCCAAAAAAAGGGCAGGTCAGGGAAATCCTCCCGCTCCAGTGAACCTGCTCCACGATTGTCCCTCCAGTGTCTGAGAAAACACTGGGACTAGAGAGGACAGGGAGATGTTACTGGTGGTTCCTGTTGATGCTCAGGGCAATAAATGACCCTTAAGTTGGCCCAGACAAAGATGAGAAATACTGGAAATACTCCTGGAAAATCAGAGAATCACACTGGTCTAATAACCTCGATGTATCACCTCTGATTCCAACTCATTTCCACTGACAGATACGAAAAGTCACTTCACGGTGAGATTTCTGAGGGTCTTGTACAGCGGCAAGGCGGGATAAAATAGCCTTCTCAGTGATGAAGGTCACATCTATTCTGATACTTGAAAGCATTTTTGGAAGCAGGAGTCCCTTTGGAATTGCAGTGAAAAGCCCTGCAAGAAAAAAATACAATACAAAGGACTAAGGTTACGTGTAAAACGCAGGGGTGAGGGCAGCGATAAAGTGCAGTTGACCCCTCCTGTTGTCCCTCAGGAAATCAGAATTCAGTTGTGCCTGTTATAACTATTATTTAATAGCTGAGGAATAGCAGCATTTAGAGATTTGTGCTCAGGGCTGGACACAGACCTTTTAGTGAAGAACTCACTCACAACAGCCATTCTGTCCCGGTTTCCAGGAAGGAAAAGTTGCTCTTGGAGCCTAAGAAAAACTGCCACAAAAATTCTCAAAGGGAAAGAAGAAAAACTAAACCAAAATAAAATTAAAAAAAAAAAAAGACCCGAACAAACAAGGAAAACATTTCTCTAGAACCCATCTTTGGGAAAAAAAAAAAATATAAAAAATATTTTTCCATCCAAAGAAATAACTATAAATAACGTTCGGGCTATTAAAAGGGCGAACGCAGAAAAAGGCTATTTACATAGGAGCGTTTTGTGCTGCTTCAGTCTAATTTGTCACTGATGTAGGAGCCTCATACGTTAGCTGGAGGAAATCCAGAGCTTTCAAAGGTTTTCTGTCAGGGCTTGAAAAGCTGCCAGTTTTTTTTAATGGAGCCGAGCAGTCTCAGGCCTGTTGTTCTCAGAGATTTTGTGAGCCAGGGCCGCATGTTAGCAGGAAACAGAGCCAAGTGGGCTTCCTGAGCGTCTGAGAGAGGAAACTCTGTAATAAGCATGGAGGCTGTGGTTAAAAATAACCCTGGTATATAAAGGCAGCAGAGGATCCCCCTCTCGCTCACACTCGCCGCTGCCTCTTGGCCGCCGCTCTCCGCTGGCTCCGCGTGAACGGGACGCTTTCGCCCTCGCGCCCCCGGAGCAGGTGGTTTCGGAGGAGGCAGAAAAAAAAACCCCAGCCCCGTGAAGAAGCTCCTCTCGTGCCTGTTTTGGGCAAGAGGGGGACCCAGGCTTTGTTTCGAGCGCTGCCGGGCCCGGTTCCGGCGCCTCGGAGTAAAAACCGGCGTCGAGAAACGAGCTCGGGTTCTCTGCGGCGCGAAACCTGAAAGGGAAAAAAAAATAAAAAACAAACCAAAAAAAAAAAAAAAACCGAAAAGGGGAACAGGGCGACTCGTGCAAGCTCTTGAGCAATAGGTGAAAGGGCACCCCTGAATTGTTACCGCCAGGCCCAGTGTGGCTGGTGCCACTTCTGCTCCGGGAGGTTTAATCCCAGCCCGGGCTCCCCCCTCCTCGCTCAGCTGGAGGAGCTGGATGTGGCAACCAGCAGCTGGAGGGGTTGGCCACCATCAATCAGAGCCCCGCAGTCCCCGTGCCTCGGTTTCCCAGCCTGCCTTCTCCTCGCCAGACTCATTTTGCGTGGGATCGGGGCCCGTCTCCTCTCTCCCGAAGCCGGTGATTTTCCTTGCAAATGCTGGAGAAAAACCCACGCGGGTCGTTTGGCAGAGGAAGGCACCTTTTTCCCTGCTGAAACCCGACACGAACAGCGCCACTGCGCTCACTGAACGCTTCTTTGTAGCCCACATTATGCTGTAATTGGCAAAACACATTCTTCCCAGGCTGGTGTTTTTATTGCAAGCGTTTATTTGGCGCTTTCCGTGGCGAATGAAAAGAAAATTTCACAACTCATTCTACAAAGTTGCATTGTATCAGGGCCGTCCCCTGAAAAGGCATTTTATTGCTCAAGACTGGCTGTAACCGTTCAAGGGATTTCAACAGCGTTGTTCTCTTCAGCTCCCATTGCTGCCTTTACTACGGCACCAAATATTAATAATTTTGATCCATATCAACCCTGACAACTGGCACTTGATTCCATCCTCGGCAATAACGTTCCTTGCGGGCATCAGCCCCAATAATTTGGGGTAAAATTCTGGGTGTGTGGAAAAAAATGAGCTGAGGTTTCGTTTCTACAAAAACTTTTTCTTACAAAAGAGTTTTCTACTCTTCCTAATCTCAGCTATAGCCAGGAATTTAAATATATAAATATCCTTAAATGTAGGCATTAATAGCTTAAGGCAAAAAAAAAAAGAAATATCACAACAATGGGCACAAGCATTGGGGGGGGGGGGAAGTCTGCCCCAAAAATATCCCACCGATGTTTCAAAGCTTAATCATTATGATACAACTAATTGTGATCATGGAAAAAAATTATATACCATTCTGGACACTTCAGTGATCTAAGCCCGCAAGGACTTGGGAGGCCAGGAAGACAAGTGAGATCAGCTGCTCTGTAGGTTCATGTCATGCAGAGCTGCCCGTCTTCGTCTCGCTGGCCGATTCGCTGGGCTCTGATTCACACTTCCATGTATTCAAACAGGGAAAGTCATTCCAGGCAGGCAGCAACCCCAATTAACAGCGTCACGGCTAATGAAATGCCTGCTCCAGTATTTCCCATTACTTAACTGCAGGACGTATGAGTAATAAATCATACAGGTGCAGCACAAAGGAGGTGTTTTATAAAGGAGAACTAAATCCCCACACGTTCATCACGTTAAAGGAGGCTTCGCAACCCTCTCCTTACTTCGGATATTTGGCGAATAAAGCTCCGCTTATCGGATCAAACCATAACCTGCAACGGCCGTCGTGCATCTGCCAATGAGGGGGGGAAAAAAAACAACCCAAAGCCTTCCCCCGGCCCTGAGCGATTCTCTTCTTGCGACCGGTTTTAAGCTTTGTCCGGTCTTCTCTCCCTCCCTCCCTCTCCCAGTTAAAACCTGTGAACTTCAAAGTGACAAAAAGCGCTGCTGAGAAGGCCATCTGCATCTGCCGTGCTGACTCAGACTGCGACAGATCTCGCAAATTAAAAAGAGAAAGAGAGCGCGGCTGATTAGGGCTTTGAAGTTCCCTCAAACAGAATTTTTCTCCCCGCGTTAATTAAACCCCAAACACGGTTCTCGCTTCTGAACCCGGTTAACTCCAGTGCATCTGAGACAACATCACTAATTGCCCCAAGTGGACATGAGCGATAAGGCATCATTTTCCTTTTCCTCCTGTCGTCTCCAACCAATTATATAAATTAAAATGCAGGCCAGGAACGACCAGCGTAACACTCCTGTATTCCAGAATGAAAGGAGTTTCATCTCATTGGGCTTCTCACTTTGTGGAGCTTATTTGGTATTTCTTTATAGGAAGAGTAATTTTTCTGAATGAAACCACACAGGTACTTCTGTCCTATGTTCCCTGTTATTCCACACCCTTATTGCCCATTTCTTCACTAAATATTTAGTTCTGTAATCTAAAGTATTTGGTAACAACCGAGAACAACTTGTCATGAGCAGTGAGTGACATTTCCAGCAATTTCACTGATATGATTCAACACGTTTGCAGAGTTTTGGAAACTGTGGGATCATTTCACAGCCCTGCCAAAAAAAAAAAAAAAATCTTTCAAATGTGTTTTTAATTGACAGCTGAAAGGGACATCTGCAATGCAACATATGTGCATTCAGCACACACGTCAGTAAGAGCTGGCAGAAGCACAGCTCCATACCTAATCAAAGCTGATCATTAAAAAACTGGCATAAGCTATTTAGGTTTGAAGAGTCCCTAAATCAAAAGTGACAAAAAAATCCTTTCCAGCTGAACACTGTCACTCTTCACACAGTGAATTCAAGGAACAATCCATAATTACCTCGATTAAATTCATTAAACAGATGATTTTTTTTTTGCATGATTTGCTCAAAAAATATGCTCCATTTTCTTGCATATTTCTGAGAAAATTTACTTATGTAGTTTGACTTATTTATTGAAATGGGACTGAGGCTGATTTCCCCTCTGTATTGATGGGGGTCTGCCTTGCTAAAGCAGGTTGGAAGCCTCAGGGCTTGACTCTTGCTAATCTTTGGGACCTCAGTTAATAAAGCTTTCACTCAAACCAATTAAGATTGCCATCACCAGGAATGGGAAGAACAGAACTGTCAATAATCCCCGCTGAAAAAGCAGAAGTGCTAAAAAATATTTCTGTTCTCTCTTTGGGAAGGAGCCAGATGCAGATGTATTGAGATCAGACAATCGTGATGTTGAAATACTTTCCATTCCAGTAACTAAGGAGGATGTTCAAACAACTGCTACTCATCTCCAACAATAATTGAGTTGCCAGGTCTGGGTAACCAGTGAGTGAGGGTTTCAAAAGCACCAGCTAAGGACATATCCAGATGGTTAATGTTTATTATCAATCCCTTTCAGAGCAGTGGGGAAGCCCCAGGTGACTTGAGGAATGTGAATATTATGTCAATATTACGACCAGAATGACCCAGATATGCCTGTCAGCGTTACACAAACCTGGGCAGGAGACTGGGAGGGCTTGAGACATAAAAAGAATTCTAAATAAAGGTGGTTTGGTTAATGGGTTTGGTTTCAAATAAGGATGTGCAGGGTGATTTCCACAACAAGGAACAAGCGCACGGCAAATGAACACGGTGTGCACACGCAGATTGGTCCAACCACAGCCTGATACATCTGGAGATCGAATTTAGATTTTAATCAAGCAGCTTTATTAGTTCTTGATCTTTTTTTATCAGTGTTGTTAACAATGACCTGGAAGAAAACAGAAATTGTTGCTGACAAAGTCCTAGATGACAAAGCTTGAGGAAGCGCAAGATGATTTGAAGAACATGTAATTGTTCAAGGATTATTTTAACTATCCAGGCAGACACAAACCCCACACATGACCACAGGAGAAGCTGAAGGCCACACTTCTAGGAATGGAACATGCAAGCAGTCCTGATTTTTGGGATAGCCAAAAATCAGTTCTTATTTAGGCCAACAGGCAGAAAAATAGGGGCAAAAAAGTTGCTCTGCTGTCAGGTGTTTGTTTCAATGGCATTTTTTTGCAGCCTCTACCTCCCATCCCTGCAGTCTTAACTAAGCTGGATTCCTCCCAGTTTTTCCAACACTGTAATAAATTAAGTCTTCTCAAAAAGCCTTGAGCCAGCACTGAGAGCAGAGGGTGCACATGGTGGTGCTGTCCTGGCCTGGGGAGCTGGGACAGAATCATGGAATCACAGGATGGTTTGGGTTGGAAGGACCTTAAGGATCATCTTGTTCCACTCCTTGTCATGGGCAGGGACACCTTCCACTATCCCAGATGGCTCCAACCTGGCCTTGGACACTTCCAGGGATGGGGCAGCCACAGCTGCTCTGGGCAACCTGTGCCAGGGCCTGCCCACCCTCAGAGTGAAGAATTCCTTCCCAATATCCCATCTAAACTTAATCTTCGTCAGTTTGAAGCCATTTCCCCTCGTCCTGTCACCCCATGACATGAAGGAGCTGGAGGAGATGAGGACTCTGCCAGGCAGTTACTCAGTGCAAGGCCAGAACAGAGGGCACAACTCGTCTGAAGAGAGAGGTGTCTTGTGTTTGGCTGCTGGTCCACTTTTCCAGTGCTCAAACCTCACTAAACACTTCGGAAATATGCAGATAGTTCAGAGGAGAAACACAAAAAGAAGTATTAAAGGAAAATATGCCTTAACTAAAAACTTAATGAGCCCCTTCAACTGCAGCTCATCAAAGAGATGGGTCATCTTTGTCTGTGAGTCCCTGCATGGGAAAAGAGCTCCAGTCATGAAAGGTCTTGTCAAAAAGGCTCCTTTCTCCAATTAGTTCATGATGTTACTTTAATCAGACAAAAGACCTAGAGGATTAAATCTCTCTCCCCAAATTAAGACGTGTGTCTCTAACACATACCCGTAATATTTCATTTCATGTGGTCGTTTACATCATTTGATCAACTTCCTTGACAGCAGATTCTAAAAAGTGCTAACTCAGAACCTGCAGTTTAAATTAGCAAAAGGAAAATAAAAATTAAAAAAAAAAAAGTACAGTCAACAGAACTGTGTCAGCTTGAGAGCAGGCAGGGAAATCCTCTGATAACTTTCATCTCAGTATGAAGAGAGGTGTCCCCAGTACTGCGATTTTTCTCTAGGTGCTAAGAGGTCTCGTTCTCGACTCCTTTACCCTGCTATTACCACTATTACGTTTGCTCTAGGTTTGCAAGCAGGACTTTCTGAGAACAATCCCCGAGAAAGGAGGGTTTTCTTTGTTTGTTTGTTTGAGTGGCGCAGTGACTCAGAGCTCGGGCAGCCAGGTGACGTGGGCATTGCACCAGCCCCTCCAGCTGCAGAGCTCCAGTGAGCACAGCCCCGGCTTGGATTCCTGGATTAACCTGCGAAATCTGGATGGCAATCCCTTGAAAAGTTTCCCTTGATCTAAAAGCAACAAGGGAGATCAGCAGCAACACCTAGAAAAATCAACTTTGCCATATAAAAGTGGCCTGACTCCGTGTTTACGTTGGCTGGAAGACAAATCACACATCACTGAGCTCTCCCCTACCCGCAGCAGATTAACAAATACTTTCTAATCTCGCATTCTTCACATTTATACACCAGTGGCATCACTCCTGATCTATGCTAAGAGAGATCACTGCCAGGGACTCGGGTTTAGATGTTTAAAACAAGCGTTGAGAGCAGCAAAAGGCCTGAAAATGTCAGCACGACTGTCGTGGACCGAGTGGAAGGTCATGGCAAAGTTGTTCTCGATTTGCTCAGAGCCAGTGACTCACAAGGTAAATAAATTCTCCCAGTTGTCTCCCCAGGTTCGGTGCAGCTCTCGATTTTTAGCCTCGCTGCTTTACTTGAAAACAAAAAAAGAGAAACCAAGGGACATGAAGTTCTTATTTCGCGAGCTTGGCTTTCGTCCCCTGTGCCCGCCAAACGTTTCCTTCACGCAAAGAAAAAGCAGAGGTTGGTGCCGGTGCCAGAGACAGCGCAGGGCCATAAACAAAGTCCTTCCAGTGCCTACTGGAACGCAGCACCCGACTGGGCTCCTCGGTGAAACCTCCACGTCCAGTTGTATACCCTTAGAAACAAAATATTTGGTTACAGCCGTTGCTGAAATCACAAGCACATAAACTGACACAGACGCTCGGGGTGTGTTATCAGGGGAACGTTCGCGTTCATTCTGAATTCATCAGAGTGTGTTTTCTTGGCTGACTCACAGCCCCGTATATCCATATCGCTCAGTTACGAGCGTTTTATTAGAGGAAAAGAGTTTACATTGAAAGATTACACAAGTGTGACATTACAGAGCCGTGAGTCACCTCTTTGTGTACGGCGTTGCCATGCATTCAGTGTATTGATTCTGCTCCAGTCACAGGAGTTTGGCTGCTCCTCCTGGCCAGCCTGTGAACTTTTCGAATGAAAACTATAGAAAGTTAAAGGCGAGATACTCCCGGTTTTGAAACACGTGGAGCTGCTGAAACGATCGTTTGCGCAGCCCAGCGGGCTGAGCTTTCCAGAGGAGGGCTCTGCCAAGGGGCTCAAAATGCCCCCGGGAGAAGCAGAGCCCATCAAGGGCATTGCTCCTTCCCCTCCTGGGGCACACCAGGCATAACAGTGGGAGCTGTTCTCCTGCACTCCTCTGATCTCCAGCTCGCTCAGAAATCCTTTTAGAAGAGATTGCAAAGGAAATATGGAGGAGGTGAGGGGAAAGCATAGCTCTGCCTCCAAACAGGCTCTCAAAGAATCGGTCTGTCCTGGGATAAATCGTCATTTCCCCCCTCCCCCCCCCCTTCAGAACTGTCACTTTTGCTCTTTCACTCTTGGATGGCAGCCAAGCAGCTGTGATCCTCCGAAACAGGAGTCTGGGGCACGTTATCAGAATTTATTGGAGAATTGTTCCTTAAGGCTGGCATCTGAGCCAGAGGCCAAGGTAAGGGAGCAGAACAGTCTTCCCTTCTGAAAAATCCAGCCCAGGACCATAAATTGGCTATGACCAGAGGAGATCACAGAAGCTACTTACATTATTTCTCTCATAATGTCACAGGGCAACGTTGATTTTGGCAATCTTTGTGCAGCAAATGGAAACTCTGCTAGAGACCTGGACTTCCATTAAATGCAAAACTCCAGCAGAGACCGTACAAGAGTGGCATTAAACACCTTTAAGCACTGAGATGGGTCTGAGACCTTTAGGGTGACCCGTGCAGGAGGCCCCTGTCACCAGCTCACCAGTTTACCCACAGGAGCAGGGCATCTGTGTCCCTGCCTGTGCCCCGGACTCCTTCCACTCCCACCCTCGTTTTCTGGGTCTGGTCCCACCCTGTGCTCCAGGGATGAGGCTGGATCGTGGGGCAGCTGCTCTGAGGTGTGTGGGGGGGATCAAACCCTTCATTTATGGTGTCTTCCTCAGCATCAGCAAACAGGGATCCCTCAGTGTCACCCATCGCACAGCAGGTGCCTCACAGTGTGGTGGAGCTTGGACTCAGCAGTGTCCCCCCATTCACAGTCCCTCGGTGTGTCCAGGGCAGGAACCCCCCAGTGTCCCCCATTCCACAGCAGGTCCCTCACAGTCCCTGTCAGAGCTTGGCCCCATCAGTGTCCCCTCAGGTCACTCATGTGTTTCAGGGCTGGGTCCCTTTGTGTCCCCGTCCCACGGAGGTCCCTCACAGTGTCTCTCAGCACACGGTTCCCTCATGAAGGAGGGTCCCTCAGTATTCCCGGGGCTGGGACCCCTCTGCCACCCCTCATCCCTCAGTGTCCCGAGGGAGACCGCTGGGATTCCCCGCAGCTCTCGGTGACGGGGGACACGGACCCCTCAGCGTCCCTTCTCCGGCCGCTGCCCGGGGCGGGGGTCGCGGCTTCCCGGCCGCCCCCCGGCCCTACCGCGATCCCCGCGCCGAGGGGAGGGCGGCGAAGGGGGCCCGTCCCCGCTCTGCTCCGCTCCGCCCCGCTCGAGCTGGGACCGCCGCCGCCGCGTCCTTTTATACCGGGGCTAAATTTAGGCTGCGCCCGAGCCGCTGCCTCCCCGCCCGCCCCGTCCGGGACGCGTTTCCTCCGCTCCTGCAATTGGCCTGAGGCCGCCCGCGCCCGCGTTATAAGGTGCGGAGGGCGGCCGGCCGCGCTCGTCCCGCACCATGGCGCTCAGCGACACGGCCCTGCCCTCCTTCGCCACCTTCGCCAGCCCCTGCCGCGAGAAAGCGCTGCACGAAGTGAGTTTGTCCGGGTGTCCCCCCGCGCCGAGCACCGACGGCTCATCGCAGGGGTGGGCGGTGGAGCCGCGGCCTCGCCGCGCCCCTCCCTGGGTCTGTCCCCCGAGGCGAACGCATCTCTAACCTTGTCACTTTTCTCTCTCCCCAGAGGTGGAAATGCGAGCAGGAGGCCAAGACCCCCGCTGGCACCTGGGGCGGCCTCTCCCCGCGCAAAGAGGATGAAGATCTCAACAACGTGCTGGATTTTATCCTTTCCATGGGCAGCGATGGCTACGGCCAGGGCGCTGCCGGCGGGGACTATCCCCCTGCCCAAGGCGAGAACGGTGGCTTTTACCAGACAAACCCGTCCCCGGGATGCTACAGCGCCCTGGAGCAGGGCAGCCCCCCGCCCTACAACGCCGGTATCGTGCCGGAGATGATGCGCTCCGAGATGGACTCCAACTACTGCCCTCCTGGCAGCGTCCACGGGCGGTTCTTCGTGACACCCACCTTCGGGGGCCCGCAGTTCGTTGAGAACATTAAGCCCGAACCCGACATGGACAATTATGGACCGGTCCTGGGTCTGGTGCCCCAGGCTTGCCCAAAGATTAAGCAGGAGGGCAACGCGACCTGCATGATGGCCTATGAGCAGCCCCGGGTGGCCAGTTCCCCCCAGATCCCCGGGGCAGAGACGCCCCCGCTGAGCCCCGACGATCTGATGGTGAATGACTGCCACACGCAGATGATGTGCCCCTCGTCCGTGCCCTTCCAGCAGAGCTACCACCCGCCCTCCGGCTTCCACCACCCGCAGACCCACCTCCAGTACCAGAACACCTCCCAGTTCGGCCTCTTCGAGGACAGCCTGCCCTTACAGCCCTCGGCTCCGCGGGGCATGCTCACCCCCCCTTCCTCCCCGCTGGAGCTGCTGGACTCCAAACCAAAGCGGGGCCGTCGGTCCTGGCCGAGGAAGAGGACGGCCACTCACACGTGCACCTACGCGGGCTGCGGGAAGACCTACACCAAGAGTTCGCACCTGAAGGCCCATCTCAGGACGCACACAGGTAAATGGGGCTGGCGGCTTCACCTGGAGATGCGCTGCGGGCCGGTCGGGGTAGCCCTGGGTTAAACAGCCCGCTTTAAAACAGGGCTTTGAAACTGTTAAGTTCGGGCGCGCTCGCAGAGCCGTTGACAAGCGGGCAGGGCTGTGACGTCCAGGTGTTTTCCTCTGTAGGTCAAAGCTTTCCTAAAAGCCTTTTTTCTTTTTTTCGCGGCAGGTACGGGTGGGCGAGGGAGTTGCCGGGGGCGGTTCTGTTTGGGTTTGAAGGCGCTCGGGTAGGGGTGGGCTCGGGAGGCTGCCTGGCTGCCCGTGGGAGTGCCCCGCTGAGTCCCGCTCTCTGCTCCCCCCTCCAACAACCAGGTGAGAAGCCCTACCACTGCAACTGGGAAGGCTGCGGCTGGAAGTTCGCCCGCTCCGACGAGCTCACCCGCCACTACCGCAAACACACGGGGCACCGGCCCTTCCAGTGCCACCTCTGCGACCGGGCCTTCTCCAGGTCCGACCACCTGGCCTTGCACATGAAGCGCCACATGTAGCCCCGGGGACTCCGCCCCGCCGACGGTTTTGGACGATGTTTTAACTGCTCAGGTGCAGAAGAGCGTTAAAAAACCTGTAGCTGGTACTACGTGGGGAGGCACCGACCGACTGACGCTCCAGGACGGACGCTTGAGGGGGTTCGACACAAGGAGGCTTAGCCAGGAAATCTCCTGCAGAGAATTCTGCCGTGACTGTTATCAGTGACCTGCCCGTCCCGGTCAGGAGAACAGGGGTTATTATTTATGCAGCTTCTGTGAAGGGTAAACTCCGTAAGACTCCATACAGATTGTACAGAAGAAGCTGTAAATATGTTTTGTTTTGTTTTGTTTTTTTCCCCGACTCTACCCACCCAGTCCTAAGCTTCACAAGACAATGTTTGTATGGAAACTGCCTGAAGTTTGACCCTAGAAGAGATAAAATGAATGTTACTGTAGCTCACAATGTTATTTTAGATCTCAGTTGAAGGCATGGCTAAGAGAACACTCCTCTTGTTAGACTGTTTGGTTCACAGGTGCAATAATATTCTTGTTTGCCATGATCTACACTAGAAGTACAGGGCTTGATGTCTTGTAAGAAAAATAACCTATTTTACTGTAATTTTTTTTTATATATTGTAAATAATTTTATACAATGAGAAATATTGTATATGTAAATAGAAGACAAATGGGTATTTTGCCTATTTCTGTTTTTATAAAAACGTAATTTTTCAATGTTTGAAAACATTTCATCTTTTTAATAAAATAAGTTTTTAATTGCTGTGATTTTTATTCTCCTTGGAGATCTCCCTGTTACTTTTTTCCCTGATGGCTGGACCAGCAACCACCTGGTTTTGTTTTAAATCACCAACGACTGTAAGAAGACACTTTAAAAAAATCTGAGCCATGGATTTTGCTGAAACAGATAACAGAGTAAGTAATTCATTCTCAGTGGTAAACAAGATACAGTGCAGTGCTTTATCAAAAACTCACATAGGAAAGCAGATCAGATTCAAAATATACTTCCTAAAAATGGTTAAGTAAGCAACACTGCAATTTCAGTCTCATTTCTAGTTTATGCTAAACTATTTTAATAGCATCCTTAATGTTTTCCAGATGCAGTTATAGTTTTGCCAGCAGCGTGTGGGTTTTTACTATAAATTTAAACACTGCATTTTTGTAATTACGGAGGCTTATTTTAAGGCATTCTTGTACATAAATTATCCTTGTTCTCAAGAGCCTCAGTGCAGAATTCCAATAGAACAGTAGTGGAATTCAAGCATAAATTCACTGCACAGGTTAAAATACCTTCATAACTCATTCCCCCAAAAACTTAAATTCACTTAATAGTTTGTAGTCCCACCTAGGCTTTCAGGAGTTAAGAAACATATTAAATATTTGGAAGGGAAATCAGCCAGAAATCCAGATTCTGAAAACTAATCACAAATAAACTGGATAGTGCAACAGCTACAGCATTAAATAGCTGCAAAAGTCAAATTGAGCCCCCCCAAAAAGCTCTTCCCCAGCTGTAAATGAGCTCACAATTCCAAGGAGTAAATCTGAGGAAGTTACTTGAAACTCTGACAGGGATCCTCTGTTTTTACAGCTCGAGTTTAGTGGTGAGTTTTGATACTTGTAGGACAAAAATCACTGTTAATCAAATATGCAGATTCAGCTTAATATTGCAGCATTTTTTTCCCTTAACATCTGGATCCACAGAACTTGGTTTTAATCAAGATTGTGACTCTTTTTTTTCTGACTTTACATGTTAGAAAATACACAAGATTGAAATCAACAGGAATACATTTAGAGTGACTACAATTATAGCTGTTCTTCTGTGAAAGCAAAGGCTGCAGTTGTTCATGTGGAACAGATGTATTTTGGGCTTCTAATCATTGGCATGGAAGAATGAGTTCCACATTTCACTTTTATAGCTCTTTCAAAGTGAAATATAAGGGAGCTTTAATGTTTCTTCATTAAAAACAAAACTCATTTATTTGCTAGAAAAAAAAAAATTAAAAAAATTGCACAATCTAATTCCAGAAAGTGAGGATGACTTAAAGATGTTCTAAACTTGGCACATTCATTGTTGCAACAGTTCTAGGTATTTCCTTCTCTTTCCCCATAGCTGAAGGTTTTCATATTTCAGCATGTTCTTTGGTGTTTAAGAAAACAACTTTTAAAATTCTTACTTTTACCTATTGGTACTCACTTGGCTTTTCCTTGTTCTTAAAAGAGACACAGAGGTGTGACATCCCTGTCCCTGAGAAGAGAAGGAGACCTCAGAGCCGCTTCCAGGGCCTAAAGGGACACCAGGAGAGCTGGACAGGGACTTGGGACAAGGGATGGAGGGACAGGACAAGGGGGAATGGTTTCAAAGTGAAAGAGGGGGAATTTAGGTGGGATACTGGGAAGGAATTCTTCCCTTTGAGCGTGGGGAGGGGCTGGGATGGAATTCCCAGAGCAGCTGTGGTTGCCCCATCCCTGGAAGTGTCCAGGCCAGGTTGGAGCAACCTGGGTTAGTGGGAGATGTCCCTGCCCATGGCAGGGGGTGGAACTGGATGGGCTTTGAGGAGCCTTCCAAACCCAAACCGTTCTGGGATTCTGGGATTCCAGGGGTGCAAGACAGCTGCAGACAGTGACCCAGCACAAGGCAGGCGGTTCTGCAGTGCCTGTGCAAACAGAAATGTTGCCACAGCCACCAACCCTCAAAAAACCCTCGTGTGGCTCCTCTGCATCGCCCACCGCGGTGGGAGCTCCTCCTCCTCCTGTACCTCGGCGTGGGAGCATCCAAACCTGCCTTGGCTCCAGTGAAGGGTCTGGCTGGCAGGGTCATCCCCTCTGCTCCTCTTCTCCTGCTCACTAGAAAGATAAAACTCTCCTTATCTGCCTGATACTGTCACCAAATAACGATCAGACCCCGAGGATGGCGCAGACAAGGCGAGGAGGAGCAGGTTGTGCCCTCTGAGCTTTCAGATCCGCGACTCAACTGAAAATAGGGCAAAGGTATAAATATCAAAGGTCTCATATAAAAATACATAAACACAGGCCTCTGAAAGTGGGGGGGGATGGGGGACAAAACACTAATAAAAGTTCACGAGAAACTGTCATTTTTAAAGGGAGGGCAGATGTGATAAGTGCTGTGTGGTCTTTACAGGAAACTGCAGGTTCTTGAACCTTGAGATCATCTTGCAGCAGAAAACAACAAAAAAAAAGAGATGCTGATCTCATTCTTCTCACATTCCATTATGAGTAATTGTAACTCTCTTTTTCTTTCTTTTTTTTTTTCTTTCTTTAATTGTCTTAAATGAGTACATCCAAAGATGTTAATTCCAGTAATCTCCCAAGACTCCCCTGGTCAGCAGGAAATCACTAACGCTCCACGTCTTCTAATAACAGACCATCAGGTTGTCATCTCTCACGTAATTTTGTCCTAATTAACCAGCTGCCTCCCAGGGAGCATCCAGCCACCACCGCCATCCGCAGCGATCCTGGATTTGATTTTGCCATACCAGGGAAAGGAAAAAAAAAAACAAACAAACAACAGAGGTCTGTAGTTAAACCTGACGGGGAGGAAATGTAGAGTCCGTTGTAAACAAGGTTTTCACACATATTCTTCTAAGATACCGCAGCGATGGGCTCACTATTGTTGCGAGATAGATTGTGAGATTAGATAGAGCTCGTCAAGTGCAGAAACGAGCAGATCCTGCACAAAGGTCCTGGTGAAAGTTTCAGCAAATATTTCTGAGCTCGGGCACCATCCCGAGGAGTCCCTGCCCGGTCAGTTCATCCCCGCGGGTGTTCAGAGCGCTGCTTTTCGTTCTGCCGAGAACGGTTTGTCTCTTATCTGTTGGGAGAGTCAGTTAAAACCTTTAAAACCTGCCCGACACGGGACCTCGTGTGGAGAGACACCGTAACCCCCAAAAGGCCCGAACAGTCCCGGGTCCTGTGATCCCCAAAACAGCCCCGGCTCCTGTGACCCCCCAAACAGCCCGAACAGCCCCGGGTCCTGCCACTGTGGGGACTTAAAGGTCGCTCGGTCCGTTCAGCTCCCGAGGGCGACACAGAGCCCTGAGCACAACCAGTACAACCCAGCACCCTGAAACAACCCAGCACCACCTCAGCACCCTGAAAACAGCCCAGCACCATCCCAGTGCCTTGGTGTACAGCCCAGCACCATCCCAGTACCCCAGTGTACAGCCCAGCACCATCCCAAGTACCCCGGTGTACAGCCCAGCACCATCCCAGTACCCCGGTGTACAGCCCAGCACCATCCCAGTACCCCGGTGTACAGCCCAGCACACGCTGAGCCAGCGGGCCGGGCGCTTTCAAATCCCTTTTTTTTTTCATCCCTAGAGTGGAAGGCTGGACCAGAAACCCTCTGGCTTTTCTGGAAGTTCACTTTAGATTCGGTCTTTGCAGCTGACCGTGGCTGGGGGAGTTAAGCTGCAGTGCTGGCCATGGCTCACCTCGTGCAGGGACGGGGCATTTCAGCCCCTGGGAGCCCTCGGTTACTCACAGCCGTTTACAAACTGCCTGAAAACATGGACTGGCTCTAAACTTCAGTCCTCCATCCACAAGAAGTGCCAAAAAAAGTTTGTCCACTCTTCAAATTATAGGACTGTGTGGTTCTGTGGTTTTCTGTGGTAGAAGCTCTGTGGTTTCTAAAGCTATTTTGTGCACCTCTAACACAGAGTAGCTGTTAGGCTTTGCTTAAATTGAATTTTTCAAAGCCAGAATCCCAAGCTCCAGCAATTTCTTCAGCTATATTTAAATAAAACAACTACAACAAAGTCGTGTAGCCATTGCTATGGCAACTAGCAGTGTTGAAGGGGAAACAGAGAGAAAAACTCAATCCCAAATCCCCCGTAATTTAACAGGGAGAAAGCTGTCCCCGTTGCTACCGCCTGAAACCTACTTGGTGGCACCTACAAACCTTAAAATTCCTTCTTGTCCTTGAAGCAGCTGCTCTCAGCTGGGTCTGCCACAGGCCCCACCTGCCCAGGAGGTGTCCTGGGTGTCAGGAGTGCAGCAGGCAGAGCTCCTGAACTCCGGCGCTGCAGCAGCTCCTCTGCCACGGCCCAGGATTCGGCACAAACGCGATTCCCACGGATCTGGAGAGCAGGGAACGGATTTACAAGCCAAGCACCAGTAACCTAAAGCACGTGGCCGTGCTCAGTTCACAGGGCCCGGAGGTAACTGGCTCAACTTACTGATTCCCAGAGGAGATTCCTTAAAGCTCCGTATGGTTTGATCCCACAAATCCCATTCCCAGGTGAGACTGGGAGCAGCCTCTGCCATAAAGCAGAACCCTCCACTTGCACCACTCAGGGATTCATCCCAAACTTCTTAGGCAGAAAATCTGTTTGATTTAACCTTTTGAGGCCTGATATTTCAGCCACTATTATTTGATCTTACAATATTTAGTGCAGACACCAAAAAAAGGAGCCATAAGCACCTGCTTTATGGGATTAACTTTCCCAAAACCTCCTTTCCAAGCACGAGTTGCTTGGAAAGAAATGGAGTTCTCATTTCCTCTGTCACCATCCTTAGCATCAGTTACCTGCTCATTTACCTGCTCCCACTGTAATTCCATTTTAGCAAATCAGAACTTTTCTGCCCTTTTTTGGTGAGCACAAATTCCTGAACACAGGAACTGCAGGTGAATTTACCTGGTACAGGTTTACAATTAGACAGGGTGTTCTTTTAAGTTACTGTGGTTTCTTGCCCTTCTTACAGCTCAGAGCATCTGGAATTCTGACTTATCATTATGTCATCAGGGAATATTTGGAATATCACATTGGATGTGATCCCCTGTGAAATTTAATATACTTTAATATATTAGGTGAGAAGCTCCTGAGCCTGAGGCTTAAACACAAAACAAAACACACAGGAAAACATCCTCAAATCCCAACAACCACTATTTTTTTTTTTTTTTTACAGCCTGTGCACAACGACAGGCTTAATATCTTAATGATTTTATGCTGTATTGCAAAATAAGGGGTATAGGAAGCCTGGGTGTCCTTCCTGTGGGTGCAGGGGTTGGGCAGAGAGCACAGGGCTTTGTCATGCTGAAAACTGGGATCAAGGACACTTATGGGAAGTTAAACAGCAGGAATATCTTCTGTTTGCTGTTGCAGAGTGTGACGAGATCTCATCAATAAGGAAGGCTCCAGCAAGAGACGCTGCATCAGCACCAATAAAAAGTGTTGATTGCTGCCATTCCATTAATAAAACCCTCAACCAGACAGGAGGGAAAAGGTACTTGGAGTGACTGCACTGATAGTCACCCACACCAGACAGGCATTCAGCAATTCCCAAGATAAACCTGGTGGCAATTCCAGCACAGGAGCTCAGAGTTCCCCGAGGGGAGCTGGGCTTGGGGCATGTTCAGGAACTGTCAGCAAATGGTCCCGTTGTGTTTGACAGCTGAGCTTGGAGAGCCTTGAGGTTCAAGTTTCCACTTGTAAATGTTTTTCCTGAGTGGGATGGAGAAACTTTTCTTCCCTTCCCAGGGAACAGGGGGGTTCCTTTTGGGTTAAGCATGGACAAGGAGGGTTAGGGAAGTATTTGGGAAAGCCCAAGAATGAGGACACCGCACAAAGACAGGCCCCAAAAATCTGAGCGGGAGCAAAACGTGTGCCATGATTTTATAAGAGATGATCCAATTGTAAACCTGTACCAGGTAAATTCACCTGCAGTTCCTGTGTTCAGGAATTTGTGCTCACCAAAAAGGGGCCAGAAAAGTTCTGATTTGCTAAAATGGAATTGTGATGGGAGCAGGTAAATGAGCAGGTACCTGATGCTAAGGGTGGTGACGGAGGAAATGAAAAATTCCTTTGTTTCCAAGCAACTCGTGCTTGGAAAGACGGTTTGGGGAAAGTTAATCCCTCTGTTTTATAAGGACGGGAGGAACCGGGCTGGGAGCTGTGCCTGTGTGTGACACAACTGCAGCCGAATCCTGGCTCCAGAATGCCAACACTCCAGAAACACCGCTGGACACCGACCTGCAGGAAACAGCCAGGCTGGTGCTCCCCTTGCCCGGCGCGCGGGGTCGGCAAACAGCGGGAGCACAGCCAGTCAAAGGGAATAACCTGGGAGGGAGGCTCTGACAGCCAGGTGTGTTTTTCCAGGCAGCAGGAGCGTTTGTCCACGGTGATCTCTCCAACCCCTCCCAGTGTCAGTCTGCTGGAGCCTCAGCGTTGCAAACGGCTTTGGAAAGGGCGCGGCGCTGGATTCTGTGACGGCGCCGCTCGAGCGCGGCCAGAACAGCGGAGAGAGGGAAGGACAGGAGGGAGAACGGCACAAAAAAGATCCCAGGACAGAGAACCCAGTGGTTGCTCAAAGGAAGATTCATGAATTTGACCCAAAAACTTGCGGATTAAAGAGAAAAAAAAAAAAAAAGTAAAAGAACAATCGCCGAAATCTCAGAGCTCCAAAAAGTAACTTTTCATTTATTATATTAAACAATAACAATTCTCTTATTATATTAAACAATAGACACATGAGATGGGTTAAAATTAAAATACCTTTCAATTGGTTATGATATTTGAAAGATAAATATAGCTACAACAATGTACATATTTGGAGATATTAGTCGAATTTAGGTCAACATTGCAGCTTTCACTTTGTTTCCACCTTTTTTAGGTCAGACTGGAGAATATTAAAAGGGACAGCAGAAAAGGACTCTGTAATTGTAACAGCAGGAGGAACCACAGTCACTGTGAGTTTTCCTTTAGAAGTTAAACTTAAAGGGGAAGGCAGAAGTTGGAAAAATGAAAATTCCATTTTATAACAAATTAGCCTTTATTTATAAAACTTTCAAGTAAAAAGAGCAGTATATCAACTGATCAAACAGGTGTGTCAATGGATAACAGTTAACATATTTTACTCTAAAAATAAATCTGTGATTCCACCACACTCCAAGCAAAACTCCTTTCTAAGTAAAGATTGGTGCTGCGAAGTCTAAAGAGATGCAATGACTGACACACACACCAAAAACTGGGCTTGTTCCCCCAGTGTAGGAGCGTGATTGAATTAGATCATTAACAGCACAGATCAATTCACTTCAACAGAGTTCCAGCTCTAAACAAGGATTAAACAGAAATGAACTTCCTGAGAGGGAGGGAGAAAAAAACGCGGAAGAAAGGAGAAATCCAACTCTTACACGAGGGAAAGCAACAGCTCTACTTGGACCAAAACTCCCTGGGCCACGGTTCTACAGAATAAATATCCTTCTCAATGGAGAAACACTAAAGAAGAAATAGTAACCCCAAAAGGATTATAAGAAGAATCCAAGAAAAGTGCATAGGATGAACAAAATAACTTCTACAACGTTTCTGCCACCAGATTCCATAGACAGGAATTAAAAACAAAATAAAATGAAATAATAATAAAAAAAAAGGGTTACACAGACACAGCTTGGAATTTCCTACACTTTGAGAGCACAAGGAACAAAATCCAGGGAGGGCTGACGGCCCTCACAGGGCAGAGGTTCCAGGAGGGAAAATTTGCCTGTATAAAAACACTTCATACAGCACTTACTGAGGAGGGAGGGCTTTAATGAGCATCTGCTTTCATTGCAGGAGGACTGGGAGGTTTTACAACGAGACAACTGGAAGGTGACGCAGGGAAAGCGCTCGAGGCAAATGTGAGCACACAGGTCTGTGAGGGATCATGGGGGCCATTCAGTGTCCTACATGCACAGTCTGCATGTGCGGGCCCAACGTGGGGAATTGTCTGTCCTGTTTAACTGTTGGGTGTGCTGGGCAATCCATGAGTCAGCCCAGTGATGACATTCCGTATAAAACACACCATAAAACCTGCTAAACCCTTGCTGATTGCCCAAGGTACCATGGAGTCTAATTAAATTTATCTTTAGATAGAAAGCTAGAAAGAAGAATCACCCCTTCCACTCTTTCCCCAAGAATGCAATGGATAATTTTTCCTGAAGTGGAAATGGAGGGAAAACAGAGCTGGAATCCAGATGACAATTATGTGCAACCAACTGAACTGGAATGAAGCAAGAAAAACATGTTTTTTCACCTCTGCCTGTGATTGTCTGGGGGGGGAGGTGTGTGTCTGTATGGGAACAGCTCCTTAAAAATAGGGTTTTTAAAAAGGAAAAGAAAAGGGAAAGAGAGAAGTGAAACTACAAGCAAATGGAGGAGAAAACTCACTGCCTCAGCCCAGAGGAAAAAGAAGAGATGACATGAGCATCACATGCACGATCAGCAGTTGAGCACAGATTCCAAAAGATGCTTTAAAAAACTCCAAAGAATGTGAACTCACATCCAGTGCAGATGAATCCTACTTTCTGCCAGGCTTCTCCTACACTTGGCACAGCTAATAAACACAGGTTTTCATGCCAATGAAGGAAATCTTGAAACAAATTGATTAGAAATCGTTTCTCCTGTTTTGTTTTGTTTTTTCCTTTCTTTCTTTCACCAGAACTTTGAAATTCTCAGAGCCACCAGCTAATCCGTGTTTCTGTACAAATTCCATTCCTGTACCCATCCCTGTGGTTTCAGAATCCACACACACACACACACACACACAGCTCCAATATATAGAATATATCTGCACATTCTACATAGTCATTGTATATACACCTTGTATGTACAGCACAAAGAACTCCACACTGGACAGAGCATGTGGACACGGGGGGTATTTACACACACTATTATTACATTGTACAATACACTATATATATATATATATATATATACACATGGACACAGATGATATGGGTCTCACTGTACACTGGGGGTACTCACATCGTCCAGCTCTTGCACTGTACATATTTTTTCTCTGCCCAAAGAGCAACAGGCCCGTTTTGTGCTTTAAATTTCACTGTTCTGGAGGAAGAAGACCAATGCCTGGCACTAAAGTTCTGCCTTAAAGGACAAGCGCAGGTATTGGTACAGACACTGAGTTACAGCAAAGGGAAAGACCGTGGGGGAATCTTCCTTCTTGTAGGGAAAACTGTGTTAAACACCAAAGGGGAGGAATCACAGCTTTCTTCTACTGCAGTGCCAACATTTTGAATCAAGAGTGTGTCAGTAAACTCAAGGTTCCTAAATCTACTACACTGTGCATAGAGAACATGTTCCGTCCTGGTTCATTGACCTGCAGTTACTGTCCAAGCAAACATGAAGAACAGTCAGTAAGGGAATGGGAAAATGAGCCCTAACACTACATGGAATGCCGGATTAATTCACATTTCTGCCCTCCTGCTGAACATCTTGAAAACACCGACTCATTGCCTTAGAGGAATTATAAATTACAGGGTTTTAGAGCCCTGGCAAAGCAGTAGAAAGTCTTGTTAGCTACAAGCAGACCCGAGTTTGCTCTCAGAGACTTCAAGTCCCATCCACCACCAGAAAAGAGAATTTTTCAACATTTTAGTATGTTTGATCATTTAATCCTACATATTTTAGAGAAAAGAATTACCACAATGGGAAGGGATTTCAAATCAGATTCTGTAAAATTAGTACTGCATCCCAAAGGGGTCATTAAAGGACAGTATTAAAGGACAGTATTAAAGATGATTACATGGTTGGATTTGGTATTAGAAATGCATTTTCTCCCCTTCTCAGGGGAATTCAAGGTTCACATTGTCTGTAGTACCATTAGCACAGGAGACACACAGCAACAGGCAGCTGTGACTCCCAAAAACAACATCCCAAACGTGGCTGGATGTGTGTTTGCACACTCACCCACACCCCTGAGCCTGAGCCCACAAATGCCACACCTTGGCTGCCTTTCAGAGCTGAAAACTACCAAGATGCTTAAAGTGATCCCGATCTGATTCTTATCTCTGTGTCAGGAAAGCATCCAGAATAAGGCAATCACAACACAACAGGGAGAGAGGGTCGTTTTTCATCCACTGAACAGGCACTATCGTTGTAGTACGAAAATAAAAGCAACTGGAGCAAGGACATAAAAACCAGAAATGCATTAAAGATGATGAAGGAACACCACATTAAAAAAAAAACAAACAACAAAAAACTCACAGAAATGTTGTAAGGTAAGGGCTGCATCACTAAAACCCCGAAATGTTAAGCTTTGCATTCCCCCAGGGCAGGAAATAAGACTGAGGACACGTAAAAATGTCGTGGCAGATCCCTACTCTATGAGACAGAAAAGTCCAAGGCAAAGACAACTGTAGCTTTAGAATTCTTGTCACCAGAAAAGGCATTTGGAGCAAGTAAATCATTCACAGCCTTATTTTTTTTGTATGACATGTCAGACACTCGCTGTGCTGCCCTTTGCAGGTGGAAGCAGTCAGTGCATAGAAAACCCGTCCCTGCCTGGTCTGGGGGCTGCAAATTGGATTTTAGAGCCAACCCAGCCCACCAGCACCACCAGAAGTTCTGTGTGAATGTGTATTTGGCAAATGAACACTGATTCAGCTTGGCCATCTTTCAGCTAAGTCAGGTTTGAGCTGTAAGCCCGTAAGACTGGGGGATTTAAGGAAGCAGAGGTAGGGACACAGCACAGGCTGTTGTGTTGGGGTTGGAGTAAATGAGGGTACAATGGGTTGTAGGGATGAACACTCCTCAAAACTTGGCAATTTCCCCACTGCTTGATTTCCTGATTTCCCACGAAAGCAGCACCCAGATGTGCATCACCACCCTTTGCTTACGACAAAGCCGAATTTTACTTCACAAATTTAACTGCCAAACGATTTATCCAATTTACCACAGCTGAACGAACTCCCTCTTTTACCACATCACGTGCAATTATTAAAACCCAATGCAAACAAATGTTTGAATTAGAACTGCTCATTCCTGGAGGCTTCAAGTCTGTACTCTTTCACACAGTTCACTGTTCGTATCTATCACATATAAACTGTTCGATTCCCTTGTAAAAGCCACATCTTCCGGATTAAAAGGGACCACCCAATAATGAATTTATGCTTTGACACAGATGATGCTCGTGACAAACTGATTAGGCTGCCATGAATGCTTAAATAAACGTTAACAAGTGAAAGCTAATGCTATAAATATTCTCTTTTTCATGACATTTTCTTTGAAGTTCATCTTGCAGCCTCCAAACCCCCGTGGAATTCAGGTTATAAAAAGCCAGGCTCACCCGTTGTAGCTTTCCTGTTTGCAACACTTGCCTTCCAGATAAAGCAAACTTTATGCATCTCAGGACTATAGGTTAAATTTCTTACAAGCAATAAATTTTATCTAGGACATATAATACAGCTTATACAGTGTTTCCTGCAGATTATGCACTTGAGAGAAGCCACACGGAGCCCCCAGCCAGGTCTTGTTTAAATCTGAAGGTGACTAAAATTATTTTCACAACAGAAACCGAAAGTTTAGTATTTTTCCCCAAAAGCCACATTTCCCAAGGTTTGGCTCAGACAGGGGGTGGAGCCCCAAGCCCCTCTTTAGGAGTTTGGCATGTCAGCCTTACTGAGAGCAATGGCCAACTCAAGGTCTTCTTGTTCTTGTCTCCGCAACCGGGCCAGTCTTTCTTGCTCTGCCTTCTCACTCTCCCTCTTTGCCCAGGCCAGTTGTTGCTCCTCATTTCCAAACTAAAAAAAAAAAAAAAAAAAAAAAAAGGAAGAAGAGGAAAATGGAAAAGGAATTAAGAAATTTTGCCAACCAGCCAGAAGAAATTATGTGAAAAAAAACCAAAAAAACCCAAACAAACACAATGAATCTGAGTTGTTAAATACACTGGGGTCGAGGACACCGAGCTGTCTCAGGGCAGGTCTTCTGGATTAAGGGAAAAAAATCCACTCACTAATTTCCTCACTTTAATTTATTGCCTTAATTTCTTCTGCTTTCACTTCCTCCTTTATTTCCTCAATTTCTTCCTCCTCCCACCGGGAAGCTAACCCAGGTGGGCTGCACATCCCTGTATCCACGGCTCGGGTGGGTCTGAAAACGGCCACTGGAGCCAAAGAAAAGCTCCACAGACACAAAACACACACAAGAAAAAGCAAAGTTAGTGGTTTGGGAGCACAGCAGCTACAGCCATTTTTAAGAATGGTAAATAGGTGGTAAGACCAAGAGCTGTTCACTCTTGTGCAACCCCACTCAGAGTTTTCTTGGGGCGGTTCCTGCTGGGGGTGAGGGGTCTGAGCAGTGATTTTTGACACGGGGGGAGTTTCACGACCAAATCAAGAGTTACAGGAAGTGCTTCTGTTGCCGTTCATAAATTACACAGAGAGTTTTTCCAGTAAGGAATAATGGAGGAGAATCCAATTTCCTTCAGCAGAGAACACGAAGGAAACACCCCACATTATAACATTCAGATCCTAAGCCTGTCTGGGCTCCCCAAAGCACATTTAAATACAGCGCAGCCAAACTAGTCCAAAATTATATTCCAGTATTTACCACCGAAAGATGCAAGAGTTTGAACTTTTTTTTTTTTCCTCCAAAATCTTCAGCTATTTTATTGAAAAAACCACACCAATTTTAAGCTCAAACATAATCTGCTCCTGTTTAATTTTAGCAGTCGCTGAGGAGGCCGATGGGAACAGCTGCATGCAAATGTTTGCATTAGAGCCACTTCTAAAATCTGCTTTGTGTTGGCTTCTTTTTTTTGTGTGCAGGAAAACATATTATTTTGGTTGGTTTTTTTTTTTTTGTGAGGAGAAAAATTTCAGCTGGATGTCGAGTGCAAAAATTCCCTGTGGGCCGGGATGCAGCGACTGAGCAGAGCCCAGGGTGCCACCAGGAGCCGACACGGCCGCACCTAAAACATCGAACTGAGGATGAAAAGTGCAACTTTCAGTGCTAAACCTCATTTAGCTGCATCTACACAACGTGGTGGCCCCACCCCTGCCTCTTCCATGCCGTCATTTTTAACTTTTTTAGGTATTTTTTGGGTATTTTTAAATAAATCCGCCTATTTGAATTTCTTGCAACCCAAGTCCAATTCTCATCTGCTCACGATTTAGTTAAATCACGCTCATCATTCCTCATTTTATTGCCCTCAAGATGGTTTTTCGGGTGATTAGATGCCAAAAAAAAATTGCATTTCTTGATTTAGCACCTCTGCTTTCATCACCATGAAAATTTAGAGGAGGACCTTTGCATTCAGTGTTAACAAAATACAATCAGAGTGCCACACATTTGGACATTTTCCTTTTAAAATGAAGAAAACCTACTGTCATTTATCATTTAAATAATGTCAGCTCACAGGTAAGATTGAAAAGCTCACTAAGATTTTAAACAGGTGATTTTTAAAAGATTTTAAATAGTTTTTTTTTTTTCCAGGTAAGGATGGAAAACGGAAGGAAGAATTTTGTGCTTATTCCAAGAATTCAGGCAGATCCTAAAGCTGGGATGGGGAATGAGCAGTTACTATTTCCAGAAATACAAGAAGCTTTGGTCAAACCATCTGGGGTGGGTTTTGTTTTTTAAATGTTGAGAAACCAGTTTTATTCCTACAGCTTCCATCCTAAGATAAGGCTTCCAAAGAGAGTCCCAATTATAACTTGTTCAGGGGACACAAGTTATATTTTTGCGGTTAAAAGTGCTGAGTAAAATAAAATAAAATAAATAAATAAAAGGAAAAAGAAGCAAGTGATTCATTGGAAACAAATCTGGATGGGCCTTGTCACAAGTGGTTGGCATAAAGGAAAATTTTCAGGAGGTAACTTGGTGAAATAAACACAGAACAGTTCATTAATGCCACTGGTTGTCTGGAAAAAGGTAATTTACAGGTCATTTCATACAAGGACAATTTTTTGTACATGTCCAGGTTTCAAAAATTCTATAAATCTGTACCACACAAGTGTAATTTCATCAAAACCCTCTTTTTTGTGGCTTTTTCAGAAGTACAGTCAGACCCAGGGAGAAACCAAATCCCCAAAATTGCACTGACTTGTGTCTACTGGATTTCCAGCTTGTATGGGGGGGAAAAAGTGTTCTGTTCCTTGGAAATTTAACCACTTTCTGGTGGCAAAAAGGTGGCTTTTGTTGTTGTTCTGTCAACTGCAGCTGGAACCTTGAGATACCCAAAATGTGAGCTGCCAAAAGACTCTGTTTTGTTCCAATGAATCGCATTCAAAGCCAGCAACAAAGTTCAGAATGCAATGAGGATACAGGTAAAGCTTTGGGTGCAGGAATTTGCCAGTGTCTCAAAAAAAAAAGGCCAAATTTCATAGAGTGCCACTAAAATCTAGTGAAGGTTTTCATGTTCTTTCTTTGCAACAGTCAAGGATTTCAATTAAAAATCGGGTTATTTGACTGTTCAGTCCTATGTGATTCATGTGGTCAAAAAATGATCTGTAAGGAAAAGTGATTTTTGTTTCCATTGGGAATAAAAAGTTTCCCAAGCACAATATTCTCAGTGATTCCAGGGTATTTAATTAGTACATTTAAAACATCATGCTGAAGGATTAGGAATTGTCAAGTGGAGCAGCATAATTGTGTTACAACAAGCTAAAAACCCCCATAAACTGAAGAGAACGGGGATCAAACCTCTGCCTTTTCAGCCAAGTTCAGTCAATGCTGCTTTTTTTTTTTTTTTTGTTACAGCAGGAAAAAATCAACTCACAAAACTGATTTAAAAATTGGTTTCATTGGATGAAATGCCACTGAACGGGAATTACTAAGTGGCTACTGCTCATTATCTCATTTTTTCCTGCTTTTCCCTTCTCTTCTAAGGTTAATCTCAGCTGAAAAACGAATGGCACAGCAAATCTGACCCTCCAGGACGGGGATCAGAGGTTTTGGTTGATCATTTGGATACCATCACTCGGAGCAAACCCCAATCTCAACTTAAGAAATGCAGTGTACAAAGTAAGATGGCAAGAACTGGGCAACAGGCCATTCCATTCCATCCTTTGGCTTTGGTGGCAGGAAGAAATTAAGATGTTGTCGGAAGAAATTTCAGATAGAGCGAGTTTTGCGTCGTATTTTTATTAAGAATGTCACCAGTTTTTATACAGAATCAGAACTGAACTGTGCAAATCCAACAGGCTGTACCAGCTGTGGTCAAACATACAGAAAAAAACCCCTTGAACTTGGACGTTTCTAAAGAGATAAATTAAAAAGCCCCCGAGGGCCCAACGAAAATCTGAACAAATGACCTCAACTAACAACAGCAAAGTGATACACATTTGATATTAAATAATTAGGGGAAAAAGAAACAAACCACGTCAACAAATCAAACCCAAGCATGGAAAAAGAAACAACCCGAAAGATTCAGCTTAAAGATCCCCACTTGTTGAACACTGACCTGTGTCCAGCAGAGCTGAGGAGCAGGTGAAGTTTTTAACTGCATGGCCATGTGAGAGAACAAAAACGTGGGAAAGGAGGGAGAAGCCTGAGGGAGTGGATGGAACAGGTTCCATCCACCCATGGAAGCAGTAAGTGCATTTACAGTGGTTCCCAATTCCAGCACTAAAAGCAAAGCCAGGCTTTGGAAACCCTGCTAATGAACCTGGTTTTGCTTCCCAGCCTCTGGGACTGTCTTTGGGAGTGCAGGGTGGACCTTTCTATCTTGGTTCTACAAAACCATTTTGGTTTTTTTTCTTTTTTCCTTTGTCTAACAAGGGCTTTTCTAAAATATCAGAAACTGGAACAAAATCCAACAGCTAAACTTTCACTCTCTGGCTGGTCTGTGTCCCTCTATGACCACATTCCATCATGTACAAGCAAACGTTGTTTGTCAGGATTGTCAGAACTTTTTCCCACAGACGGTTACAAATGCTTTATGGAAACCTTCCCTTTAAGGATTTGCTTCTCAGGGTATGGTGAAATTGCTACAGAAACGTTCTCAGCAATTGCTTTTGAGCCTTTTACATCATTGGCTCCCCATAAAATCAGTTTACAAAATAGCCTTCATGCAACAAAAACAGTACACAGGTTCTGCTACAGAGGATTTGAGAGGAAAGGCACACTGGGCTAAAATAATTTAAATGCAAGTAAACCCTTGGAAAATTTAGTATGAAAAACTTCTCTTTTATTGAAATAATGCCTTTTTATTACAGAAATATTAATACAAAAACAATGAGGACAGCATGAAGGTACTGAGAGACAGAAGCCAGGGAACAGGAGGTTTGCAGGTAAAACAAAAACCCAACAGATTTGCTGCAAGCAGAGCAGAAAGTGGTTTGCTGAGACAAGGAACTTAACTTACAGAGCTGAAGTCTGCAAACCCCAAGGAAGAGTCTTTAGAAGTTTTACTTGAAGAGGAGGGAGCAAATGGATCTTTTCCACTAAATGGGTCCCCAAACCCCTTTTTACTTTGAAACGGGTCACTGCTGTCAGCCCCAAACGGCTGGAATGGATCATGGGGCTTGGGAAAATCTGCAGGCCCGAGGTGGCTGACAGGAGTGCTTTTACCTGGAAAGTTTAGGAAAAACAAAACAAAACAAAACAAACAAAAGGAGAAAAAGAGAAGTTACTTACCATGGACAACGCAAAGCCCTGAAATAGGAAACTGCGCTGACACGTTTTAGCCTCATCCATCCTCCCCTGGGTGAAAATTTAACCACATCATCTCCAACAAATCATCTCCAAATCATCTCCAACAATTGTTTTATTTAAATGGGGGTTTACTGTCTTGTACATACCAAAACATTAACACCAGCAAGATTTTAAATGACAAAACCCAATGCGAAGGCATCTGGTTCAAAAGAATTTGACAAGTGTGACTTCGATTTTCCAGGATTAGAGGCATTTCAAGTTTAAATTTGGGATTATAATAAAAGGCAAAAATACGTAAAATATGTATCACTAAAGACAGATCATGATAAATAGGATTAAGTGGTAACTTAGCTGTGACTTTACAGAATGCCTGCATTCTGCTTTTTCCCCCTGGGACTGCTTTATCCTTCTACCACCACTTTTTGTCCAAGGAAAAAGAGACTGATGAAGAAATCACCTTGTTCTGGGGTGCTTGCTCTGCAACCTACCTCTTGTAGGTGACTGCTTGTTCTTCTATTCCACCCCAATAACAAATGAAATCACAGAAATTATTGTGTAATATAATAATGTTTGTATGTTTTCTTTGTTGCAATTAAAACCTCGGTGGTTAATTTTTAATTCCCCTTGCCAAAAGGACTATTCTGTGAGGTCAAATAACCAAACAGATAAATGTGGGGGTTTTTGTCCCCCATCTTAAAAAGAAAATCAAAGATTCTCCTGACAAGTACACACCCAATTTCTACTGAAAATACTCCTTGGCTGAACACTCTTGATTACAACGTGTACTTGATAAAGGAAAATCTACAAACGCTCTCAAAACTAACATTGACACCTTTCTGTGTAACAACCTGAATCACAAACATTATTTGCACTAAAGTTATCATCTGTTTTGCAATGCCCAATTCCTGGAACTATAATTTAACTTGTGTGCTTGGCAGTCTGAGCCACAGCCCGGGAGCTTTGAAGGTGCTTTGGTGGTTGCTCCTGAACTTCCTAATAATTTAGTCAGATCCGTGGAAATCCTCGTTCATCAAAGAGATGGAGAGCAGAAAACTTGGACTAAACTGATCACCCATCCAGCAGCTGCCACGAAATCCCAGCTCAGCCTCTCCTACCCCAGGGCCAGCCTAAAGTCCGTCTTCCCTTGCACTCAGCTGGGTCGTTATTCCCAAAAATCAGCAGGCACAGGGAGCTGAAGGGATCTGGTGTGCAGGGAACTGAGAGGGTCAGGTTTATAGGGAACTGAAGGGATCAGGTTTAGAGGAGCTGAAGGAATTGGGTGTACAGGGAGTTGCAGGGATCTGGTGTACAGGGAGCTGAAGGAATCAGGGTTACAAGGAACTGAAGGAATCAGGTTTAGAGGGTGTACAGGGAACTGAGGGAACTGAAGGAATCAGGTTTACAGGAGCTGAAGGGACTGTGCAGGTTCTCAGTAGTGCAGTGACAACGGCAGGCTTGGATGCAATACAGGCACGGAGCTGCAGGGAAAGTGGGAAGCAAGGAAGTCCCCGGCTGAACAAACACACGGAGACATGGAAAACAAGACACGTGCAGGAGGAGATGGAAGTGGATTTGTTTAGTCTTGAGAGAGTTCAAGGGGAACCTGGAGGCAAGTCTTCCATCAGGAGAAAGCCAAATGGATTCAGACTGGATCAAGAGAGATTCACATTAGACAATCCACAATATTTTGAAAACTTAAGGATACTCCAGAGTGCCCAGGGAACTCATTGCATTTCATCACCATGTCCAGGAGGTTTGAGCAGTGGTTTCTAGAAACCCCACTGGTTTAGCTGCCTTGAAGCTGGAGGATAAAGGACACCTCTCCAAGCTCCCCCCAGTACAATTTTCCATGGTTCAGCACATGCCCCATCCTGGATCACAGATGTGACAGGGATAAATGGATCCCTATATACCAACCACATGTGGGACTCCTAAAGAGAGGCAGGTCAGGCCAGTGATTTGTCCTTTATGACCCAAGTGACCCAACAGACAGGAAATTCCAGCCACATTTGCCCTCCTCACAAGCACAGACCCCCCTTCAGCCCAACCAGCCTCTCCTACCAACAGAGGTCATGGGTTGGGTTGGGTTGGAAGGGACCAAGCTGGCCTTGGAGAATTGCAAGAGAATTAAGTTATCTGCATTTCTAATTTAAGCTCAAGGCAAAACAAAACCCCTCCACGTTTTCCTTCCTTCCTCCATTGCCAGTCACCAGCAAGAACATCAAACCCTCATATCCTCCACCTTGTATTGCCCCAAACCAATCTGGAGTGACAGAGGCAAACCTGGCCCATTTCAAGCTGCCCTTTTCTTAGGTTAAACCTTCTGCTACCAAAGCCACTCTGTGGAACTGGTGACTGTTAAAGCAAACTCCAGGTTTACAATGTATTTGTTCAGTAAATTTTTTTTTTGGGGGGGGGCCTGTTTAAGGTACTTGCATGCAGGTCCTGCTGGTTTTGAACCTGGACAGAGCATGGGGTTTTTTGTGCTTCATCTTCTCAAAGAATCTCTTTGCTGGAGAGGAAATGTCACCATGTTCCAAGAGTCAGTGCTAATAATACAGATAATTTTCATTTTACGCTCTGAGCTCCCTTTTTTTTCAGGTGTTAAAACAGAAGAGGGTGATAATTTTGTTATTTTGAAGAAAAAGTGAAAGAGGGAAACCCTTATGCAAGGGGGTTTATCTTTTTGAGGAACAACTTCTAAGGGCAGCACCAAAGCTAAACATGCCAATCGCAGCACTCAGAAGAGTTCTGGAACCCCAGAATATCCTGAGTTTGAAGGCACCCACTGAGGCTGTCAGAGACTGAAACAGTTAAGGATTTTACACCTTCTGAGATCACCTGAGCTGAAGATGCCTCACTCTAATCCACCCCAAGGGATTTATTAATAACAACCTGGGTTACTCCCCCCTTTCTGACAGAGTCCGACTCCCAAATCCCAATCTCTCTTTCACCACCCTTGGTACGTTATTACAGTTTGTTTTATCCTGCCAAAGCGGGTTTTGAGGGCTGGCAGAAGTTTGTTTGGTTCAGTTAGAAGTTCAAATTTACTCATTTATTAACCACAAATTAGTAATAGCGACACCAGAGTTATCTTTCTGACATCTCTGCTGGCTTACACCAAGTGTGAGGTCTCCCAGAGCAGTAAGTGTGCACTTCAGCACACAAAGGTTTCTGTATTCCCATGTTCAGTGTGTCAGGACCGTGGGTACAGTAATTTTATGTAATGTCAAGCAAAAATAACCCAACCCACATAAAAAAAGTCACCAGCTGAACTGAAGGACACTGGTAAAATTCTAACACTGCAAAACTGCATCAATCTTCCACCTGCTGGAAAATGTTGTATTTTGACCAAGCCCATTTTAAGGTATGGCAGCACAAAGGTGCAGGCAAACAATTGTAACCCTTATTTGATTTTTCTTGCTAATAGTTTCAGGGGGGAAAGAAAATTCAGAAAAAAAGCAAAACAGGTCCTACTCTGAAACCACAGCAGTTTCAGCAGTTACCCAAGTGGTGCACCCAAACCACACCGAGGACTCACTTCAGCAAAAAGAGATGATGAACAAAATGGTTTACCACAGCAAGTGCTGTTACTTAGAGTGAACTCCACCCATAAAAAGGGTTTATCTCATTTCATACCCCACAGCAAAACTCCAGCCTGGAGGGTTAAGATCTGTATTTCAAGGCAAATAAAACCTCACTGGCCAGATGCAAATACAAATGTTGTCTCACTGAATTACAAGATGTTGATAAACGAAGTGAAACATTTCTAGTTTTCTCAATATTCTGTGTTTCAATACAGGGTCTTGCTGAGCGATGAGAGACAGCATTTTCCCTGTCTTTGAAGCCTGGATCGTTCCTGCTCGTGGGCAAACAGGGCAGAGCTGAGATGACACGACTTTAAACTTTCCAGGAAATCTTTCTACCATCCCTCACACAGCAGGGCAAGTGTTACTCTGGGTTTGGAGGCTGCAGAGTGGAAGGTGCCTCCTAGCACATCTTTCTCTTGGCACTTAATCAAAATTCACATATCATTCCTACCTCACCCAGCAATGTTTTCACCATCCTATTAAGCTATTCACTGATGCAGAGCAAAACCTTCATGAAGTTAGCTTTAGGAACTTAAAAGAAAAATGGATTACCAGTTTTCCATCTGTGCCTGAGGGTTAGTCACATTAAACCCACTTTTCTACAGAATACTCAGAATTATTTGGCTCCAACAGGGGCTATTTCTGTGCTGTATTTCCAACTCAACTCTGGTGACAACGTTCTCTGCACAAAATCATGTGTGTTTTCAGGAACAGAAGGAAGGATTCTTCCTGTGCAAAACCCCCTCGAAGCTGTTTTTGTTCGATATCTGCAAAGTTGGCACCTTGAGCTCGCCCCCTAACCCCCAGAACCTATTGAGAGAGATATTCTGACATTCTACCAACTCCCTGAGAGGCGAGAAATCGTCATCACCTCCAGCCCAAGAATCTGTTCTGAAACAAGCTTCTGAACAGCCTCCCTCAACCATCACTACTGAAACATCTCCGCCGTGAGAGATCAGCATAAACAAGAGAATCAAAGTGTGAATGGAATTTTTAGTTCGTGGCCGAGCAGGTGCTCCACCCATGAGTCATTTATCCTACACAACAAGGGATGCCTGGGCTTTAAAATCAACTGTCAGGGCTTCTAGAAGGGCTACGAAAAATAAAAAGCTTTTCCTGTCAGTCACAACTTCGAGGCTGATTTTTCTCACTCTCGGCTGCAGATGACAGGGGGGGGTGAAAAAAACCCAAGGTAAACAGGCCTCGTGGTACTTGTGAGTAACTCTGGGTGCTCAGAAAGTTCTGAGGAAACAGGTGTGTGGTACCAGGCAAAAATAAACATCCCAACAGCCCTGTGATACAACCATGAATAAATAAGGAGCAGAGCTCTGTATGCTCTGTTCTAGAGCAAATGATTGATCCTCACAGCTCAGTTAGAATTAAATCCAAATCAAAGGAGTTGTTTCACATTATTTTTTTCTGATTAATACAATCCTTTCTTTTCTCCCTACGCCTCCTGATTACATTCATCACACCTAACATGGCTTCTTCCTTTTAAAATTTATCTCATTAAATACACAGAGCAAATTTCCATGCAAATGCTGGAGAGTCTGTAATATGGTGCAGGTCAAAATAAAAAAATGGCCAGGAAAATGTGATGTGCTTAAACATTAAGTATTGCTAAGGCATCATTTGCTTTCAAGAACTGAACCCAGTAAATGCACACAATAAATGCACAAAAGGCTTTGGCTTGCGGGGTTGTTTTTTTCTAAGCAAGATGCTGAACAAATTGTGAAGCCTTAATTTTGATCTGAGACACTGAAGACAGATTGTTAAAACCCATTTCTATGCCCAACTCAGAGAGCAGCAAAGATCTGAGCTCTTTTCCCCTCACTGCAAACTGCCAGTGCGAGGTCAACGTGCACCGAGAGAGCAGGGGAAAAATAAGTCTAAAATTGTAAAAACAGCCAAACCATAAAATGCCTTAAATTTAGAGAAGTGACACATACAAAAAAAGGACTATATTTATCGTTGACATGAAGGAGGAGGAAGCATCAAATACAAAGGAAGAGCAGCAGAACAGGCTGCACAAACATCGCCTGCCGCGAGCTGCCTGCACTGCCCTGGGCTGTGCCAGCAGCTGGGGATGCACGAGAGGCTCCTAAAACGCTTCAAGGGGTGCAAAAGACACCCCCAAAAGTGCAAATCTAGCCCAAAAACTCCTAGCTGGACAACCCTGGAACAAGTGTGCAGACGTGGGACCATCTGGGTGTGCACTTGTTAAAGCTCTGAGCTCAAACTGACCTCAGGACATTCTCTTTGAGGGATCCCTTTGTGAGCACCTGAGTGGGCAAACCTGTCCAAAATTTCCCCTGCCATCTCCCTGCACCACATCAACAGAACGAAAAGCTGCTCTGGGACTCGGCTGGTTAATTTTTCTTGCATTTCCAGCTTCTTTGGGGCTGCCAACAACCTCCTGCACCCACACTTGAGAAGAAAAGGCACAGGATCCTCACCCCAGACTAGGGAATAAGTGTTTCTGCAGGTGAGGGATTACAGCACCCAGCACAGCTCAAAGTTTTCAGAGTAGGTCAATAAACACAATATTAAGATCCTGAAGAGCTGTTAAGATCTCAAAGCCTTGCCCTCTCTTCGTTTTTTTTTTAAGCCACCGACAGGTTCAGGTATCGTTTCTCTTTATCTGCCAGCTGGCAAGATGAAAAAAACAGGATTGTTTAGTCAGATTTTGCTTAAATCAGCCTCTTCTGCCTTTGTAGGTGGGGCAGCAAAACACATCTTGCAGTTTTGCCACTTTGTGGTTTGGTAAAACACTGAACCCTACCACCTTGGTGGGTTAAATTTATTACCAATAACACCATTATTAGCATTCTGTAATCATTTCTAGTCACTCACATTAAATGTTCTGTGCAAACCTTTGTGCTTGCACCGAGGGCTGGAGCTCCACACAAGCCAGGCCCATCAGAGGGATCAGAATGAAGCTTCCCAAGCCAAGGCAGGCTGCTGTCCCCTGCTCTGCCTTCTTTTTCCAATATTTAGACATTTCAAAACCACAGCCAGTAATAAAAACACTGTGAGAACAGAACTGAAGCCCTTAACCCAAGAGGTTTTAACAAGAGGTGTTAACCACTAACCTCTGAAATGCCAGTCTAGAAATTGCCACCCCACACCAGAGCTACAAAATCAATGGATCACAAGGCAAACCCAAAGGCCTTTGACAAGCTCCCTGTGTCCATCTGGAATAATAATTTCCCAATACCATTTATTTTAATACCTGTATTTCAAATAGCAGCTGAACAACCCCACTAATTTCTCTCCTATGTGGGTTGAATTCCAGATGTTATTCCTTTAAATTTGCCCACAGGGGTTGTGGAGTCCCCATCCCTGGAAGTGTTCAAAGCCTGCTTGGACAACCTGGAGCAAACTGGGCTAGTGGAAGGTGTCCCTGCCCATGGCAGGGACTGGAACAAGATGAGCTTTAAGGTGCCTTCCAACCCACCCCAGGTTACATTGTATTTCTCTGCTATTTATGCACTGGCATCCTAAAGAAAAACTGAATTTTTGCAGTGCGTTAACATTGAAGAAGTTCACTATTAATACAATACCCACCCCCTCTATCCATCACCAATATAGAAAATATAATTTAATATAAATTATAGCATAGCTAAGCATCCTGCAGCGTGGGAGAGCGTGCTGGGAAAGCAGAGGGTGCCAAGTGGAGTCTTTGGGGTGGCACGTTCCTTTGCATAGGGAAGTAATTTCAAACCTATCCTAAAGTTCTCCAGGCATGCCCAAATTTTGGGTACTTTCACCCATCGCTCCTGGAATGAAGATTAAGGCAGACTCACGTTCATGCCCAGAACTTGCTGATGGCAAAGTGTTGTTCTCCTTCAGCCTGGACCATCATCAGCTGAGCAGGGCCAGTAACATTTGTTTGGGGGATGCCAAAGGTGGATGGAGTGACTGGTTTGGATTGCCTGGTGACACCAACTGTACCCTGCCAGTTTGGTAACACCTGCAGGAACGCTGAGTGGTGGATATGGAGTGAAAGCACCAGCAGCCCTGAAGGCACTAAACCATCTCTCTGTCCCTTGAGGTACCTCTGGAGGAAACTAAAGAGGGCTACAGGAATATTCAGTGCCACCTGGTACAGCCCAGGACGATGCAAAGCATCAGCAGGAACTGACTGTATCCTACAACTTTTGGGGTGTCAGACCCAGCTGGGAGCTGGGTCACATGCTCTTGACCTTGCAGCACGAACCCACAGGGAATTCTTCTGCCTGAAGGGACGCAGGAAAGGCAGGGAAGGTGGCACCAGCGCTGCCCTCTCGCATCCTCACTGGGAGGGGCCAAGTGTTGCTCTTGCTCCCTGGATCCAGAGTGAGTTCCTTGAGGAGCTGGAGGAGCTGGTGAGGAGTCCATAGCATAGAGAGTGGTGTGTCAGATGCTTGTCAGTAGTGGTTTGTCTCACTGGTTAACAGTGCTGCTCTAACCACAATGTGGAATGCATGGGGCTGCTCTGAAAGGAAGTGGTAAGGGTGGGGCAAGAGCACTGGGTCCCACGATCAAAGCACTAGAGCATTGAATTTTACTTATAACCCAATCACTGACACCCACACAGCAACTTCCTGTACTTTAAAAAAAAAATATATTAAAAAAAATCTGTTTCTCTCTTTCTGTAATCAACAACTTTTACCTAGAAACTAGTTAGCGGTGAACTCCGACTGATTTCAATCTGCAGCTCACAGCAGAAAATATCATTTTTCATCTGTGAGAACCTACAAAAGCCATTTTAACTGACAGGTTTCAGTCTACCAGTTTTGGTTTTTTTCAGCCTTTTTGTGTTCTCGATTACACAGGAGTCTTACAAACCCTGAGAACGAGCATCAGAAATGCAAAGAAATAAAAAACAGAAATCTACAGAACTCAGCTACGTTTTAGGGGAGTTGGAGAAAATAAGGTGCAGTGGAATTCAGATCACAGCACACCTTTGTTTAAGAATGTTGAAATGCACTATCATTACTTATTTTCCATTTATCGCAGAAAGCACACGTTTCTAGCTGGAATTTCTCTGGTGTTTTTCGATCATTATTCAAGATGTAACATCAATAAGTAGATAAATCCTTCCACTCGTCTCCAAAGAAACCTGCAAGTTCTCCAGTACCACCTGGTGAACCTCAAATCACTCCAGCCAGTTCCCAGGGCAGCCCTATGAAACCTCATATCCATCAGGAACTTCATGGAGCACATCCCCGAAGAGAGAGAAGGTGCACACACGGCCTCGGGGATTTCCTTCAGAACAGTCCAGTCCAAAGAGCTAATCAAGAGATTCTTCTTAGCTGATCTGCCTCAACCTCAGAAGACAATCTTAAACCAGAGAGTGTGATTTTTCACATCTTTCCATGTGACAGTAAGTTGATGTACAGAGGTATCCAGGCCTGCTGCTCTGGGGGCACACTTTGGAACCTCCTCCTTGCCACTGAGATTACTGATCTGCCTTCAGTTCTCTTTAAAGATTCTGCTCTTAACCTCTAAAATACTTACATTGAAAAAACCCACAATAGAGCATTTAACCCAAAGAGCAACTGTGACATTTCTCTTGGCCCAAGCCAGGATCAGATTAAGGCTCTGTAACATCTAAAAGATCTTGAAAGACTTCGGTTCAAAGTGGGGCAAGAAAGAAGGAAAATGATTTATGATGAACAAGCGTAAGCCTGAGATTCTACCCAAGATACAAGGAGACAATCTCATGATTGCCATCCCCTCTCCTAATCTTAGCGTTCAAGAATGGAAAGATACAGATCTGAAGGGTGGCTAATCCACGCCACACAGCAAGGGTTTGCCTATCCCTGCCTGATAGCTCCGACCACAGACAGTGGGAACCGAACCATGTGCTGAGACACGCAGGGCACGGCTTCTCCTCAACGTTCCAGCCGTGAAAAAACCCGAACACCAACTAAAAACAGACCAGCCAACCAAACCAACCGACCCATTTTCATTTTACAAGCACCCAGGTCAGGGTGTACAGGGCCAGACAGGATGACCCACTGGCAGCAGCACAGAAGCTCCTTTGAGTGCTGTATGAAGATCATCTCCAGAGCCTGGACATGAGAGCAGCTCCCCCTGAACTATAAACTCCGTTTAGAGGCTTTTTTGCTCAGTTTCAGGGCCAGAGCTCTACAGCTCCTTCCTAAAGGCCTTGGATGTGGGACTGGAAGGCAGACTGAGGGCGTCTGGTGACGACACTGAGTTGGGAGGAGCTGTTGACTCCCTCGAAAGCAGAGATGTTGTTCAGAGAGATCTTGACAAACCTGAGGGCTGGGCAATCCCCAGCCATGGGAAGTTGAACGTGCTCAAGCGCTGGATCCTGCCCCTGGGACAGGGCAGCCCTGGATGCACAGACAGACCGGGGAATGAGAGGCTGGAGAGCAGTGCTGTGGAAAAGGATCTGGGGGTCCTGGTGGGTGACAATTGGATGTGAGTCAGCAGAGTGTCCCGGCAGCCTGAAGGGCCACCCTGTCCTGGGGGCATCAGGCCCAGCATCGCTGGCTGAGTCAGGGAGGGGATTGTCCCCTAACCCTAACCCCCACCTGGGGTGGCCTCACCTGGAGTCCTGGGGTTGGAGAGAGTCCAGAGGAGGGACACAGAGATGGGGAAGGGCCTGAGGAGCAGCTGAGGGCACTTGGCTGGTTCAGCTGGAGCAGAGGAGACTGAGGGGAGACTCCTCG
>JAWMRA010000079.1:2033-23540 GCA_035584735.1 Pseudotriccus pelzelni | reverse complement strand
AGAGCTCCAGGAGCGTTTGGACAACGCTCTGAGGGACAGGGGGGGATTGTTGGGGTGTCCTGGGCAGGGCCAGGGGTGGGACTGGATGGTCCTTGTGGGTCACTTCCATGCCAGGACATTCCATGATTCTAAGTGTTCCCCTGGTCCTGTGTTCAGCTCCAGAGGTTTGCTCTGTCTTTGTTTTGTGAAGGAACGAGACCTAATGCTCAACTCCTCTCTCACCTGGACAAAACACAGTTTTCAATGCTCTACAAAAGTATTTATATTTTCTACTTGACTGCAGAGGTTTGAGGACAAGCAAAGCTCCTTGGACCTGCCTACCACAGTGCAGGCAAACCACAAAAGTGCTTTTCAATATCAAAAATCCACCCCCCCAACCCCAACAGAAAGAAAGAGTTTTACTGAAAAGAGTACAAACTGGGAACAGAAAGGCAAATTACAGGTTTGTCTGGTAATAACTAGCATTTATTCATCCTTCAGCGAGATCTTTATCATCTACTTGTTTTTTTAATTAAGCAGACCAATGAGAAAGGTAAGAAACAGCGGAAGTTTCTTGCCTGGTGTTTGTTTGCTGAGCAGTGTTCCCATTTCTAGCACACACTTCAGGCCTCTATCTCTTGCTGCCATCACACTATATTACTATATAATTTCTCATGCTCTAAGTAACCACTGAAGATTGTCTTAGTTGTGGAAGGAAGGGAGGAGTAGAAGTGCATAAGCACATGAGGTTCATTTGCTTTAAAAAAAACCAAACCCTGCTTTGCTTCCTCCTCAGTCTATTTTATCATAACAACATTTGCTTTTGGTAGAGAGGCTGAACCTCACGAATACTGTGAGGGGAAGGGACACATTCAAACAGTTTTTAACAGGCTGAGTGCACATGTCTAAATTAAAACCCAATCAATAAAGGTAAATGTTCACCAAATTCCTCGATTTGTGCAAAAGAGGGAGACGCAAATACAGAAAACCCTGGTGCAGGTGAGTCAATCCTCACCTTTGCTGCTGCTCTTACACTGCATCTGCTGAGAATAACCACGTTTCAAACAAGGGACAAAAAGAAGCCACATAGAAGAGGTGATATATGTGTATTTAGTATTTGTTTGACTCATTTCACTTCATCTAGTCCCTTTAAACACTCAAATATTTTATGCAGACTTTTTAAAAGATGGCCACTTAACATATTTGCCTTGAAAAGCAAATCAAGAAGGATAACATAATTCACAATAAAGATTCCCTTCAGCTTTCCTATTTCTGCTTTTATTCACGTCTGTCCTAGTGCTTGATATTTGTCAGTATAATATATAATGTGGGGTTTTTTAATTCTTGAAGACTCTCTAGTAACTCAACAGTGAATACTTACAGAAAGCAAGCATGGAACAAACTGCTTCAAGAGCTTTTCCACAATCCCAGAGCATTTCCTGACAGATTTGCATCAACACTCACCTACAACAGAACCTCATCATTTGATTTCAGGGTTCTAGTGGGCACCACCACCTCTCAAGCAATAAAATCAGAAGAACAGGAACAAACAATGGTCTGTCTGCTGTGGGAAATAATCCCTTTCAAACCTTGGATCAATCTGTGGGTTAAGTAAGGACATTTTCAGCATACTTTGGTTATGGAAAGCATAACTTTTCACCTGATGCAAGGAGCTTGTTTTAGAATAACTGGTTTGCCAAACCAGCCAGATCAACAGTACCTGCCATAAACAGGATGCAGGCTCTGCTCCAAAATGCACCAGCAGAAAGGCAGGCAATCCACACACTCAGAGAGGCAGCCATGGATCTGCTCTCTCTGTGCTTCCCAACACTGTCAGTGGATACATAAAGGATCCCAGATGTGGCCCCACGTGTTTAGTGCACAATTCTGTGCCTATTCATAAGCAGAATCCAGCTTTTGTTGTTTTGTTGGGGTTTTTTTCTGAGCCAACTGAATGTTCCCTCCCAGTATCAACTGAACTCTGCTACTGTTGTTAAAAGGAGACTCGAAACTAAGAGTTCTAAGTGGCTTCAGTTCTTTAAACAGTTTCACTGGTAGTTGAATATTTTGAAAACAACTCCAGGGAGGGGAAAAAAAAAAAAGTAGAAGTAGAAGCTCCATTAAGAGAAATCTTATTTTCAATTCAGGAGATTTATACACCTCCCAGAATTTCCATACATAATGGCCTTGATGCAGGGAACAAGCTCTACATTCAGAGAAAGTGTTTCATGTTTCTTTTTAATGTGTGAATGCAGGAATGGTCCCACCTGGACAGACTGATCAGGACAGGCCTGTCTAGCCTTACACTCTGTGGCAGATGCCTCAGGAAGAACAGCCAAACAAGGTAAAGATGCAGCCAGAAGGCAGACTGGCTTGCAGACACAGGAGCCAGAGAGAGCATTTTGCCTTTTGGGACACCCTCTTGCCCCTGTTTCCTTCAAAAGTTATCTAGGGTTTGTGTTTTTTTTTTTCTTAAGCCCATTGAAATGGGTTTTTTTGCATTCACCACATTCTCTGGCAAACACAGAAATAAATGCTGAATTTAGATGACTGTATAAGAGCAAACCTCTTCATTTTGAAGGTGCCACTTACTAACCTTATGTGTTGGCTACTTGGAATAAACAGGAATTTTTTTTTCCCCACCATTTTTCCTTGCCACAAGTGATTTCCCAGATCTGTCACACCACTCCCTCATCATCTGCTTTCCAGTCTGAAGAGTTCTGGTTTACTGACAATTCAGCCAATTTGCTGATAATCTCATCCCTTCCTCTGATGTTGAAATGTAAGATAATGAGATAAAAGACTCTCAAGTTGTTCTTATATCCACTAATATACTGAAAATTGGGGGAACTGGCTGTTAAAAGAAGAAAAACTCCTTACCACTGGGTGGCTTGGGTCGTGGAGGGACATTTTTCTTGGGTGGTAACGCTGGGGTGTCCGATTTGCTTTTGAAAGGGTCCTCTGAAAATCCCACCCCTCCAAAAGAGGAGGCAAAGGGGTCGGGAGCTGCTGACTGCAGGAGAGAAAAAGAGAGGAGAAAGGATGTAAGCACACTGGAAACCCTGTGGTTTCATGAAGCTGCAAGTTAACTCAAGTAAAAGCATTAATTTCAAAAAAACATAAGATGTCCAGAATTATTCATTAACATGCCAAATAACTTATGCTCTGACCACATAATTACTTCTGGAACTTTTAGTCCCAGCAAAAAGGTGATGAAAAAAAATATAAAAGGAAGTAAAACTCTACTTTTTTTTTTCCACTATTTGGCAGCGAACACTCACACCACAGTCTGACCTCCACTCTGATAAACAGAACCATGGAAGAACCTGGAAAAACACTGCAGACTGGGGAGCTTTATTCCAAGCTTTTCTGAAGTGACACACAGCTATGGCAAAAGCTCAGGGAAAATACCAGAAGCAGGTGTTTAAAGCTTCCTATGTTCAGCTGGCTTTTCTGAAGGACTCTCCTGTTGGATAAGAAGGGCACAAAAGTGATGCCACGCAGGAAAATTTGGCATTGTGAAACGAAGGCAGAGGGATTTGGGGAGCAAAGGTAAAACTTGTAGTCAAACCTTTGCTAAAATTTCTACCTCGAGCCAGACACATCAATATCGATAAAGGCTGTTGCCACCTAGTGGAGAGTTAAAACCCTCCCCAAAATAGTACGAAAAGTTAGAAAAAACCCCCCATGAGATGTAATTAGTCCAGGTGATACCATAATCTCTTTTATTTTTAACATTTACTCCACAATTTTCAAGCATTACTGTGGAACTAATAGAATGAACTGTAAATTCCAAACTCCACCTCAGGAAGACAACAGCAGATCAAGACCTTTCCAATTACCCTTTTGCTGTTGCAGGTGCATCCTGAACCTTTCCCTTCATCTGCTGTTTAAAATGAACAGAAATTGCACACTTAAAACACAGGAAAGGCTGGCTGACTGTTAAAAAGTTTACGTATATTTAGGGTGTTTGGCTAATGGCTGGACTTAGTGGTCTTCGAGGTCTTTTCCAAGCTTAGTAATTCCAGGATAAGTTTAGGAACCAGTCAGGATACTGTAATTCCATGAAGTAACCAAGAAGCAGCTTCCAGGACTTAGAGGAAGCATAAGAAACAGATGAAAACCCTTCTTAGAAGTTCACACTACAAGTTAATTTCTTTTGAGATTCCTTTTGCTCATCTGGTGTTTGAAAACGCTTGTGACAAGTTGATTTATCCCTGCTGAATCTGCCAGGCTTGGTAAGATTTTCCATGTCTGACATGGATGGGAAATGCTTTGTTAAGCAACTGATGAGGCTGAGCAGAAAAAAAAAGAACCAGAACTGGGTTGTCAGTTGAAAAGTTACAACCATATCACACATTTCAATTACATTTATCTGTACAAACGTTTTTAAAAGGACAGTTGCTTTCCTTGTAACCTTTACCTTTGACATCTGACTGAAGTCTGCAAATCCCTCCCCACTACTGAAAGCACCACTTCCAAATGGATCCAGTGTTCCAAATGGATCTGAAACAGATACAGGGAGAAAGAAGTTACTTTGAACAATACTTGAGAATGACAAAGAACTGGTGATGCCAGTGAAGTGCAAAACTGGGTACGTGACTAGAACACGCCTGGTATTTTGATACATGGCATGAGATGTTACAAGAGGATTCCATAAGAAAGAGGTTTTGTACCAGTTGTTTGGAGGGGAAAAACAAGAAAATAAAAAAAATAATTAAATCTATGGTGTCACAAAGACTTAGTCTTCACAATCCATAGCAGGATCATGATGCTTTTTGCCAACAAGGCTCTCTATTTTCAACTCTTACATTTGATTCTTCTTTCATAAAAAAAAGATACCTCCTTATTCATCTTCATGAGAAAATGTTTTCTTCTTACCTGGACCTTTTGAAGAGATACTGGAAGACGTAAAAGGATCAGTGCTTTCAAAAGGGTCAGGCTAAATAAGAACAGATACACAGAATTATTGTCCTGCCGTAGTGTGCACTTGCCTTTTAATGCACATCAAAATCACAGTTATTTCCAACTTCAGGTCTCTCTGTTCAGTGGGAATAGACTGGGATAAAAATCAACTGCTTACATGAAATTTGGCTACTGATAGCCCTGAACAAAACACCAAGAACCTACAAGTGCCAAGGGCATCCCACTGAAATGCAACATTAGTTACCAAAAGATGAAAACACACCGAGATGTCTACAGACAGATTTCATTGTATCTATAAATCTATAGATAGGTATTATTGTAACTGTGATTTAACAAGTGTGTTCTGGGCAGTCCTTCCACTGCCCCGGCTCCAGTGTCTGCTGGGGGCTCAGGAATCCTTTCAGCAATTCCATTCCCTATGTGACTGCACAGATCAATGGAATGGAGAGAATGCTGGGAATTAGTGGGTGATGGTGGCCTGAAATTCCCAACAGAGATAAAAAATATCCCCCTAACAGCACCTCATGATCATGGAAGCAGAGAGAACACTGCTGGTTGCCTTAACAATCCACACTCAAATTTTAAGGGTAAAATTAATGATATTTCACCAGTTAGGAGAAAAGTATTTTGTGTTCTTTCACTCCTTTCAGCTCTCAGACAACGAGCTTGTCAACAGTAAAGGAATCTATGGAGTGGAGATTTAAAACTGACTGACCTTTGAGGGTAAAGCAGGAGGTTTGGTGAATGGATCTGAGGTAAATGGGTCACTCTTCACCGGCTTCTTGAAGAAATCCTCATGGGCAGAACTACGAAACGGGTCGCTTTCCTTAAAGGGATCACCCCCAAAGGGATCTGAAAGGAGCATGAAAAGGTAAATAGAATATATGGAATGTAGCACCTCGTGTGTCTGTAAAGAACATCCCGTATTTGACCTCCCACTCGCTGAGTTTTCAGGAACCCACAGTGATTTGGTAAACGTGATTAAAGCTTGCAGAGACCTCTCCAAAGAGGACATTTGCTCAAGTTTGAATTACACACTTGTTAACCTGCTGATCCTGAAGGCTCAAACCTGGCAGGTTCCTGTGTTCCCACATGCAACCCAAAAAACTGATGCCAAGGAAACCCCGGGAAATCTTTGTGTTTGGCTACAAAGTCATCCAGAGGGTTCTTACCTGCTGGAGCAGGAGGCTGTTCTGCAAAAGGATCGTGCTGGAATGGGTCACCTACACAGAACAGAAAAACAATTTGTTTTATCCACTATTTAGCAAGATGATAAAAGTTTGTGAAAATATCATTGACTCAACAATTGGTCTGTAAAGATGTCAGGTCACTTACTGCCTTTGAAAGGGTCTGCTCCCTTAAATGGGTCAGATTTGAAGGGATCTTCTGACTGGAATGGGTCTGTATGCAATTCCTGTGTATTATTGGTGAACATCAAGGCTTTGTTCTTAAAGGGATCCTCCTAAAAATGAAGAAGAAGATCACAGCAACTCGCCAATATTAAAACACTCAGCTGGCACAGAATTTCTCCTAAATGGGTATCTTAAAAATTACTTCCTAAAGAACTTTTTGAATATATGACCACCCACTTACACTGCCCCCAACACCAGAGGCAGCATTTCTTTCATCCCTTCGCAAGCTGCAAATGAAAACGTCTTAATTAACATTCTCAGAACAGCAGGGAGAAGAGGAAGAGGAAGGAAGAATTGAGAAACAGGAAAGGGTCACAAATGGTTTAAAAAGAAATGACTGTGAACATACACTGGTGTCTTCTTCCAGTAAGTGATTCTTAGGTTTTGCAAGTGAGAGAAAGATCTGGAAGTTTGCAGTGGAAATTAAATATAACATTATGCAAGCCATGCAAGGACAGAAAGTAAGCAGTGAAGTGTTTTAAGGCCCTGTTTTTCAATGGGTTGGTTTTAACCTTCTTTGGAGCAGTTTGTTTTTACAGACCAAGCTGAAAGCAGGGCATTCAAAGAGCAATGCCTGCTGAATATTTACTATACCTGACATAGATTTCACCTCATACTAAACCCACAGCAAATGCTGTGCTTACAAGGGCTCTGGAAAACAAGTTTCCCTGATGTGCAAGCACAATCAAGCAATTGTGCAACTGTTATATTTAAGAAAAGAAATAGGCTTTAAAAAGAATGAAAATGCTTGTGATTTAGAGGATTATTTAATATCTAAATCAAAAACAGATAGCCAATAGAAACCGACTGGAAAAAATCTTTAAGAACCTGAAGGATCTTATGATTTGGGACAAATACTGATTAAAAGAAAACATGATAAATGAGACAAAAGGTAGCTGGAATTATTGAAGCAGAAGAGAACCATCCATGTGTTTTGGGAAGGTAGCAATATGTGACAAAGAGCTCACTGCAAAGGAGGAATTCGTAGAAAGAAACAAGAAGAGAAGAGATGGTTAAAGAGTTTCCAGCGAGAGAAGGGAACTGGACAATGTGCAAGAACAAAGAAAACACCTGAACTGGAAATGAAGTCCCATCTCCCTCCTGAGAGGGAACATGTGACAGGTGACAAACCCAGGGTTAAAAGGACCCAGTTTGCTCAGGTCTCCACACTGTTACAGTTACACAGGCACAAAATCCCAGCACAGCATCCAACAGAAGGCTCAAACATCAGTTTTTCCACCAGCATCAAAGTCTTGCCCTGCTCTGCTGGGATCTGCTAATGCACCAAACCCCAACTATTTCACATCAGCTGCAGGTCACAAGTTTAACTATTGCCAAACACACTAAACAACAGTCAGTTTTTTACCAGAGTTCCGTAATTGTTTCTTTCTGTCTGTCCAAGGCCTTCACTCATATCTGCTAAATTGGTCAGGCTGCCCCCATGGATCCCATTGAGAGCTTCGTTGTATTCCTCTATGCTCTTGTTGACTTCCTGGTGGCTCTCTTGCAGTTGGGAAAGTTTACTTCTGGCCTGAGAAGGGAAATTCTCATTAAACACAGAATTGAATGTTTTCCTGACACAGATTGGGAATAAACCAGCCCGCCCCCCCAAAAAAAAAGTTTCTTTCATGAGCCAGAACTTGTTTTCTTTCCTACAAAAATAATTTTTCCAGGCTTTCAAGCAGCAAAAAACTGTATAAACCACAGTGAATACCTGGTTTATTTCTTCCTGTGTTGATTTTAAAGACTTGATGATTGTTTCAAGCTGCACTTTTCCAGCCTGGATACTCTGCTCTAGCTGAGTCTCTTCCTGCTGCAGGCGGTTCAGCTCTGCTTTTGCTCTGTTAAGGTCATCTTCCTGTAATTTTAAATCGGATTCCTGAGATTGAATCTGCATTTTTAGTGATGAAATCTGAAAAAAAAAAAGAGTGAAATTTGACATAAACATCGCTTATTAAATTATGAATTCGTAATATAAATAACAAAGCAACCTATCAATTGCTAAGGAAAAGAGCTAGAACTGAATACAAAGAAATGCTGCTTCTGATGTTGCACAAAACGCATGATAAAAGCACAATCAATAAACCCAAGAAAGACTATTTTAAATCACAGAAATACCACACTAATTACACAGGTAATTAACAGATTCTTAGGTGGTTATCTTGTACTTTTCAGAACCTGGCCCTTTTTCCATTCAAACGTTTCTCAAGGAGCATGAAGTTGATTTTTAACTCTGGGAAGAGTTAAAATTACAGAGTTGCTCACACGCTTTTTCCTTCACCACTTTCTCACACATGTTACAGACTTTGTACCTCAGGGTAACCTGCTATTTCCACTGGCAATTGTATCTCCCTGAAAAGCCACTTTTAACTCCATCCTGATGACATTCAGAGGTTCAAAACCTGCACCACTTCCAGGGACGGGTTGAATAAATGTTTTCTATATTGTCAGAACAACAACAATTTCTGTAGAAAGGGATCCCTGGAGATCATCTGCCTCAACCCCCCTTTTATGAGCACAACGAGAGGCATATTCAGGTGAGCAAAATCCCTTCTTGGACCTCTGTGTTTGTGTGGAAATTGCTATTTACAGTCCAAATCAACAGAGAAAACGAGCTTTTTCATTAAATAAATAGAATCTCCTTCAAGAGACTGGTGGGCATGTCCAGAATTAACCCACACTCACCACCTGTGTTTCCTCCTGGCATTTCTGCCTGACATCACTGAGCATGTCCTTCAGTTTGGCTTTCTGCTGGTCCATCTCATCCAGCCGGTCCTGGGCGTCTTGTTTCTGAGCCTCCAGCTCTTGCAAGGTGCTCGCCTCCCTGTCCAAGTCATTCTGCAGCTCCTGAGGGAAATGCCACAGTTTGGAGCTTACACTGAGCTGTTGCCTTAAGGAAGGAGCAGGTTTGCAAAAATCCAGAGGGTTTTCTACGCCCCTGCATCTGTTTTATTTCTGCAGGAACTTGGGTGAGACATCAGGAAATAAATCAGTGTATGTGGCATTGGGTTATACCCTGATGATCAAAACCAACACTCCTGAATAACGCTTTCATAACTTACACTCTTAGTTAAGCACCAAAAAAAACCAACTTTCAAGTTGTTCACATATCACCTTCTGTTTATATTAATCAGCATCAGATGAAAACATTTCTGATGGAAACCAGGAAAATAAAATTCTTTCTCTAAGTTAGAGGAAAATCCCATGAAAGAAAGACAGACTTGCCCAGCAGCAACATAAAGACATGAAGAAAACTTAATTCCCATATGTTATCTGGATTAAAATGAAAGCTACTAAAGAGAAAGAAAAGATTTTACCTGAACTTCATTGGTTTTCTGTCTGATTGATTCTTCCTTTTCCCTGATGTCCTGCTCCAGTGAGTATTTTTCTCTGTCATATGAACAAGCACATACATTTATTATTAGTTAAATAATGCAACACACACAAAAATCAATTAAAGATTATTCTGGAAGCACCATGTAGCTAAAAATGCCAGCACATACTCTCATATATTTGTTAAAGGAGTAAAGGTTTATATGTATCAATTACTCTTTGAAAAATACTACCTGTGGCCATAATCAATGTCCTGAAGTAGAATCCAGGCTGGCTTTGCATAACTAAGACATCAGTGGGGGATTTGTCACCAATTTCAGTGACAAATAACTATAAAATGGCTAAAAGAAAACTGACACAGCAGTACTACAGACTTATTTGGTTATTGTTCAAGACTCTGTGAACAGTCCCCAACTTTACCTCTGCAGCTGCGCAATTTCCTGACTAATATCATCCAGTTCTTTCACTCCTGTGAATTCTCCTGATCCAACAGAACTTGCACTGTCCTGTTAAGAATGAAACAATTAAAACGTTGAGTGGTGACAGAAGCTCTTCCTTTGCAAAGGGCTGGGGACAGAGGTGGGATAGAAAATCCTCATGATATGAATTTGCGATGAGACACATCAAATGATTGTGCAACAAGCAGGAACATGCCACAAAATTCTATCTGAGGGACAGGAGGACTGTCTCTGTTTGACAGACACAAGGGCTGAGACACACAGCAGTGAGAGGACATGCACAGTGACAACAAATAAACTGCAGGCTAGGAGAGAGTCAAAATTCAAATTCCAAACCAACACCCAACTCTGCTACAGTCAATAGGAAAGTTTCCAGGGAACTCAATGACTGTAATTTCAGTCTTCTTGAGCCCTGCCACAAATTCATGGCAAGTTCTGCAATTATTCAGGTCATTTCTGCACCCATTCAGGGGCAGATGCAGAGGGCACCCCTTGTCTTGCAGATGAGACTATCAGAAGTTATTAAGAAATGGTCTCAGCATTAGGTACAAAATGGGTTGTTATTATTAAAAAAAGGACTGCTCTGAGAAAACCCACTGCAACTGAGCAAAACCTGCAGCACTGAACTGCCTGTCAGCATGAAAAAACAGGAGACCTACAACCTTTAAATGGCATTTTAAAAAGAAGAAAGCACAGTTTGCTTGCTTCGCTCACTGTGAGGCTGCTGGGATAACCACAGAAAGCTTGGCTCTGTTAAACAGCAAAAACTACAGAACCTAATCAATAAATCCAAATCAGCAGACTAAAAGGTGACATTTTTGTGGAAACAACAGCTTAAACAATTAAATTGAATTTTATTTAATTAAATCCTCCTTTTGGGTGATTATTCCTTTTGCAATATGCCATTAAGTAATTACAAATAAAAATAATCCAGACTAACTCTTCGAGGTAGCAAATCTAAAGCTTCTAAGATTGCTTTGATTTCGTCAGGCCAGACAGAGATTTGCCGAGAAACCTGCACTGAATGCTGGACAGGGGCACAGGAAGGTGTCACCCAACATGACCATGAAACAAATCAAATCAAAATGAGCTGCTGCATTGTTTAGAGTAAGAACCACCTAACTGAGCTCACTAAGCTCAGTTTATTTCATGTTAAACACACATTAGGTGAAAAAATATTAGAATTAGTTGGAAATAATGGGAAGCTTAGAGATGTATTTACGGCTCACAGCTTCAGGGAACTAACCCATGAGTAATTTCAACTGTTCCTGTCCCAGAAACTCCCTGACAGACCAATCCGTTCCCAACTATTGAGGGAATAAATATCAACAGGTTCACACTGCTGTGACATCCCATCATGCCAAGGGCAAGAACAGAACTCAAGAGCGGAGACAGGCCAAGGTGGAGATATAAAGCCAGGGTTTGGAGTCCCCAACATCATACACAACAAAAAGGGCATTCCTGTGGCTGGCACAGTTACTCACACGCCGCATCTCTGTGAGTGCCGAGAGCTCAGTTCCTACAGGGGTCAAGTAACCTGACAGGGTCTACAGGAAAAGGATACAGGAGAAACCTTAAAAGGACCACAGCAACAGCAACAACTGAGTTACTTAGAGCTCCAAAAGGGAGGTTAGGGAAAGTAAAACAGAAGGTAAGGAAAGGTACAGTCTAGTTCATAGAAAAGATGAAGGCACGGACAGGACAGAAGTGGTTGTTCGTCTCACTTCCAGAAATACACTAATAAAGCCAAGTTTCACAAAGGATCAGATGCTCCAGGGAAGTGGTGTCAGCAGGGATGGATGCAGGACTGTGGACTGGCCATGATACAAGGGATCAATCCCAGGAACCAGGCAGTCAGCACTCTTTGTTTAGCCATTAAAAAATGTCACATTTCTACAGAGGAATTTGGTGCTACTCAGCCAGTTTTTAATATTGGCTGTTACGAGTTCCTCAAAGTTAAAAGTGTATATATAAATAACACATAAATATATACAAATATATTATCATTTACATATTGTTAAAACAAAAGTAGAAAAATATTTTTTAAATCAATAAAAAAACCTCCTTCTCTATGACAAAGGAGCATTTTTCATGCTAGACTTTTTTTTTTCAGCATTGTGACTCCTTTTATGGAACATTTTATTTTATGGAATATTTTACTGCATTTTTCTTTACTTACGGTTTTGGTTGTTAAAAATTTATGTCTATTTTTAAATGTTAAAGAAAAAAAAATAAAAGATTCCTACTTAAAGCCCATTTCAAAGCAGAGAAGCTCAGTGTTATCTACAAATAATCACTGACTTACCTGGATGGGAGTGTTCCTCTCTGTGGGAGGGATCATATCTGGGGATAACACTTGTGGAGGATCAATCCCTTTGCTGACCTTCTGTTGGATGAGATACATGGCAAGTGCAAACTGGTCTTTGCTGAGCTTCCCCATCTGCCTCGTGTCTGCCAAAGCCCTGGGAAAAACCAGATCACCCTTATAAACAAAAAAAAAAATCTTAATTTCTCCTTTAGCAAAAAATCCACACATTTACATGCAATTCCTTTTGATTCCTCCTCAGCAGAGCTTGCTTATTGTAGTGAGAGCTCCACAAACAGAGCAGGATTGTACCAGACATGTTTAACTGAATAGGGCAGTGTTGCTCTGAGAAAATAATTTAAAGCACCAGAACTTCAAAAAAAGACAATCACAGTTCCCAGACTGACCCCTTCTCCCCCTCCCAGAAAAGCAAAGGGAGTATTTATTTCTCCCTTAATTTCCCACATATGGTAACAGGACGTGCAGAAAAGGTTGGGTTTTTGGTTTGGTTGGGGTTTTTTTTTTAATGTTAGGATCACAATTCTGGCTGGAAAAATAATGACAAAAACACAGCTACCAGGGAATTCTTACCATATATGTGCTAGGAGATTCTGAGACAGACCTGAGTGCATAAAAATGTCCTTTACTTCTTGGCCACTCACAAACCCATCCATGTCCGTGTCCGTTTTTAAGAAAATCTCGTCGTATCTCACTTTTTCGGACATTGGGACTACCCAGTTCACAGCTGGCTGCAAAGCAAAGGGGGACATCTCAGAAGGAGAAAAACAGCCTTTATTGACACCCTGAGCTGATGCATCACCCAGAGTTGGGTGCCCTGAACATCCTGCACAATCCAGTCTGGCCAGGAAATAACTGTTTTCACCACATGGTTTAATTTCGTACTCTTTATCTGAATAAAGCACTGATAAACAGCTCGTCATGGGTTGAAAAGCATTAATTCTTTGGAAACACAGATCCAACTAGGCATATTGAGTCTTCATGCTGATAACAGGAGATTTAGAAGGTAGGTTAATGATTTCTTTGGTATTAAAGTAGATTCATGAACAAAACCTTTCCATGGTTTCACTTCCTATGTAAAGTGAAAATTCCCCCCTAAGATTCGCCACCTCATGGTCACTCTGATTACAATTCACCTCTTCTTCCATTCTCCCAAGTCTGATTAACCGTTTCTCTGGCATTAAATTCCTTCAGTTTGGTATTAAATTGCTTTGGTGTTCCATTCTTCCAAGTCTGACCGCTCCCATTTCATCCCCCCCCAAACCCAAGCGCTCGGACGAGGCAGAAATCAAAGAGCAGGTTTGGTTTTTTTTTTTTTGCTGCGGCGTTCCTGACTACCCCCCTACAAAAAAAAAAAACAGGGAAGGAAGATGTACCTGTGCTTGTTTGATGCTGTGCTTGGGAGACAAACTGCCTGTGCTGTTCAGGCTGTTGACGCTGCCGTGGGAGGGGGTGGAACGGAGGCTGTCTTTGGGTGGGGGGCTCGCGGGGAGAACGGGAACTGCTCCGGGGAACACTGGCATCTTCTTTCTTTTAGAAGGTGGTATGAGAGAAGGGGGCAATTGTGAAGGGACTGACTCTTTCTCAAGAGCTCTATAAACCAAATGCATTGCCTGCAAAGGCAAAAAGGTCAGATAACATTCAGAGTTAGCAGAAAAAAGCAACGAGATCTTCCAGTGACAGTCATTTACATCACAGTGAAACAAAGGCTGCAAGATTAGAGATGTAAACCAGGGCAGATCGTTGGGGATGTAATTCCAACAAGTTTAATCTTGATGACATAGGCAAGAGTCAGTGGATGGATTTGAGGAAGATCATTTAATGGCTCTGTGTGAACAATGCAGATTAGAACAGTGAGCTGTAGCAGAGAAAGCTGCAAAGCTCTTGAGGAAAAAAAAAAAGAGCTATTTGTTCGAGACAGACTGGGCTGGAAATTGAGAATTTAAAGCAACTTACCACAGCAAATTCATCCTTGTCCAGGTGACCATCTTTATCAATATCACTGAGATCCCAGACCTACAGCAATTAAGATAAAGAAATTATTTAGAGAGCAAGTTACGTTTTGTGCATTCATCAAATTAACACGCCCTCTAAAGACTCTTAATAGGTTTTGGTGAAGATCATATTAGTTATATTAATCTAAACACTCTCTGATGAATCTTCTGACCAGTGCGAGTCAACACTGGCTCTAACAAACTCTGGCTGCACCACAGGCAGGTTTTTCATGTTTCTGTGGTGCAATTAAGGAGTCATCAAGCTGACTAAAGCATTCAGAGGTGGTTTTCAGAACTGTCCAGAGGATGTGGGGTTAGCAGATCATCCAAATGTCTTGTAAGAAAGTTAAAATATTTTAGAAAACTCAATACACTTCTAATTCCTATTCCATTCCAAGATGAGGTTTTTTACTGATAATTAAAACTATGCAAAGCTCCCGCTGGCCCCCTGAATTTTCTAGAGGAGAAGATTCAAGTGTTCCTCAACTTCAGTTCATTCTTAGGTCAGGTACCCTCAATTAAACTTGCAGAAGATTTGGAGGGATACAAAACTTTAAGCTCCTTGATTAGTCCTTTGCCCGTTTCCTCAGCCCTGACAAACAGCCCCACAAACACTTCCAGAAGAGGCAAAAGCTTCCTGAATTTCTACTGTCACAATAACAAGATGAAATCCAAAGCCTTTCAAGACTCAGGACTTCACAATATTCCAAGTACAGAATTAAAACAAGTTATACTTAGATTTTGTAGATAATACAGAGAAAGAGGCAGTTCTTCCTAAAGAGATAGAAAGATGTAACACAAATACAGCTCTTACTGAGAATGGATTCATTCTCAGGCACACAAATATGCAAAGCATTAAAGAATGTGTTTTAAATGGGAGCAGAAAAATACTTTCAGGTTTGCTTCCCTGGCAAATATGCAATGGATGCACCAAATTCAGGTCTTGGGAAAAAAACCAAACTTGACAATTTGACAGCTACAATAAAAGAGGATGTTCTGAGGTGTTCTCCTGTACCGACAGTGGATGGGTTTAATGGGATGTCTAATAACTCCTATTTGTAAAAATGGCAAAACGGTGGAACATAATGTTATAAAAGCTAATACTGTAAAAGTTTAAAAGCCAGAAAAAGCTTTTCTAAACAACCAAAATCAAAAATGTCCAGCTCTTGAAATGAACAGAGATAAAATTAAGCCAATCTACTCCAGGACTGAAATTACTACTATTATTCTTAAGTGGAAGACTTCAGAGACTTCATGTTCTTGCAATCAATGCAGAATCTCAGCCAAAACCTGATCTGTGTCGATAAATGACATTTAAATATTTCACACTGCAACCATAAGAAGTTAAATAGAGACCAGGAAAACTTAAATAGCACGCACTTACCCTTCCGAGGATATCAAGAGGTAGCTTTGAATTCATCAGTACTGGTTTTACTTTGTCTCCTGAAAGTAAACCATTTACTGGCAAAAGGCTTTCAAAAATACCATCAAACTTTGCTTTTTCTTCCACCTAGTTGGTAAGAAATAGTCTGAATAAGTAAAAAAAGTGTGCCTGTGTGAGTGTTGAAAATGAGATCTTGCAAGAAATTAAGGCTGGTCAGCGATGTGTTCATCCTAAATTTCCAAGCTTTCTTGCAAGTGCCACGGTGCTACATTTAAATGTAAACCCCTGGAGAGAGATTTAAGAGCTTCATTTCAAAGCTAAGGTTATTTTATAACCTTACGTGGAAGATTTTACCTTGCAGCAGTCAAGGTGGTGTTTCTGCCTTAAAGAAACTTTGACAAACTCTGTAAAACTTAAAACCTCTTCCTCCCACTTTGAAGTACAACATGGAAGTCCAAAAACAAGCAATCAGCATTGCAGGTTATTTTATTAAATTCCTACCTTTTGGAAATGTTTGCATTTGAAAATTAACTAAATACCAACACCCAAGGTTACCTTTTTTTCCCCAATGGTATATATTACATGTATCACGGAATACTAACTAGAATATAGGAACTCGAGCTTTAAATTAATAATTCAGGGTGGATTTGGTGAAATACTTTGCTGTCCTCAGTGGGGTTCCTTTATACAAACAATGGAAGTGTCTAATTGTAGGATCCTGGAAGAAATCCAGGCAGAAGATTAAAATTCATTGTGTCTTAAAAACATCACAGCAGGGGTTGTCAAAGGGTGGTTTAATACTTATTACACATGTAAAACTACACCTCAATATTCTCTATTGTGCACAAGTCTGCCCAGAAAGGGAGGATTTCTGAAGCAGGAAATACACTGGATACAAAACTCTCTCCCTGGGAAAATGACACACAAGGGAAAGATTCACTTTGAAAGAATGGCTGGAATGTGTTGCCTTTTACACTTACCCTGACAGCCCAGTGAGTCTCTGTTGAAGGTGGTGTGATCAGCAACGGACTGCTACTGTCATGCTGAAAAAAGGGACAGTTTTTATTTATATGTTTATTTATATATATAAATACACAGACTTCTGTCTCTAACGCTTTAAGAGGTGGTTATAGACGTGAAGCTTAACCACACTAAGGAAAAGAGGCTGTACTTAAATAAAAGTCATTTATACTATTACAGCACTTGGATAAGGATATTTATTGGTGCATCAGATACCCAAACACACAACAAAGAGGTTCTGCTGCCCACTCCTGCTGACCCAGCCCCAAAATAACTTTATTTTCTTCCTTTTTTTTTTAGAGTTTAGCCACATCAGCTTCCTGCCCAGGCTGAGCAGAGTTAAACTTGGAGAACCCACCATGGCAGTGTCCCAAGGGACGCTCTGCCATCAGCCCGCAGCCCCAGGACCACATCGCTGAAACAGGAGATTATTCCAGTGTTCCAACTTAATTAGTTCCCATCCAACACATCCAAACATTTGGGGGGATATCACTTACAAATTTAGGAGGTGGCACAGTCAAGTTGAGGCTGCTCATGTTGACGTCATGGCCGTTCTGGGCGCAGGCCACGAGGCGCAACGCGACATAGAAACCCTAAAATAATCCATTGAAAACAGCCTCAATCAGGAAAAATACCCCAGTTCTGACTTTTATTAGCACTGTACATGTGCAACTCAGTAAATCAGGGCTGTGTAGCCCCATAGTGACAGCTACAATAACGGGAAACAAAGAGCAGAAAATTGGACGTTTGTTTTTACAAAGGACTCTCCCATAACTCAACTTCAATATTCTTAAAAATTAACAGTGTTTAAAAAAAAGTAAATTATCAATATCTACAAGTAACTTGCTGTTTGATATTCCAAGCCGTTTTTAGTGATGCTGGTTAGATTTTTTACATGCAAGGATGTCTTCCAAAATAAATCTGAAAATCCTATTTTGTGACTCAGTGACTGTGTATCTACATATCACACACGCGGATTATTTACAAAACAAAAGAGATACAGAAAAGGAGGTTCAGACTTCTCCAGCAGCCTCACTGAGTGATACACTTAGATATGAGAAGTGCTGGGGGGAGAAAAACCTCATCTTGTAAACAAAAACTCCATTCATTAAAAGCCAAGGATGAATATTACTGGTATCAGGGTTTGCTTGAAACAAGGCTAATCTGTGAAGGGTAACACAGCAGGTCTACAGGAATATTTCATTTACCTGTTTATCTAAGTAGCCTTTCCCCTCTGGGTCAGCCAAATCCCATATCTGTGCAGACACAAAATAAAAGCCATGGTGAATTTAAAATAAAACTCAGCTCAACAGTTCATACCGTGTGTCCCTTTGAAGTGTTCATGCAGCTTTCAGGTTACGCCATTATTTCATTGTCAAGTTAACAACAGAAATGTCACACAAAAGATAATTTTCCCTTGTAGATTTGTCCTTTCACTTAAAATTATTGCATTATCCAATTCCTTCCACTTACTTTTCCAAGGATGATATCAGAGAGACCAGATTTTTTAAGAAACAGAGCAGCTTCACTTGCCCCAACTCTCCCCGTGTACGTTGGATCTACCTGAAAGAGAAAAATTAACACTCAGTGTGAGTGCTGTGAAAGCAGAGATGAGAAATGCAGTGTCTCCAGGTCAGAAGGAGTTACCCAAACTGCACCAGCAGGAAGAATTTAGCACTGCCATGGGGAAAGGAGAGAGAGGAAAAATCTTGGGGAAGAAGAAACTGCACTTTATTTTTGCCTTTTTTTTTTTTTTCTTTTAAGGACATACCTGTTTGTAGTAAGTTTCGTATATTGGGTTCCCAGTAGAAAACTGAAACATAAGGAAGAAAACAGAATGAACAGCAATCACAACTGACAGGAAAAAAAAGTACTGTACTTTGTTGTATTACTTCAACAAAAAAAAATCTAAAATAGGGGGTTAATTTGCTGTCATCCAAACTGGATACTTGAAATGCGGATAACGGTGATCCCACAAAACCTGCAGCCAACAGGCTCCTGTCACCTCCTAGAACTTCACCAGCATTCCAACTTCTACTCACAATTTTAACCAACAACTACGTGGAAATAAGGTTTTGTAGAACAGCTTCGAGCTAATTGCCAAAAGTATTTCAGATCTCAGTACAAGAACTGCTGATAACAAAGGCCCAGTTTTGAACCCAGTGCTGACCTGACTCCCCCCTGCACTGTAAATACCCTTATGGAATATTTTCAGCAGGCAATTTTACACACACACACACAGAGCACTGTGCCTGTGATTATGCATTTTCAGGACTAGGATCTTAAAGTGAAACAGAGTAAACCAAAAAACAAACAGAATGAATAGCGAATTGACAACCTCACAATTCCCTGACAGTGCTGTTGGGGGATTTCAAACTGCATCACACCAAGCAGACCCAGGGGAGGCCCTGCCTTTCCAGGGGACTCAACAAGTACATTGCTGACATTCTTGCTGACATTCCAAGCAGATGGGAACTGAAATGCCAAAAGAGGCAGAATCCCCCCAAACCCACCTTCTCACTCTCCCCTACAACTGCCCCAGGAGTTCACACGCAGGTTATCCCTGCACACTGTTCTCCAGCCTCAGTGCCAACAGCAAAACCAACCCAGACAAAAACAAGTTAAAGGCCTTAAAGAGCAATCAACAAAACAACCCCACAAACAGCTGAATGAACAAAATGCTGAGGTGTCACAACACCCCAAAGCCTGCCTGAGACAACCATCCTGCACCTCCAGGCCACCAGTAAGACGCCTGACAAAGGAGTCTTTCCAACTAACTCCCATCGCTGGGATGTCACCCCCCCAAACGGCTCCTTGTCATCCCCACGCGTTTCCAGATGTTCTGTCCACTCTGAGTGGAAGGAAGGCAGAAATGTGACGAAAGAAAAGCCCAGTAAAATTTTATCTGACACCAAGAGAACCTGGCTGGGAATTTACAATCAGCATGCCAAATATTCATTTAAGGAGCTATCTGAAATAACTGAACCCTCCAACTGAGCACAAGCAAACACTGACTCTTTGAGGATTAACAGCTCTCTTTGGATAGAAAAATTCTGCGTTTTCAGAACAGTTTCCTAAGCATCTTAAACGTGCTTCACTTCTATCCATCCATCCACAAAATAAGCTGCTGCATTCTCTTATGTCAGCAAACCTCTGGAAGATCCAGCTCTTCCTGAAGGTGAACAGGATTTCAGAAGAATGCCTGGACCATAACTCATAAATCTGACTGTTCTTTCTGCCGACATGTAAACGTCCAGCCCAGTTAAGCATTGTGTTCCTGTCCAAGCAGGAAACACATCATTCAGAGAAAAGGTGGAAGCAGGAAATAGCCTGTCCCAGACTGAATCCAACCCAGCATGTTTTAGCCAACTATCACCAAACGTTGTACCTCTTCTTTATCAGAGAGCTCAGAGAAGAGAGTCAAACACCGACTACAAGCTCCTCTAACTGATTTGATGAGTAACCCAGGGCATGCAGAGAGACTGGATTCGTACCAAGAGACAGAGCAAACCACTCCAGCAGCGGCACTGAATGATCTCATCCCATCACCAGACATCCCTGTCACCCTCATTTGGGCTTGTCAGCCACGACACGGAACTGAGTTACCTGACAGAGGTGGCAGGAACCCAGGGTGATGGGCTGCCATGCTGTGGAGCTTCTCCAACGGGAAAATATTCCCCCAAGCGCTGTTGGAAAGCCCTTCAGCACTCGATTCCCTAGCTGCAGAATTTTCCAAGGATTCAGCCTCTCTGGCTGATTTACCCAAATGACTGCACCTCTGTGATGAAGCAGACCAGACAAAATGGGTTCAAGCGATAAAAATAGCGCAGCTCCCTATCTACCCGTCGCCACACGGGACGACACCACTATCATTCAGGAGGATTCTGCAATTTGGAGACATCTGCTGAGGCAGGACCTGCCCAAGGCTGTCAACCCTGGCAACCAGACACAAACACCGTGAAGAGTTTGCAGTTGGTGATGTCAAAGCACAACCTGTCAGAGGGCACTGACTTACAGTTTAACCACCCCACGGTTCCTGTGCCTGCTCCGTGGTCCCCAAACCCTCATCTCTGACCAACACTCAACACCAGGTCCCAAAAAGATCCTTCCAGGCCCTGGTGCCTTGTTGTTTGTTCTGCCGAGTGGATTTCCCGGAGAAATGTGAAGTCCCACAGCAGATCCATACACTTTGTGGTACACACATGGACACTGATCCGAGGCCCTTGGAACAATTCACACATCCACTTCTCTTCCCTGAAGTCACCCCAGGGCCACAAAGAGCTCTGCATCAAATGAATTATTTTCCTTGGTGTCCTCCTCTTCAAAAACTTTCTTTCAGACACACGGATAGATGAAAATAGGGAGTGTAAAAGGGGAAAAACACGGTGTTCACAAAGACAAGAGCCAAAAGAAGGCTGCTGCTGCCCCAAAGAGATGACTTTTGCCTTTATGCTACTTGCTGAATGTTTTGAGTTGTCTCAGAAACTTGAGCTACAAAAGGCTCTGCAAAAGCATCCCAATATCTCTACCTTAACTCTCCAAAACCTCCTGAGCCTGCAGGGCTTGGTTGGGAGGGACCTTAAAGCCCATCCAGTTCCACACCCCTGCCATGGGCAGGGACACCTTCCACCAGCCCAGGTTGCTCCAACCTGGCCTTGGACACTTCCAGGGATGGGGC
>JAWMRA010000078.1:149357569-149368249 GCA_035584735.1 Pseudotriccus pelzelni | reverse complement strand
TTCCTGGCTGGGAGGGTGGGGAGGGGCTGGGCTGGAATTCCCAGGGAAGCTGTGGCTGCCCCTGGATCCCTGGGAGTATCCAAGGGCAGGCTGGACGGGATTTGGAGCAATCTGGGATGGTGGAAGGTGTCCCTGCCCGTGGCTGAAGTTGGAACGTGGTTTTCCACCATTACACCCCCCGGGCACGGCACCCGACGGAGAAATCCACGCCCAGGGGACACAACCACACGAGGGTCCCCTCCTTGTGCCTCCCCGAACCCCTCCGGGACGGCTCCACGTGGCCGTTCACAAACCACAAGCTCCAGGTGGGAATAAAAATCCATTTAATTTCCATAAACTCTGCGCTGGGGAGGCAAAGACACGGCGAAACCTCCACCCCTCCAGCTGACACGGGGCGTTCATCTCCTTCATCCCCCCCTCCCGTCAGTAATTTGGTTCCACCGGCTCAGATTTCATCCAGGTCAGGCCAAGAGCTGCCAAATTCCTCCCCGAGGCCTCCGGAATTCCGTGGTGGCTCCCTGCTCCGACCTCAGCTCACCCAGAGGTGTCGTCCAGCCCCAGCCACCCCACAGACCCCACGGGAACGCCGCGTTCCCGGAGCCTCCGGCTCCACGGGGATGCTGTACCTGGTCCAGGTGTTCCCAGCTGCGGTGGGAATGCTGGTGGTGACCTTTTCCAGGGAGCTGCAGCTTCTTGGATGCCACCCAAGTGTCCCTTTCCCAATCCAGTGCACGGCGTTGCCTTAAACCAGCCCCAAACCCTCGTGGCTTAACGGGATTTTGTTTCAGCAGCGGGAAGGGCGTCACCAACCCCTTTCCGGGGTGGAATATCTGCCCTACAGCACCTTGGGAGTGGTCCCTGTCCAGCTGGCTGGGCCCTGCTCCGAGATTCGGGGAATCGCTCGGGGTAACATTCCCACTAATCCCGCTGACACCGAGCAGGTCCATCCCTGACCCCTTCTCCCCACGGGACTGGGGCGACCGGGGAATTTTGGGTGGCGGGAGGACACCCACCCCCTTCCGGCAGTGCCAGCGACCAGGGATGTAAGAAATAGCACCTCCTAACCGCGGTCAGGCGAGGAACAACCCCGGAGCACGAGCCGGCGCCCGAAAATCCCCGGGACTGCGAAACCCGCAGCCTCCTGATCCCCCGGAGCAACCCTGGCGGGGGCGGGCGGCACCTCCGCCGCCATCCCGCTGGGGTAACGGGGCGTCCCCGGCCCCGTGGCCAGCCGGGGGCGGTTGGTAGCCCAGCCGTGGGCAGCGGTAGCCCCCGGCCTAGGGCTGGGGGCTGCGGCCGCGGCGCAGCCGCTGGGCCGTGGAGATGAGGGAGCGGAGCTGCACCAGCTTCAGCGGCCCCACTTCCCGGGGGTCCTGCCCCTCCAGCCACCGCAGCGCCGTCTCCAGGCCCTGGATGGCTTCCCGAGCCGTGGGAAGCAACGGGTCTCCTCCTTCCCCACCGCTCCTGCCCCCGGCTGCTTCCTCCTCCTCCTCGTCTTCCTCCGCCCCGCAGCCCTCGGCGCCTTCCTCGTCCGCGTCCTCCTCTCCATCCTCCTCCTCCTCCTCCTCCTCCTCTTCTTCCTCCTCCTCCTCCTCATCCTCCTCCGCGCCCGGAGCGGCGTCATCCAAGTGCAGCCAGTCGGACACTTCCTCGGGAGCCAAGCGCTTGAAGGCCAGCGCTGCCAGGTGGGTCAGGTCGCTGAAGACTTTGCTGTCTCCTCCTCCTCCTCCTTCCTCCAGCCCCGCTCCCGGGGCTTCCCCGCGCTCCTCCTCGCCGGGCTGCGGCTCGAAGGCCGCGCGCAGCCCCAGGAGCCAGCACTTCTCGATGGATCCCGGCGGGATGAGCTCCCAGGAGAGCCCGGCGAGGTACAGCATGTCCTTGAGCAGGAAGGCCCTCACGAAGTCGCCGGGGCCGCCGCAGGACACGGCCAGGCGCAGCAGCTCCCGCTTGTAGAGCTGCTTGAAGGCCGACGCCACGCCCTGCTCCAGCGGCGCCGGGATCCGGCCGGCCGGCCCCTTGGAGAGGAAGAGGGCGCGGATGGAGCCGTCGGGCGTCTGCAGAGGGGGAGAATCGTGGCGGGCCGAGCTGAGCAGCAGCACGGCCTTCTGCTGGAGGCAGCTGCGCCGCAGGTACCGCTTGACGCCCGGCACGAAGTCCTCGAAGAACCAGGCGCGGAGCAGCGCCGGCGCCAGCGCGGCCTCGCGGCTGTAGCGGTAGCGCGCCGGGAACTTCTCGTGGTTGCGGTGCCGGAGGCTGGCGGGATCCCGGAGAGCCCCGACCACTAGCGGCTTGAGCTTGTGGGCGCCGGTCAGGTTGGCGGCCAGCAGCACCGTGACGCGCTCGCCGCGCCGCCGCCGCCGCCGCGCCGGGCCCGCCGGGGGGACGGCGCCGGGGAGAAGCTTCCAGAAGAGGCGGGTGACGTTGGCGTTGTAGATCTGCTCGTCGCCGTAGCCGCCGTCGGGCAGAGCCTCGGCGCGGGCGGCCGGGGCGCGCTCGGGCTCGGCGGCCGCGCCGCCCTCGCCGTAGATGCGCCGGCTGGAGATGCCGTGGCGCTTCTGCCAGCGCCAGAACCAGCCGTGGCTCGCCTTGAAGGTGCACTCCGGCCCGTAGATCTGCCGGGCGAAGGCTTCCGCCTGCGCCTGGATGAGGGGCCCGGAGAGCGGGACGCCGTGCTGGCGCAGCGCGAGGAACCAGGCGTAGACGGCGCGGTCGATCTCCTCCTCGTTGGCCAAGCGCATCTTCTTGCGCTGGGTGCCCACCTCGCCGCCGAGCTGCTCCAGGAACCAGCGCAGCTTCGCCTCGTCCTTCAGCCAGCCCCGCAGCGTGCCCCCCGGCACCCCGAAGGCCCGGCACACCGACGCCTGGCGCTCGCCCTTCTTCACCCGCTCGATGGCCCGGAGCTTGTCCTTGATGGAGTAGGCGCGGCGAAGCGACATCTTCGCCGACACCCCCCCGGGGGATGCTCCGCCGCCGCCGCCTCCTCCTCCTCCTCCTCCTCCTCCTCCCCGCCGCCCCCCCGCCATTCCCCCGCCCTCCTCCGGCTCCCCCCCGGGCATGGAGCGGCCCCCGCGTCCATGGGAATGGGGGGGCGCGTTATAACCGGGGAGGGACGCGGGGATGGGGCGCCTTTGTCCCCGCTCCGCTCCCCCCCGCCATACACACCGAGTAGCGCCGCTCCCGCCCCCCTCCCCCCCCGTATTTCTTTGCCCAGTTGGTTTCGCCCTCCTAGCTCCGCCAGGGCCCGCGGGTTGTACCACTCTGCGAGGAGGGGGGGGGCGCGCACCACATCGCCGGGCCCCCCCTCCGCGCCCCCACGGCGCTTGCCCCCCCCCCTCGCGGGATGTTCCACCTGGTTGTCACGGAGGGAGGAAAGCGGTGAGCGGGGGAAGACAGCGCGCCTCCCGCGCAGCGCGGGGCCTCCTCCTTTTGCCGTTTCCTTACAAAACACGAGGAACGTCCCGGGAGAACCAGGGAAACGGGGGGGGGGGGGAAGGCGAAGAGAGATGCCGCACCCCCCCTTTCCGTGGTGTGGTACAACCCACCGGCGCCCCGGAGGTGCGAGGACGAACCCAACTCGGCAACGAAAAGAGGGGGGGAGCGGCGCAACTTAACGTCTACCGAGGAGGGGGGGTCCGCGCTCACCCCGCTTCTCCCGCGGGGATATTCCACATATCTCTTCCCGCGTGGAGCGGGATAAGCCGCGCAATATGCGCTCAGCGCGTTGTCCTCCCCCCTCCGTGAAGCGTCTTCTCCCCCCGCCACCCCCCCGCCCGCGCCGCGCGTGGTACGCGCCGACCCCATAACCCCCCGCGCGGCGCGCGGCGGCCCCCCTTTTTATCCCGGCGGCGGGCGGAGAGAGCGGAGGCGCCTCAGGGGCCGCGCGGGGCTCGGCGCTGCCGGTGAGCCTTCGTTCCTTCCCTCCCTCCTTCCCTCCCTCCTTCCCTCCTTTTTCCCGGCCCCGCGGGGTCCTCATCACCCCGCTCTATGCGCTCCTTCGTCCCCCTTCCCGAGCGCTCGTTAAATGGGAATTTCGGGGCTCTCCCGGAGCGTCCTTTGCCTCCTCCCGGCCGCGGCCCTCGTGGTCCCCCCGGGGTGGGTTTGCCCTCGGAGAATTCCCAAGGGGAAGGTGGCGGGCCCTTCCCGATGTTTTAGGGGCCTTTTCCCTGAATAGTTCTCGGAAAGGGGGGGGGTTTGGGAAGCCCTTCAAGCTCTGAATGGGAGGGTTTAGGGTTTCCTTGATTTTTTGGGGGTCACTTTTCCCCACTCGGATTCCCAGGGGACAGTGGGGTGATCCCTCCTTTCCATACGTTTAAGGGAAAAGGGACCTAAATAACTTTGGGAAGGGGGTTTTGGGAACACACCCCCCCCCCCCCCAAATTCCTGAAGGAGAGGATTGAAGCTGCCCTTGGATTTTGGGATTGCTTTTCCCCCGCTCAAAATCCCAGGGAATACTGGGGTGACCCCCCCCCCCCTTCCCAATGTTTTAGGTCCCTTTTCCCTGAATAGTTCTGGGAAAGGGGGTTTTGGGAACCCCCCGAAGTCCTGAATGGGAGGGTTTAGGTTGCCCTTGTTTTTTGGGATTACTTTTCCCCACTCAAAATCCCAGGGAATGGTGGGGTGACACCACCCCACCCCACCCCCTTTTCCCAATATTTTAGGTCCCTTTTTCCCTTAATAGTTCTGGAAAGGGGAATCTGGGAACCGGTTCCCCTTCTTCCCAGAGTTCTGAGGGAGAGGATTTGGGATTGGAACCTTCCCACCCCCCACTTCCCAAAGAGGAGGGAATGAGAGGATTTGGGATGCCCTTGTTTTTTGGGATTGCTTTTCCCTACTCAAAATCCCAGGGAATAGTGGGGTCACCCCGCTTCCCAATAGTTTAGGTTCCTTTTTCCCTAAAAATTCTGGGATAAAGGATAGGGGAACTCTCCCCTTCCCTCCCAGAGTCCCGAGGGAGAGAATTTAGGTTGCCCTTGTTTTTTGGGATTACTTTTCCCTACTTAAAATCCCCGGGAATAATGGGATGATTTCCTTGCCCTTTCCCAATATTTTAGGTCCTTTTTCCCATAATAGTTCAGGGAAGGGGGTTGGGGGAACCCCCAAAATTCCTGAAGGGAAGGATTGAAGCTGCCCTTGGATTTTGGGATTGCTTTTCCCCACTCAAAATCCCAGGGAATAGTGGGGTGACCCCCCCCTCCTTCCCAATGTTTTAGATCCCTTTTTCCCTAAAAGTTCTGGGAAGGGGAATCTGGGAACCGGTTCCCCTTCTTCCCAGAGTTCTGAGGGAGAGGATTTGGGATGGGAACCTTCCCCGATCCCAAAGAGGAGGGAATGAGAGGATTTGGGATGCCCTTGTTTTTTGGGATTACTTTTCCCCACTCGAAATCCCAGGGAATAGCGGTCTGACCCCCCCCTTCCCGATATTTTAGATCCCTTTTCCCTGAATAGTTCTGGAAAAGGTGGGATGGGGGTGGAAACCTTTCCCCACATTCCCTCCGGGATCTCTTTTCCCCTCGCCCTCCCCAAAAAGCAGGATGTGAGGAATTCCCTCCATAACTGGGAGATCCCTTTCCCTGGATTTGGGAATCCAAGGGATGGGAGTCTCCCTAAATTTCTGTGCCTTTCCGCAGTGCGGGGGAGCAGATTCCCTGGTTTTTTTGGGAATATTCCCGCTCTGTAAATCCTCCCCTCTGGATTGACAGGAAGGGGAGTGTCAATGTTATTCCTGCCTGGGAAGGAGGGGAATTTCGGGAATCATCCCCATCCCCTCCAGCTGCCTCCGGGATCTGCTTTTCCCCCCCCTAATTCCTTGGATTTCTTGTCCAGTCACCTGCTCCGAAGGGAAACGGCGGCTGCTGCCGTGTCCTGGCCCGGCTCCATCCCAATCCCAACCCCCTTGGCTGCCTCTCCCGGCTTTTCCTGGAAAATCCGCTCCTGGAGTTCTGCTCCCCTTCCCTTATCCCTCTTTCCACGTGCTGCCATTCCCGAATTTCCCTGCCCTCGGCGGGGCTTTGTTCTCCCCCTGGTTCGTTTCCCGGGAGGGAGGGATGGATCCCGTTCCCAGATTATTTTGGGAACGGGCCGAGCCTCCCGCTCTTTTCCAGGGCTGAGGGATTCCATCCCAGGCTCAACTTGCCCGTCCTTGGCATTCCCGGAAATCCACCTGGATTTGTTCCGTCGGGCGGTTCGGAGCCGACCGTCATTCCATGGCCACGATCCTTAGGGAGGAGAAAATTCCCTCTGCTGGGCTCTAACTCTTCCCTCTCCTTGGTTTTTTTCCAGGTGTTTCCCGTTTTTCCCTGACCTTCAGGTAGGACTTTTCCCTCCCCTGGGCTGTTTATTCCCGACCGTTATCCCGTTTCTCCCGAAGGTGCCGCGCGTTCCCCGTCTTTCCTATCCCTCTGGATTCCCAAATCCCCGATTTTCCTCAGGGAAAAGGTGTTTCTAAAGGTTGGGAATCGCGTTTCCCTGGAATTGCGGAGCTTTGCCGAGGGGATGGTGAAAGTCCCGCTCGTGTCCTGAGCTGGGAAAGAGCCGATTTTAGGGAATTTTAGGGAATTTTAGGGAATGGAAGCAGCGGGAGCTGGGAAAAGCCAATTTTCGGGAATTCAACCGCGGAGGAGCCGCTTTGGGATGAGCAAAATCTTGGACACGCAGAGCGGTTTGTGACGTTTGGTTTGGATTCCTTGGGATTTCTTGGGATTTCTTCCGGTTTCCCGCACGGATCTCGCCCCTCATCCCGAATTCCTGGGCCCGGATTTTGCGCCCCGGGGAGAACAAACGTTCCCGAAACCTTTGGAATCCCAAAACTCTGGCGTCTGAGGAGGCGGAATTTTGGGGGGAAAAAAAACATGGAAAAGGGACGGTCTGTGTGGGAAAAAATCCCTTTTTCCCGGGTTATTTCGGGAAAACCGGCGGACACGGAGCGGAGCGACTTCACTTTTCCCGATTTTTTTTCCCTTGGTTTTAAGCTTTGAATTCCTTAAAAATCTGCTTTTTTTTTTTGGCCGTGACTCAACTCAAGGAAGCAAAAAGTGCCTCGGGAACGTTGGGAATCGTGGTTTTTTTTGGGAATTGGGCGGTTCAGTCGGCCAAAAATTGGGATTGGGATTGGGATTGGGATTGGGAAAAATCCCTTCTGGATAAAGCAACGCCGAGGTTCTTTTCCTGGGTCTTGGAGACGGAAATAAATCCGGGTTGTTTTGTGGTGTTTGTCCGTGAATTCCATGGAATTCCGGGAAGCTCCCGGGCTCTACCGCGAAGGAAACGCGTTCGTTAACGAAGGGGTTAATTATTAATTGATTTGGCTCTGCTCGTTCCTGGCTAAAAAAAAAAAAACCTCGGGAATTTTGTCTGATGTTATCCCTGTTTTTTTTTAACGCTTCCATAGGAGCTTCCACAGTAAGTACCTTCGGCTCGTCAGGGGTTTGTGGTTTTTTTTGGGAATCCTGGGAAATCCGGGAATGTCGGCAGCGGGGGGGACCTCGGCTGGAAGAAAACAGCACGCGGAGTTTGCTTGGAATTCGGGAATTTTAAAGGTGGTTCGGGGTGGGGTTTATTTTTTGTTTTTCCAGGAATTTCAGCTCGTGGGATTTGAGGGAATCCCTTGGGAATTCCTCCCTGGGGAATTCTTGGGGAATTCCTCGGAGGGGTTGCCATTCCAGGGCCGCTTAAAAAGCGAAGGAAAATCACTTTTAATTAAAAAAAAAGTGCGAAATCCCAAATTTGAGAAGTTTAGTTTTGAGTGGAAAATCAGCTGGAAATAAAACTTTGATTTTTTAAATTCATATTTCTATAAATATTTATATTAATATTAATATTTGTTTTATTTATGGTTATTTCAGTAATAGCTGCTGTTAATATTTTAATTGATTTTAGATTTATGAAACTATTTTGAGGGTAATTTTTAATTGAAGGGTCTGGCGCCAAATCCCTTGGATGGAAGTAAAAAGGAAATAAAATTAAAAATAAAAAAAAAAGAAAGAAACTCTTTTAAAAGAAATTAAAATCAAAATTAACCCCCCTTTTCTGTTTATTGAAATATTAGTGGAATGGATTGATATTAATCGATAGTTTAGGGGGTTGTGCAACATCCCCTGTAATTAAAAAGTTTCTTAATTAATCTAAAAATATCTCAAACCTCAATTTTTTGGTTTTTTTTTTTTTTTTTTTGGGCAGCAAAAAATCACCAGGAAATAAAAAAATCGAGTTTTTGTTCTGTTTTTAGAAATAATATTCAATATTAATCTTTTATCAATTTATTTGATATTCAGTTTTAGTGATGCTTAATGAGGACACTTGAATAAGATTTTAATTAATCGTGTTTCCTGTGTATTAGACTCACAGTTTAAAGTATTTTATATCTAATTATAAGTATTTAAACATTAATGAATAGATTTCTATTAATTACTTTATTAAGGGGCTTGTGAAAAATCCCTTGTCGTCAGAAATATTCGCATTTATTTCAATATTAATGGAATAGTTTGATATTAATTGATATTTTAGGGGGTCGTGCGACGTCCCCTGTAATTAAAAAGTTTATTAATTAATCTAAAAATCTCTCAACCCCCCCAATTTTGGGGGGTGGGGTTTTTTTTGGGTGGGGAAAAAATCACCCGCAAATTAAAACTTCCATTTTTATTTTAATAAATATGAGGTGATATTAATATTTTCAATTTATTTTTTTTATTTGTAGTTATTTTTTTTTAGTGCTACCCGCTGGTATTTTAATCGTGTTTTAACTGATTTCATTTTCTATTTGTGGATTAATTTATATATATTAATATATATATTAATTTATCTTGATGAACTATTATTTTATATTAACAGCAGTTTATAGTTGAAGGATCTCGTTCAAAATCACTTCTAATTAATTACATTTTCGAGGTATTTAAAGAATAATGGAAGATATTTGTATTAATTTATATTTTAGGGGGATTACCCAAAACGCCCTGTAATTAAAAAGTTCATTCATTAATCTAAAAATCTCTCAAACCCCCAATTTTAGGGGGGCTTTTTATGGTGGAAAAATCACCCGCGAATTAAAAACTTTTTACTTTAAAATTTAGATTTAAAATTTAAAAATTTTATTTTAAAAAAAAAAATTATTTTGTCTTTGTGGAAATATTATTTGATATTAATATTTCGATTCGCTTTTATTTATAGTTATTTTAATAATATTTGCTGATATTTTAATAATCCTTTAATTAATTTCAGGTTGCAGTTACAAAGCTATTATTTTATATTAATAATGCTTCAATTAATTTCAGGTCATAGAACTGTTATTTTATATTAACAATACTTTAATTAATTTCAGGTCATAGAACTGTTATTTTATATTAATAATCCATTAATTAATTTCAAGTCAATGAACTATTATTTTGTATTAATCCTTTAATTACTTTCAGTTATAGAACTATTATTTTATATTAATAATCCATTAATTAATTTCAAGTCAATGAACTATTATTTTGTATTAATAATCCTTTAATTACTTTCAGTTATAGAACTGTTATTTTATATTAATAATCCATTAATTACTTTCAGTTATAGAACTGTTACTTTATATTAATAATCCATTAATTAATTTCAGTTATAGAACTGTTATTTCATATTAATAATCCTTTAATTAATTTCAGGTTATAGAACTGTTATTTTATGTAAATTACTGCTAATTAAAAAGGTTTTGTGTCTATTTAAATTTCCGTGGAATTTATGGATATTAATTTGTATTTTAAGGGGGATTTGGCCAAATCAGCCTGAATTAAAAAATTAAAAAAGTAATTAAAAAATATCCCCCCCCCCAATTTTACAGATTTTTAGGGGGCAAACCCTTCTCTAATTAAAAACTAGATTGAATAATTAAATAATATCTTTAACCCCCAATTTTAGAGCTTTTGGGGAGCAAAATAAACCCCTCGCTTTGATTTTATAATTACAGAAATATTGTTTTATACCAATAGATATTTTTAGGGCTTGTACAAAATCACCTCTAATTAACCAATCGCAATTAAGAAATTTCCTTGAAGATGAATAGATTGATATTAATTTATATTTTGGGGGGTTGTAAAACATCCCCTGTAGTTAAAAAATATAAGAAATAATCTAAAAATGTGATAAACCCCCAATTTAGGTTTTTTTTTTATATGGGGCAAACCCACCTGTAATTAAAAATATATTAAATAAAGGGGGGGTTAAAGTGGAGTTTAAAAGTGCAGTTTTAAAATTAGGAAGTTTAAAAGTGGGGTTTAGAAGTGGAGTTTAAAAATCGAGGTTTAAAACTTGGAGTTTAAAAAGTGGAGCTTAAAAATGAGATTTTAAACTTAAAAGGGGAGCTTAAAATTGGAGGTTAAAAACTGGTGAAGTTTAAAAATCGAAGCTTTAAAAGTGGAGTTTAAAAATTGAGTTTAAAAAGTGGAGTTTAAAAAGTGGGGTTTAAAAAGTGGAGTTTAAAAAGTGGGGTTTAAAAATTGGGGTTTAAAAATTGGGGTTTAAAAATTGAGGTTTAAAAACTGAGTTTAAAAACTGAGTTTAAAAACTGAGTTTAAAAACTGAGTTTAAAAACTGAGTTTAAAAACTGAGTTTAAAAACTGAGTTTAAAAACTGAGTTTAAAAACTGAGTTTAAAAACTGAGTTTAAAAACTGAGTTTAAAAACTGAGTTTAAAAACTGAGTTTAAAAACTG
>JAWMRA010000078.1:149335190-149345990 GCA_035584735.1 Pseudotriccus pelzelni | reverse complement strand
GTCCCATGTCCCCTGTGCCCTCTGTCCCATGTCCTGTGTCCCATGTCCCATGTCCCATGTCCTGTGTCCCATGTCCCGTGTCCCATGTCCCCTGTGCCCTCTGTCCTATGTCCTGTGTCCCATGTCCTGTGTCCCATGTCCTGTGCCCTCTGTCCCATGTCCCATGTCCCGTGTCCCGTGTCCCCTGTCCCGTGTCCCCTCCCCAGGTGGCCCTGCCAGGGCACCACCCCTGCCTGAGTGTCCCCAGCACTTCCAGGCCACGTCAGGGGGCACAAGGGTGACACTCTGGATCCGGGACCCCCTCGGGGACATCACCCACCGCAGGGACAGCGGGCAGGGCACAGCAGCTCAGGGCAGCAGGTCACAGGTATAAATATTGGCTAAATAGATTTATTTTCATACAAAGAATACACAGGTCCCCTCCCCGGGACACCCCGACCCCCGGGGGACACCCCAAGATGTCCCCACCCACCCCCACGGGCTTCACTGGCGGGATCTGTCCCCATTCCCAGGCTCTGGTGACAACACTGGGTCTCCTCGGTGCCGTCCCTGTCCCCTCTGGGGCCACCTCGGTGCCCGTATCTACCTCAGGGCACCTTGTCACCGCCACCCTGCCCTGTGGGGCACCCCCAGACTCGTCCCCCGCTCCCTTCCTGCGACATCTCCGGACATTTTGGGGTCTCCCCACCCCGTGCCCTAATACTGTGGCTGGTCCAAACACCCCCCCCTCCCCCGCCGTATGTACAGGCTGGATAAAAGAAGAAAATACAGATATTTATAGGGGGGGGACAAAACGCCCCCCTGACGCCCCCACCCAGAGTGTCCCCCGTGTCCCCATCCCGGGCTTTCGCTGCCAGCCCATCCTGCCACCCGTCCCCAGGATGGAGGGGGCCGGTCCTGCCCCATCCCGGGCCGGCTGGGCCCCCGTGCCTCAGTTTTCCCCGTCGGATGACGGAGGGGGAAGAGGAGCCACGGCGGCCACCCCGCGGGGACGGGGCTGCGGGACGAAAGCTGGAGGCCCCTGGGGTTTCAGCCACCTCCCCCGCTGCCACCCGGTCCCGGCCCCGGGCAGGGAACCAGCCGTGGCCACCCCGCCTGCCCGTGTGGCAGGAGAGGAGGTGGCCGGGGAGCTCCGGAGCTCGCCGCCCTCCCGCTCAGCTGCGCTTGGTCACCACCTGCCGGTCCCTCTTCTTCTTCTCCATCAGCCTGGCGGGGAGCGCTGGGCTTTAGGGAACCTCCCCCGAGAGAGGGAGCGCCCAGAGGCGGGGGCAGGGGACACTCACTTGCGGTTCCGGACCTCGGTGAGCTCCATGAGCCGCTCCTGGGCCGCCCGGAGCTCGTCCAGGCGCTGCTGGTAGCGGGAGTCGCAGCCGTTGGCGCGCTCGTAGCTGGAGACCTGGCTGGAGAGCTCGCTGGCGCGGTCCCGCAGCTGCTGGATGGACGAGTAGAGGTTCTCCTCGTCTTCCTCCTGCCCCGAAGCAAAGGGGTGAGGCTGGGGAGGGGCGGGCAGGGCACCCCGAGATGGACCCTCCTCGTTCAGGGCGGGGAAACGGAGGCAACGGGGCCACCTGCCTTGGCGTTGATGATCTCGATGTGGACGAGGAGGGAGGCGAGTTCCAGGTCCTCGGTGTAGCTGTTCTTCAACGGCACCGACCGGTAGCCTGGACACAACACCACGACAGAGCTCAGTGCCTGGCAGGGGCCGAGCCCCTCACCAGCACCCCCAGAGATGATGAGGATGAGGATGAGGATGATGGTTGCAGGGGGGTTGGACTCGATGACCAATAAAGGTCCCTTCCAACCAAACCCTTCTATGATTCCATGATCTGTGATGATGATGATGGCGATTACAGGAGTTTGGACTAGTTGACCCTATAAAGGTCCCTTCCAACCAAACCATTCTATGATTCCATGACTCTCTGATGGAAATGATGATTTCAGGAGTTTTGGACTTTGTGACCCTTAAAGCTCCCTTCTAACCCAAACCCTTCTATGATTTCACGACTTGATGATGACTGCAAGGATTTGGACCAGTTCTTTCCGTTAAAAGTCCTTTCCAACCCAAACCCTTCAATGGTTCCATGACTTCATGACGGAGATGATCGCAAAGGTCTGGACTAGTTGACCTTCAAAGGTCCCTTCCAACCCAAACCCTTCCACAACCCCCTGACTGTGACGGAGGTGCCGACGCCGCCGGTGGCAGGCCCGTACCTGTTTTGAGGCCCTTGACGGGGAAGGTGGCCTGCGCCAGGAAGTTGGGGTCACTGAACATGTCCTCCTCGTACACCACGAAGCGCAGGAAGGCGAACTCGGGGTTGTTGATGTCGAAGACGAACTGCTTGAAGAGCCACACGGGGTTGAAGCCGTTGTCGGCTGCGGGGACAGCGGGAAGGGTCAGAGCCGGGCCGGACACGCGGCCATCGCCCACGCGGCCCCGGCACCCCCACGTCCCCTCCACGGCACGGCCGGGGTTGTGCCGGTGCTCCGGGAGCGGGAATATCGTCCCTGCGGTCCCTCACCCACGACGTCCGTCTTGTTCTTGCTGTTGTCGTACTCGGAGCCGCAAACCTCCACCTCCACGAAGGGGCACACGATGCTCCTCCCGTTCTTGGGCAGGTGCCGGGCGCCCAGGATCTGCGGGAGGAACGGGACGGGCGGGAGGGTGAGGAGGGGCCTCCAAGGGTCCCCGACACCCACGCCCGGCTGCCCCGAAACCGAAGGCGCGAGTCCCCGCCTCGGCGGTGGCCGCCTCGAGGTGGTCCTCGCCCACTCGCCTGCAGCTGGACCGTGATGGGCTCCACGATCTTCAGGCTGTTCTTGTCGAAGGGGTCGAAGGTCTCGTCCCTCATGATGTCAGGCTGCAGGACGTACCCGCTGCGGCCCCCGAGCATGAAGAGCGCCTGGTTCAGCTGCATGGGTTTGTCTGCGGCCGGGGGGGACGGAGCAGAGCTGAGCCCCGGGGCTCGGGGGCCTCCCCCGGCTCCTTGGGAGGAAGGTCCTGCCTTGGCAAACCCAACCAAGAGCCCCCAGGCCCGGCAGGGGCAGGGATGAAGCCCCAGGACTGTATGGAGGTGTCCCCGTGGGGATGAGGGCAAAGGGTGGAGAGACCATCCAAACCGTCTCCTTTGTCTCCATCAGGATGAGGGGAAAGGCTGGAGAAATGATTCCAACAGCCTCCAACAGGGCCCAGGGCAGAGCCATGGGAGATGCTGATCCCAACGGGATGAGGGGAAAGGACGGACAGCTCATCCAAATCACCTCCAAAAAGACCCAGGAAGAGCCATGGGGGATGACGATCCCATCAGGATGAGGCCAAAGGTTGGAGAAATCATCCAAACCACCATCTGTGTCCCCAGCAGGACAAAGGCTGGAGAGATCATCCAAACCATCTCCCGTGACCCCATCAGGATGAGGACCAAAGCTGGAGGGATGACCCAAACCACCTCCACCAAGACCCAGGGCAGAGCCATGGGAGATGATGATCCCATCGGGATGAGGCCCGAGGTTGGAGTGATCAGCCAAACCACCTCCAAAAGGACAACCCAGGCCAGAACCACCGGGAATAAAAATTCCGGGGGCGACCTACAGGGCCGATCCCAACGCCACCCCCGGGATCGGGATTTACCGGGCGTCTGGAAGTTGAGGGCCACGAGTTGGCTCCCGCAGATCCACATGGGCAGCGGGTCGTAGTTGGAGGAGTCCAGGCGCTGTCCCTTGGGATAGATCCGGCTCAGCTGGCGCCGGTTGTACTGCAGGAATTTCTTGCCCTTGCTGCGGTTGGCGTATTTCTCCGCCTTGGTCTCCGGGAAGGACGACATGTCCCGGTAACACGCCTTGTCCGTGCCGATCTCTGCAAGAGCCGAGGGGACCGTCAGCGAGGGGAGAGGGGGGACACGCGTTGGTCCCGCCCCCCGGCCCTTCCCGCGCTCGCCCCGTCCCAGATCCCGCTGTCCCGGCTCTCACTGTCCTCGTCGAACGGCACCGGGCGGCAATAGACGACCAGCTCCGAGAGCTCCAGCGCGATCTTCTTCCTCCGCTCCATGATCTTCCCCTCCTGCATCTGCACCGCCAAAATGGGACAAGGGCTCTTCCAGCGCCTGCCAGCGCAGCCCAGTCGCTCCCAGTGTGCCCCCGGTTGGCTCCCGGCACGGGCCCAGCAGCTCCCAGTAACCCCCAGTAAGGTTACATTCACGCCCGCTGTAATCCCAGTCTATCCCAGTGCAATCCCAGTGTGATCCCACCTACTCCCAGTATGGTTCCAGTCACTTCCAGTATAATCCCAGTCATTCCCACTCTAACCCCAGTACGATTCCCAGTTGCCACCAGCATTGACCCTGTTACTGGAGCTCCCAGTAACCCCCAGTAAGGTTCCATTCACACCAGCTGTAATCCCAGTAGAATCTCAGTGTGATCCCAGCTACTCCCAGTAAGGTTCTGTTCACTCCCACTGTAATCCCAGTCACTCCCAGTGTGATCCCAGTTGTCCCAGCTGTGGTCCCAGTATCTTCCAGTGGATCCCAGTTGCTCCCAGTGTGTGCCAGGTTGGCTCCCAGCGTGGGCCCAGCAGCTCCCAGTATGACCCCACTATGATCCCAGTCACTTCCCACCACTCCCAGTATGATCCCAGCATGATCCCAGCATGATCCCAATCACTTACAGTCATGCCAGTATGATCTCAGTATGATCCCAGTCACTTCCCACTACTCCCAGTATGATCCCAGTATGATTCCAGTCACTTCCCACCACTCCCAGTATGATCCCAGTATGATTCCAGTCACTTCCAGTCATTCCCAGTATGATCCCACCTGCCTCCAGCATGGTTCCACTTGCTCCCAGTATCAACCCAGTCACTCCCAGTATGATCCCAGTATGATCCCAGTCACTTCCAGTCACTTCCAGTATGACCCCACTATGATCCCAGTCACTTCCCACCACTCCCAGTATTATCCCAGTATGATCCCAATCACTTACAGTCACCCCAGTATGATCCCAGTCACTTCCCACCACTCCCAGTATGATCCCAGTATGATTCCAGTCACTCCCAGTATGATCCCAGCTGCCTCCAGCGTGGTTCCACTTGCTCCCAGTATCAAGCCAGTCACTCCTAGTATGATCCCAGTATGATCCCTGTACGATCCCAGTCACTTCCAGTCACTCCCAGTATGATCCCAGTATGATCCTAGTCACTCCCACTACGATCCCTGTATGATCCCAGTCACTTCCAGTCACTCCCAGTATGATCCCAGTATGATCCTAGTCACTCCCACTATGATCCCAGCTGTCTCCAGCGTCATTCCGGTCGTTCCCACTACCAACCCAGTCACTCCCAGCACGCCGCCGTTCGCTCCCAGCACGGGCCCGGTCGCTCCCAGCCCAAACCCTCCTCCTTCGGAGATACCAGGCACAGTCCCCACGGAAAAGGGCCCCTCCGTCCATGCCCATCCCACTCCCACTCCCACTCCCATCCTCACCCGGGCGTCCGCGTTCTGCGTGGCCTCCCGGATCTTGGCCACCCACTCGCTGAGCTCCTCCTGCGTGTCCGCGGCCACGTCCAGGGACTGGGCGGCGTGGGACATCTGCTGGGAATGGATGGTGAAGACAAATGGTTTGGAGCTCCTGCCGTCTTTGGAGATCACTACAAGGACACCAGAGGGGGGGGGGGCTTTACTCCAAGGCATTCCCAAGGGATGGCTCTGCGGAGCAAACGAAACCTCAGCGGTCCCACCAGCCCCACCCGCCGCCCGGCCGGGTCCTCCTGCAAGCAGCCCAAGTGGTTTTTTGGACGTGTGGATTCAAGCTTTCCGGGCTGAAACGCACTTGGAGCCGGGGGGGAACGTCCCCTGCATCACCTGGACGTCCCAACTGCTTGGAATTCCCACCCAAGTCAGCTCCAACCTCGGAATTCCCCCCCGATCAGTCCCAACACTTCCAAATTTCCCCCGGATCAGTCCCAACCTCTGAATTCCCCCCAAATCAGTCCCAACTCCTCGGAATTCCCCCCAGATCAGTCTGAACTCCTCAGAATTCCCCCCAAACCAGTGAGAGGGGAACTCACCAACGTGGCAGGACGGGACGTCGATGAATCCCTTCAGGAAGTTCCCCAGGGGGCTGTTTTCCGAGGACTGGAAGAGAGGAAGGAATAAGGGAGATGGGAGAGGCCTGTGGGGCCAGGCCTGGTGGCAGGTCCACTCGGGAGCCGCCTCCCAGGTCTCCCAGTCGGCCAAAAATGAGGAAAAATGGAAAAAAACACCCAGGAGCATCACCCGGACATTGGATAAGAGTCTGGGCTGGCACAGGGCCAAGAGCATCCCCCTGGTTCTGGATAAGGATCTGGGTTGGAGCAGGACCAGGAACATCCCACAGCCTCTGGATAAAGGGCTGGGCTGGCACAGGGCTGGCAGGATCTTACAGCTTTGGGATAAGGATCTGGGCTGGAACAGGATCATGAGCATCCCACAGCCTCTGGACAAGGATCTGGGCTGGAATAGGACTGGGAACATCCTCCAGATTTCAGCAAAGTGGCCAAGTGGGAGTGGGGCCAGGAACATCCTCCACCCTTAGGATAAGGATCTGGGCTGGAGCAGGACCACGATAAGGATCTGGGTTGGCACAGGACCATGAGCATCCCCCAGACTCCAGATAAGGACAGGGGGTGGCACAGGACCAGGACCATCCCCCAGCCCCTGGATAAGGATCTGGGCTGGAGCAGGACTGGGAGCATTCCTCAGCTTCTGGATAAAGATCTGGGACGCAGCAGGACCAGGAGCATCCCCCAGCCCCTGGATAAGGCTCTGGGCTGGAGCAGCACCGGGACCATCTCCGGTGTCCCCAGGGGGTCGGTGGCACTCACGGCCTCGTCCTGCTCCGGCGCTTGGGTGCCCACGATCTCCTCCACGTAGTTGGCCGGGAACCAGAGCTGCTTCTTGCCCCCGTAGTCCCCCCGCCACCTGCAAGGGGGGAGAGGATCAGGGCTGGATTTCGGGGAAGGGGCCGGGGGAGTCCGAGCTGCATGCGGGGCCGAGCGGAGGAGGGACTGGGGTGTGAGGGGTGTGGGGTGGGGACAGAGAAGGAGGAGGCAGTTAAAACCCACGAGGGGACGATCCGTGGGATCCCCTCCGCCTCCCAGCCCGCGGGTATCACCCGTGGGCGACGCCCTCACCAGCCGCCGTCCTGCTTGTCCACGTTGTGGATGATGGCCTGCTTGCAGAACGACAGCTCGTCCTCCCGCTGCGCCTTGTAGTCGTACAGGGCCTTCACCGTGCACTGGGACACCGGGGCAGGGACACGTGTCACCGACCCGCCCGCCCCACGGCCCCTCCAGGCCCAGCCCCGGGGGGCTCCCGAGGGTCCCACGCCCTGGAATCGTGGGATCTCGAAGGGTTGGAATGGCCCCCCCGTTCCAAGCACACCCTGCCAGGGGCTGGGACACCTCCCGCTAGAGCAGGTTCTTCAGGGAGAAGGGTCTGGGTGGGTGTGGGGCCAGGAGCATCCCACTGTCCTGCTCCAGCCCAGATCCGTATCCAGAGGCAGTGGGATGCTCCTGGATCAGGGCTGGAGCAGAGCTGTGAGCATTCCATAGCCTCTGGATAAAGGTCTGGGTTGGAGCAGGGCCAGGAGCATCCCCCAGCCTCTGGATAAGGGCCTGGGCTGGAAGAGGATCATGAGCATCCCACAACCTCTGGATAACGGTCTGGGTTGGAGCAGGGCTGGAAGTAACCCTCATCCTAGGATAAGGATCTGGCTGGAGCAGGACCAGGAACATCCCCCAGCCTCTGGATAAAGGGCTGGGCTGGCACAGGGCTGGCAGCATCCTACAGCTTTGGCATAAGGATCTGGGCTGGAAAAGGACCATGAGCATCCCACAGCCTCTGGAATAAGTGTCTAGGTTGGAGCAGCACTGGGAGCATCCTCCATCCTCCAGAAAACTGTCCAAGTTGGAGTGGAGCCAGGAGTATTCCCCAGGAGTATTCTGGGCTGGAGCAGGACCCTGGCTTTGAACATCCAACCCCACTTTGAACACTTCCAGAGCTGGGACTTCTACGGCCTCCCTGGACAACCTGTTCCAGTGTCTCACCACCCTCACAGGGAAGGATTTCTTCCCAATATCTCACCCAAGTTTCCCCGCTTTCAATCTGTATCCATCATTCCTTGTGCTGTCACTACAGTTCCTGACAAAGCCTCAAGTCCCAAAAACTTCCAGGACTAGAGATTGTGGTCAACTCCAAGGACAGTCCAGTCCCAAAAACCTCCAAGGACGGAGACTGTGTCAGTTCCAGGACCAGTCTAGATCCAAAAATCTCCACTAGCGGAGACAGTGTCAGCTCCAGGACCATTCCATCTCAAAAACCTCAAAGGACAGAGACTGGGTCAACTCTGAGACCAACCCACTTTCCGAGGATGGAAAATGCATTTTCTGGGAACTGCCCCTAAACCTGCTTTTTTTGGGGTTCCCCAGTGGAAAAGGATCCAGCTCCAGCATCACCTGAGGGTCACAAAACCGCGGCAAAACGTCCCCACGTCTCAGGTCGGTGGTGATGGGAGACGTGGTGGGTCTGGGGAGGGACCACCCCCGAACCCCAGCTCTTGGAATCATCATGTCCCACCACCCTCCACCTCCCAGGTCACCACCTCGGCCCCTTACCCTGGCCATGGGCATCTTGTTGGCCTCCACGTAGAAGTGGGGGGTCCGCACCTCATACAGGGCTCCATAGTCCAGCTCCTGCAGGGAGAAGTTCCCGAGGGGGTCACCTGGGTGCGGGCAGGGGCTACGGGGGGGTGTGGTTGGATACAAGGAGGTCGGGGAGGGGGGGGCACCTAAAATCCCTTTGCAACTCACAGAATGAATCAGGTTGGAAAAGGCCCCTGAGATGGTCGAGTCCATCCCGTGCCCCAAGCCCACCTTGGCACCCAGCCCATGGCACCGAGTGCCACGTCCAGGCTCTGCCTCAACACCCCCAGGGACGGGGACTGCACCCCCTCCCTGGGCAGCCCATCCCAAGGTCTGATCCCTCTCCCTGGAAAGAACTTCTCCCCCATGTCCAACCTAATCCCAACCCGTTGGAAGGGAGTTATGGGGGGTCAGCAGAACGAGCCTGGCCGGTTCTGCTTGGGCTTCACCCAGAATCCTGGAGGGTGGTGGAGCTGGGCACAGGGGCACTGAACCCGCACCCCCAGCACCCCCCTGCTGGGAGCACTCACGGTGGTGCCCATCTTCTCCAGGGTCTCCTCGTTGATGGGGTAGCGCAGCTTCATCTTGCGGTACAGCGGGTGCTTCTCGTAGTAGCTGATGAGGTCCACCAGGCTCTCGAACTCGGCCGAGCTGCCCAGCATGAAGAGCCTGCCCTCCTGCTGGATCCGGCAGTGCTTGATCTTCCCCTCCGCCCTGGAGCCAGGACACACGTCAGGGGACGTGTGAGGGCTGGGTCCCGGCCCCGCCGCGGGGACGAGCGGGCGGTGACGCCACCGAGGTGACCGCCGCCACCGAGGTGACCGCCACCCCCGAGGACGCGCCCCGCTGCGTCGCCTCCCGAGGTCTCAGCTGGACCCAAGCCAAGCCACCCACACGGCTCGGCCAAGCCCGGGAGGCCTGGCGGCGGCCGCGCTCACCGGAAGGAGATGGCGTAGGAGTTGGGCTCGCTGCGCTTGCGCACCAGGAAGGCTCCGTCGCGCGGCACCCGCATCAGCATGTGCTCGGCCTGCAGGCGCGTCAGGCTGGCGTGGTACCACCTGGGCGGGCAGAACACGGGCACGGGGAGCTGCCACCGGCACCTCCACGCCCGGGCCCGAGGCACGCAGGGGGCTGGGGGACGCTCCTCACTCTTTGCTCTCGTGGGCGTTGGGCTGCGGGACGGGGTCGGTGAGGCGCATCTCGAACTCGTTGCAGCGCAGCGGCACCTCCCGGTAGTGGCAGATGAGGCTGTAGAGGCTGTCGAAGACCAGGTTGTCCGTCAGGTAGAACTTGGTGGCCCCGGCCTCCTGCCGCGAGTGGATCCGGCAGTGCTGCACCCGGCTGGACCTCCTGGCGCGGCGGTGGGAGAAAGGCAGGTCAAGCTGGGTCTGCATCCAAAAACAGGCGGCACTTCCCGCCCCCAGGGAAGAGCCATTCCAGCCACCAAACCGGGCAGCGACCGGAAGGTCATCCGGGCGGGATGGCCAGAGCGGCTCGGGAATGGTGGGATCCCGCCCCTCCGGAGCCCCTACCAGAAGGAGAGGGTGTAGTCGCCCACGAAGGTCTCGCTCTCGCGCACCAGGAAGGTGCCGTCCTTGCCGCCCGTCTCGGTGCAATACTCGTGCAGCAGCTTCTCCGCGATCTGCCGCCCGTCCCGGCCCCCTCCCAGCTTCCCGTGGAACCACTTCTCCGTGAAGTGCAGCTCGTTGTTGTTGAACTCCTGCAGGGGCACCCCCCCGAAACGGCTTTTGCCACCCTCTCGCTCCCCCCACCCCTCCTCCCCGGAGTTCCCCCCTCGCCCCTCACGCACCTCCTTCTGCTCCACCTCCTCCTCGTCCTCGTTGAACTGGTAGCGGGAGGTCTCCTCGGAGTAGTAGATCTTGTTGCTCGTCAGGACGAAATAATGAGGGCTCCAGGTCTGGGAAGGAGGAAGAGCATTTCCAGGGTGAGGAGAAGGATGACGTGGAAGGACGGAGTGTTGACGTGGGGTCTCTGCTCCCTCCCCGTCCCCCTGAGCGTTGCAGCGGTCATGGAGAGCAGCGCTCCAGGCTGGGCACAGAGTGGCTGGAGAGCAGCCAGGCAGGAAGGGAGCTGGGAGTGTGGAGTGACAGGAGGCTGAACAGGAGCCAGAG
>JAWMRA010000078.1:149287931-149305639 GCA_035584735.1 Pseudotriccus pelzelni | reverse complement strand
GTGTGTTCCGTGTGCATTCCGTGTGTGTGTTCCAAGTGTGTTCCGTGTGTGTCCCGTGTGTGTTCCGTGTGCGTTCTGTGTGTGTTTAATGTGTGTTCCGCGTGTGTGTGTTCCATGTGTGTTCCACGTGTGTGTGTTCCGTGTGTGTTCCGTGTGTGTTCCGTGTGTGTCCCGTGTGCATTCCATGTGTGTGTGTGTTCCGTGCGCGTGCACCGGGAGCGTCACACGTGTGCGCGCACAGGACACATCCCCAGCGTGTGGGACGCCCCCTGCACGCCCACGCGTGTCCCCCGTGTGACAGCAGCACGTCACCCCCAGCACACGCGTGTCACGCGGGGCTGTGACCCCCACGGGGTCGGGACACCCCCTGTGACCCCCCCACGCCCCCCGTGACCCCCCCTCCATACCCCCAAATCCAGAACACCCCCAAATCCCGAGAACCCCGAAATCCCGAGCGCCCCAAAACGTTCTGAGATCCCAAATATCCTGAACGCTCCGCTATCCTAAACATCCCGCTATCCCGAGCACCCCGAAATCCTGGACGGGCCAAATTCCTGCGCACCTGAATATCCCAAACACCCCCAAATCATCAGCACCTCAAAATCCCGAACGCCCCGATATCCTGAGAACCCCCAAATCCTGAACACTCCAGTGTCCTAAACATCCCGGTGTCCCGAGCACCCCAAAATCCTGAATGCTCCAATCCTGAACACCCCAAGATCCCGAACGCCTCAAACTCCTGAGCACCCCAAAATCATGAGAACCCCAAAATCCTGAATGCCCCAATCCTGAACACCCCAAAATCCCGAACGCCTCAAACTCCGGAGCACCCCAAAATCCTGAGCACCCCCAATATCCTGAGAACTCCGAGATTCTGAACACCCCAAATCTTTAACACCCCAAACTCCTCAGCTCAAAATCCTGAAAACCCCGATATCCTGAGCACCCCAAAATCTGGAACATCCCAATATCCTGAGAGCCCCCAAATCCTGAGAACCCTGAAATCCTGAGCATCCCCAATATCCTGGGAACCCCCAAACTCCTGAACGTCCCAAAATACCGAACACCCCAAAATCCTGAGCGCCCCAAAATCCTGAACATCCCAAAAACCTGAATATCCCAATATCCTGAGCGCCTCAAAATCTGGAACACCCCGAAATCCCGAATCCCCCAAGATCCTGAGCACCCCAAGATCCTGAGCACCCCAAAATCCTGGACACCCCAAAATCCTGGACACCCCAATCTCCTGAGCACCCCAAGGAGGAAGCCCAGAATGTTTTGGGAATGGGGATGACGCATCCCGGGAGTGACCAGGACACCGGGAGACCTCGGAGCGGCTTCTGCCCCACGGCCAAAGCTTTGGGAATGAAGGATGTGGGAGCAGCAGCTTCGCTCTGGCGGGAGGGGACGAGTTGGGTCACGGTCCCGAAACCGACCGCAAAACCCTTTTATTCCCTTTCCAAGCTCCCCGGAATCCCTGACGCGCCGGTTTTGCCAGGAATTTGGCCGGTGCCGGCGGGGAAGCTCCTCTGCTCTTCCTGCCCGCGTCCGCCAGACCTTTCCGCGCCTCCAGCCCGTGCCTTTTTGGGGGGCACGAGGCCCCAAAGCCCCATCCCTGCTGCCCTGCGCGTCCCAGGCTCAGCGGATCCCGGGAAAAGGTGCGGATCCCGGGAAAAGGTGAGCCACCCGCTTTTTTTTTTCTTTTGGGCTTTTCCTGAGGGGGTTTCTTTCCTCCTGCTGAGCCGGGCCGGCCTCGGGTTTTGTTGGGGTTGGTTTTGGAAGCGTTTCAGTTCTGGGCTGGTTTTGTTGTAATTGTTCGTTTTTTTTTTCCCCCCTGATTTAATCTGATTCGTGGGGAGTAAAAGGGCTCTTTTGTCCTGAGCCAAGGAAGGCCATCGCCAGCTCATGGGGTGTTTTTTGGGTGGGAAGGCACCTTCGAGATCGTCTCGTTCCACCCCCTGCCTTGGGGCGCTTTCCACTCTCCCAGGTTGCCCCAACCTGGCCTTGGACACTTCCAGGCATGGAGCAGCCACAGCTCCTCTGGGAATTCTGTTCCAGGGCCTGCCCATAAAAAAACTTCAGCTCCTCCTCCTCAAATAATGGCGTTTTATCCAAAAATCCGTGGGACGTGGATCGTTTTTTAATGATCTCGTGGATTATTCCCCTCTCTCTTTTATCAATCCTTGTTTTTCAAGCCGAAAAAAGAAACAAAAAAGGCAGGATTTGTTGCTTTCCCCACCGCTCCAGATCCTGGAGCTTCCCAAAGTAACACCTGGGGACGCGTTCCCAAGGGCGTCCTGTGTGTCATCCAAGGGAAACGGGAACACCTGGATGCGTTTTGGGCAGCGAGAACTGTGTTTTAACTCCGAAACTCTCCCGGAATTACTCCCAAAACTCACCCCACGGGGAGCTGGGGAAGAGGAGGCTCAGGAGGGACCTTCTGGCTCCCAACAATTCCCTGCCAGGAGGGGGGAGCCGGCTGGGACCGGGCTCTGCTCCCAGGGAACGAGGGGCAGGAAGAGAGGGAACGGCCTCAGTTTGCCCGGGAGAAGCTTTAGGCGGGATATTGGGAACGTTCCTCCTGGCAAGGGTTTTCCAGCCCTGCCGCAGGCTGGAATTCCCAGCCCTGGAAGGATTCGACGTCCCTGCGGATGTGGCTCTTGGGGGACGCGGCTCGGTGGCGGCCTTGGCGGTGGGAACGGTCGGACTCGGCGACCTCGGGGGGGGCTTTTCCGAGCCAAATGATTCCGTGGCTCTGCATCCCGGAGATCCCCGTCTTCCCACGGCGCCCGGGGCCGCCCATCAGCGTCAACCCCCGGGGTGGGCAGGAGGTGCCCGAAACCGGCGCCAGAACTTCAGCCCCTGCTCGTCCCTGCCCACCCTGTGGCGCTCGGGACGGGACGATCCTCCAAGCGTTCCACCGTTCCGTTCCGGGCCGCGGCCTCCCTGCCCTCTGCCCGGAGCTTCCCTGGGAATGCCAGGGCAGATTCCGACGTCGTTCAAACGCGAGGTGCCAACGGGTCAATCCCGTGAGTTCCGTCGCCGTGGAAACGGGGGACAATTATCTGTTCACGTGTCCAACTTATTTAAAGGCTCGAAACAACCGTCAAACCACCAAGTGATTGAACAGCAGGAGGAATTAAAGGAACAAACGGACTTTTGTTTGGGAAAAAACCACCCAAAAACCCCCTCTTTAAGAGCTTTTTGGAGCCCTCTTTAAGAGCTTTTTGGAGCTCTCTTTAAGAGCTTTTTGGAGCTCTCTTTAAGAGCTCCATCCCGGTTTATCCACGTCTCCCGGGCACTTGCGGTGTGGGAATGTCCCCTGGACCCACCTCCTGCCTTGCTCCTGATGGGATTTACTTCTCCCTTACCCCGAGCCCAGAACAAGGTGGGATTCAAGCAGCAGGAAGGTGCTGGAACAGGTTTTCCAGGGAGACTGTGGATTCCACATCTCTGGAAGTGTCCAAGGCCTGGTTGGACCAATTTGGGATGGTGGGAGGTGTCCCTGCCTGTGGCAGGTGGGGCTGGATGAGCTTGAAGATCCTTTCCAGCCCTAAATATCCCGGTTTTCCCTCAGTTATTCAAGGTTTGAGCGCCTTTTCCTGTTTATTTTCATGGAATCACGGAACAGTTTGGGTTGGAAGTGACCTTTAAAGGGAATTTTCCTTCACTGGGGGCTCCAGGAGAGCTGGAGAGGGACTGGGGACAAGGGATGGAGGGACAGGACACAGGGAATGGCTTCCCAGGGTTAGATGGGACACTGGGAAGGAATTCTTCCCTGTGAGAGTGGTGAGGGGTTAGGATGGAATTCCCAGAGAAGCTGTGGCTGCTCCATCCCTGGAAGTGATCCAGGCCAGGTGGGATCAACCTGGGATAGCGGGAATTGTCCCTGCCCCTGGCAGGGGTGGCACTGGATGACCATTAAAGGTCCCTTCCCACCCCAACCATTCCATGATTCCATGATTTGCTGTGCAGTGTGGGCCCATCTCTGAGCCCAGGGGGAGGATGGCAGCCACCCCCCTCCTTCAGCCTGCTTCCCTCCGAGGGAAGCAGCACCTCTGGGATGCTTCTCCCATGGAAAAACCGTCTCCTCCATGTCCTGGATCGGTTCATCCGCTTCCACGAGCCGACAGCAACCGCCAACACCCTCATTCGTGTCCACCTAAGCAGGCTGGGCTTAGCCTTGCCGCTCCTGGAGATCTCTTTTTCCCTTCCACTGGGGGAGACGCTGGGATGAGCAGCTGGGTGCTTGGATCCACGTGCTGGAGCTCCAAAGGGCTTTTCTCCCTCTTTTCTCCGTCCCCGTGGCTCTGGTTGGCAGAGCGGGGCCGTGGGTGCCCAGTGGCGTCATCCCCCGTCCCAGAATCCAGGCACGACCTTGGGTGGAAAAATGGGATCGTTCAGGTCGGGAAAAGACCTCGAAGCCCCATCGAGTCCAACCCTTAACCCGGCGCTGCCGAAATTCCCACCTTTTCCCGAGGAAAAAGAGCCGCGGAGGGAAACCAGGCGAAAAGAAAGGGGGGGGTGGGGAAAGCCAAAAGGGAGAGTTTTAGGGCAAGCAGCACATCAGCAGTGAAGGGAGGCTCTAATTAGTTAGTCTGGTCTTAATTCCTTCTTGTGGAGGGGACCGAGCGCGGGATAAAGAATTCCCCGGGATCTGGAAAAGGCGGGAATCCCGCTCCCCTCCCCTGCGGGCACGGCAAAAAGTGTGTGTGTGGGGAAGCAGGAAGGGAGGGGTGGGAGGCTGCCAATTATTTGTAAAACTATTGCAATTTAAATGAAAATATCCAGGAGATAGTTAGAATATTTATTCTATTAGGAAAAGTGCTTACGGCGTCACTTCGGGAGCATTCTCCTCGGGATGATGGATAGCAGCCCGTAATTATGGACGGGCAGAAACTGCTGAGAGGGCCACATTGAACTGGGGAGGAGGAAAACACCAGCCCGGGCTCTGAAAGGGTTAATTTTATTCTCTAAATAATATCGGGGGGGGGGAAATAAGAGAAAGTGCTGAGTCGGCGCCTTTCGCTGCGAGCGGAAAGTCCTCAAATGGACCCCGGAGAGTTTATGATTTTCCTCCTGGATCTGGGGGGTGTTGGAAAACGTTAACCTTGCTTCATAAAACCACGGCTCGTTAAGAGATGCAGGCTCCCCTTTTCTGGGGAATAATTCCGGCTGGGAGTAAATGTTCCCCCCCAGTTCTGCCTTTCCACTGCCCCAGGAACTGGGGGGGGAGAAGCTCCTGGGTGGATCAGCTCCAACCAGGAAGGCGATAATTAGGGATTTCGGTGTTTTTATGCCCATATTCGGCCCGCCGGGCTCTTCTCCCGCCGGTGTTTTCCTCACTGGGCGCTCCTTTCTAAAGAGCAGGTCCTGATTTTTGTCAGGCTTCCGTCAAAAACTGTCCGTTCTGATCCGTAACGGCTCCAAGTACTTCCTTGGATGTCTCGTAGGATTCCAGGAGAAGCGAGTGGATCAGACCTTTGAACCCACCCCGTGGGCTGGAAGTCCCAGCTACAGGCACCGACCTGCTCTGGCTTCGTCGGGGATTATGTAGGATTAAGGGAGAAAGCTTTAATTTGGCATTCCCAAATCCCTTTTTCGGGAATGTGGGCCGTAGAGGGTCAAGTCTCTCCATCCTCTGGGAGAAGGGGCAGTTCCTGGAGGAAAGCAGGTCCTTCATTAAGGGAATGTCATCCCCGATATTAATTGGTTGGTCACAGGTTGGACTCGATGACCTTGGGGGGTCTTTTCCAACCTAAAAGGGGGGAGAGATATCAGGAATAAATTCTTCCCTGGGAGGGTGGGCAGGCCCTGGCACAGGTTGCCAGAGAAGCTGTGGCTGCTCCTGGATCCCTGGAAGTGTCCAGGGCCAGGTTGGAGCAACCTGGGATAGTGGGAGGTGTCCCTGCCCGCAGCAGGGCGTTGGAATTCCATGATCTTTCATCTCCCTTCCCACCCAAACCATTCCAGTACTTACTGGGATAAATGAGAACCGGCACTTGGGAAGCTCTTGGCGCTGGATTTCTCCAGCATTCCCAGACAAGCAAGCCAGGCCATTCCCTTCCGACTGCTGCATCCGGAAAATGGTTTGGAATGGAACAACCTGCCCCTCTCCGTGCCCGTTAAGCCTCGGGAAATCCCTCTCTCCGTGTTTTTTCCCCCGTGGGAGCAGCGAGGCAGGCTGAGATTTAACAGCGAGGCTTCCATGGAAAATAATGGAATAAATCTGGAATAAATCGTGGATAACAGGGTGGGGGGGGGGAATCTCACGTGCAACATCCCTCTGGAATCCCGGGCACGACCTGGGTTTGGGAAAGCCCCAAAAATCCCTCTTTTTCTTCCTTGGGAAGCGCCGTTTCCCTGCCCCCGGTGGACTGTGATGCTTCTTCCCGGCACAGCTGCTCGGTTTTTCTGCAGAAAATGCAAATGTGGGGATTTTTTTCTTTTCCCCTCTCAGCCTCCTTCTCCTCTGAAGGGGTTTTTTTTTTTTTTGGGTGCCTTCAGTTGGTTCTTTCCTCCTTTGCTGGTGGAAGTTGAAGAGTTTCCCTCCGTAAACTTATTTTGGTGTGTCTGGCACATCAAGCTTAACCCGTTTCATTAGAAGAAAAAATTGGCATCAGAGCTGATATTAAAATGGTTTTTGGGGGTTTCTCTCCATTATCCTGGGGAGGGATTCGTGATGGAAAACGGCAGCTCGGGCTCCTTGTCCCTGTTAATCTTTTATCCCGGGAAGGTGAAGCTCAGCTTTGTTCCTGTGGTGTGTTCTCAGCTTTTTTTTTTTTTTTTTGCTGCTTTCTGGTTAAAATGACATTTTTCTTCTCTCACCCCCTCCGATCTTGGTGTTTCCAGGCCTTTCCTTTTTGCTCCCAGATTGAATCCCAACTTGGCTTTTCCTTGAGCTCTGCACCTGGAGCTGGAGGAGTTGGGATCCCCATCCCTGGAGGGATTTAACAGCCACGTGGAAGCTGCACTTGGGGACCTCTCAGAGGGCTTTTCCAACCCAAACAATTCCCAAATTCCACCATCTCTCCTGAAACAGCTGATGGGGAGCTCTGCCTTTGATAGGGCTCTTTTATGATAAGTCAGCCCCGTGAAAATCAGCCACAAAAGCATCTTTGATTTCATTTATCCCTCGTTTTGGCTCGGGTTGACAGATGTTTTCTGGCAGCTTTATTCGGGTTTGTGGTTGTGGTTTTTTTTTTCCTCCTCCCATAAAGCGCAGCAGAAATTCTCAGCCACCAAACTGATTAGTGAGGGGAAAAAAAAAAACCCTTTCTTTAAAATAAATGATAATTAAAAAAAATGGGTAGGATTGGCGATGGGGCTGCTTTTAAGGTGGCGAGGGGTTTGTCCAGGATGGATTTGGGAATGCTGAGTCCTTGCCAATCTCCTCTGGGCAACGATGCTGCTGAAAAGGAAGGAGAAATCTCCATCCTGGCCCCGGGATCTTCCCCTTGGGAACACTCTGTAGCTTCCAGAGGAGGCTTTAAACCCCTCAGGATTCTTCCACGGCCAATCCTACCTGGATATCTCCGTGGAAATCTGGTGGCTTTCCAGTTGTCTCTGATTTCCTGGAGGGCTGTAAATGGCATAATGAGGGTTCTTATTGCGGCTTCAATTTAATTGTGGCGCCTTGAACGTCTTTATGTCGAAGATGGGGCTTATCAGAACGGCCTGGAAGGGTTTAATAGCCCGGGAATTTGCGGGTAATTGTGCTGAGATCAATCCCAGGCTGGGGATTTCCTCTCTCTCTCGCTTTGTAGAAGGAGGTGCGTCACAAAATACTGAAATTAGGAAGTTTTTGGGGGGCGAAGCAGCAGCTGAATCTCAGTGTGAAGTGGGAATTTAGCGATGGGGCAGCAAGTTCTTGATTTCAGCCTGAACTTCTGCAGAGGTGAACCCGAAAAAGAGCAGATTTTGCCTTTGCTTCCCGTCGGGAACGTCCCTTTGGTCCCATCTGTTCTCCGCTGTGGGATGATCCCCGTGGCCCGTGCTCGGCTCGGGAGGGCCCACAGCGGGTCTTCTGGTGGCACCTCCCTGCTCCAGCGGGGCCATCCCGCGGCACAGGGCACGGGAGGGTGTCCAGATGGGCCTGGAATATCCCCAGGGAGGAGAGTCCACACCCCTTCTCTCATCTCTGTTCGGGGCTGGGTCACTGCCCAGCAAAGAAGTTCTTCCTCCTGTCCAGGTGGAACTTCCCGGGCATCAGTTCCTGCCCGTTCCTCCTGTCCCGTTGCCGAGCCTGGTGCATCCTCTGCCCCATCCCAGATGTTGGGGAGGGCCCCTCTCAGTGTCCACGCTGGAGGCTGAACAGCCCCAGCTCCCTCAGCCTCTCCTGGTCCCGGAGATGCTCCATCCCTTCGGCATCTTCACGGGAAAAGCCTCTTCCAGGAGCTCCGTGTCCCTGCTGTGTGAGGAGCCCAGACCTGGACACGGCACTCCGGATGTGCCTCCCCAGGGCTCGGGAGAGGGGCAGGGCCATCATTGATTCCCACTGGTGGCTTCCCCATGTGAAACTCTGGGATGGGATGGGATTCTGCCTCATAAGTACAATTTTCCCCGTGATTTTCCCAACGCCATCCCGTTCTGGCTCCAGCTCCGGCGGAATTTCAGCTCGAACGTTGTTTTATTCCCTTCAAATTCTGAGGGAGGAGCTTCCTGGCTTCGTGGTAGATCCTAGAGAGCATTTAGATCCCGAACCCCAGTGAGGGTTTGGAGGAGACCACCATAAATCAGACATTTCCAAAGTCTGCTTGGAGGGCAGAAACCTTTTCTTGGGAGCAAATCCCTACGGATAATCGCCGTGGGTTAAATTCCTCCGTGCTTGTTCCGCAGCCGGGACGATGCTGGGGATGTGTCGTCCTCCAGGTTTTTACTGACAGGGTGGGAGCTGGGATTCTTTTCTCTTTCCCGAGGCCGTTTCCATCTGCACCCAATTATTGCAAAGCCATCGGGGAGGGAGGGTGGAGGGGGGAAAATCCATTTCCTGGCTGTCACTTGGGAGCGGCGTCAGGAAAACGCTCTGGCACCTCCGGCTTCCCACCAGCCACTCGGGGGGGACGCTAAAACAACCTGACAGGCCATCCAAGGGGCTTAATCCCGCTGCTCGGCTCGCGGGGGGTACCTGGAAAAGCTCTGGGGAAGCTCCGTGGGGTGTTCAGGAGGGGGTTTTGAAAAGACAGGAAATCGGCGGAGTTGAGGCGCTTGGGTTTTTGGGGAATGCGCTCGTGGGTTTGGTGCTCCCCTCTCCCAAAAAGCCTGGCTGGTGGGATTTGCGTCCGCCACGGCGGGTGGGGGGGACGTGGACTCGGGGCCCGGGGAGATGGGAAGACGCTCCAGCACTTTGGCCTCTCTTCCTGGAATCACGGAATATTCCGGGTCGGGAGGGACCTCCCAAGGATCATCAGGGCCCGTCTCTTGCCCCTCTGCTGGTCCCGCTGGGAAAGGAGCAGGGGGTGGGGATAAGCCTGGAGACACCGGAGAAGCTCACCCTGGGCACAGCGCTCGGGAATGCCGGGCTGGATGTGGATGGGATCTCTCCTCCCCAGCCCGCCGGGTCAGTGGGTGGGTGGTGGTTGGCCCAGTAACCCGGCGTGGCCTTTCTCCCGCCCTCCCTCCCTCCAGCCAAGCTCGTCCATGGAAAAACTTCGTTAACATCATTCCCGAGCCCCTTCCACCACCTGCCACCACCTCCTCCTCCTCCTCCTTTGCCAGCTCCGTGCTAAAGAAGGCCGGGCCCTGCCAACCCCATCCCTGATCCCGGTCCCGCTCTCCCGGGCGCGCCGGGACCCGTTGGACCATTTAAGGCCAACGGCACCTCGAACTTCACCCGGAGCTTCCTTGGCAGCCAGGGAAGGATCCTGGACACGGGAGCTGCCAGCTGGGCACCATCCCAACCCCGGGCAGGCTGAGGGGGGAACCCCACGGCGGGATCGTCAGCGGGATGGTGGCACCTCCATCCCGGGGCCGGAAGGTGGGGTGAGGTTTCTCCCCGGGGTTCTGCGGGTTCCCCTTTGGAATTTTTTGTTTCCCTCCCCTTTTCATGGCCCAACCTGTGGGCTGGGGGAGGGGGTGTGGGGGGGTATAATTAGCCACCCCGACAGGTGGAAGGGATCGGATGGCCCCCAGCACCACCCCACAGCCCCGGCTCGGCCTCGTCCCGGCGGGAAGCAAAAATTCCCTGCGGCAAACCCTCGGGAACACGGGACCAGGAGCAGGGGAGGCGGCTGTAAATAAACAGAAGGGGCTTTTCCAGCGGGGGAAGGCGATCCCAAGCCTCGCCATGCTGGTCCCAAAACAGCGGGATGTGGCCGGGGCGTTCCGGAAGGAGGGTCGGGAACGGCATGGAAAAGCCATTCGGAAACCCGAGCCGGGGCTGCGATCCCGGGATTAGTCGCCCACGGTTTGTTTTCTTTATGAAGTACCTTTGTGCCGTGGAGCCAACAAACATGGGATAGACTCGGAGGTCGGAGCAGTCGGGGAGGTGGCACATCCCGATCCCGGCGCTGTCCCATCCCACGGGGATTTGTAGCCGCTCCCTCGGGGAATAAATGGCCCCATTTCTTGGCTTTCCCCCAGAACAGCATCATCCCGCAGCGGAACATCCCTGGGGGCTTTTGGAGGCCAAGGCCCCGTTTTTTCCCCCTCCTCTCCTTTTCCAAGCCCATTTAGGGCTGGAAACCTCTTGCTTTTCCAAGCCCATTTAGGGCTGGAAACCTCTCGCTTTTCCAAGCCCATTTAGGGCTGGAAACCTCTCGCTCTTCAGGGATTTGTGGGGTCGTCCTGTGCAGAGCCAGGGTTTGGAGTCGATGATCCTTGGGGGTCCTTTCCAGCTGAGGATATTCTGTGATTCCAGGAATTGGGATGGTTGGACCAAGCACCTGGCACCATCCCCAAGATCTTGTGCCTTTATTTTTCCTCTTCCCTAATTTTGTTTCACCTCTTCTTAAGGCAGTTTTCAGGAGGAGGGATTTGGTTTTCTTCACATTAATATTTCGGGAGAAATTCCTCTGTTTGAATTTCTGTCCTGTCACTGCCTTTTCCGAGCATTTGTCTTTGGTCCGGGGTGTGTCCTGTCTGCAGGTGAGGTGGGAAAATGAGGAAAACGGAGGCAGGAGCCTCTGGAGTCAGGCTGGGAATGCTGGGGGTGTTCACCTGGAGAAGGGAAGGATCCAGGGAGACCTGAGAGCCTTTTCCAGGGCCCAAAGGGGCTCCAGGAGAGCTGGAGAGGGACTGGGGACAAGGGATGGAGGGACAGGACACAGGGAATGGCTTCCCACTGCCAGAGGGTTAGATGGGATATTGGGAAAGAATCCTTCCCTGGGAAGGCGGGGAGGGGCTGGCACAGGTTGCCCAGAGAAGCTGTGGCTTCAAGCCCCATCCAATCTGGCCTTGGACATTTCCAGGGATGGGGCAGCCGCAGCTTCTCTGGGAATTCCTTCCCAACCCCTCCCCACCCTCCCAGGGAAGAATCCCTTCCCAATATCCCACCTAATCCCACTCTCCTTCATTTTAAGGCCGTGCCTTCAGTTCCTCCCTTCATTCCACATCTCCCTGGTTGCTCCAGCTCCTTGTGCTTAATGCTCTTCCACATCTCCCCTCCGGAGCTTCCAGGAGCTTGGATTCCTGCTCCCCAACTTCCACACGTTCCTTTTCCGACCCAATCCCAGCCCAAAGCAGCTCTGCCCACGCCCAGCTCGTGGAACGGGATCACGGAGTCCTTTGGGTGGGGAAAGACCTCCAGGATCATGGAATCGTTTATGCTGGGAAAGATCCTTCACATTGTTGGGTCCAACCCGGAGAAAAGGAGGCTCAGGGGGGACTTTTTGGCTCCCTGACAGGAGGGGGGAGCCGGGACGGGTCGGGCTCTGCTCCCAGGGGACAAGGGGCAGCAGGAGAGGGAACAGGGTCGAGCTGCGCCAGGGGAGGGTCAGGTTGGACACCAGGAGGAATTTCCCCATGGAAAGGCTGGTCAGGCACTGGGAAGTTTGGAGTCCCCATCCCTGGAGGCGTCCGAGGAAGGGCCGGACGTGGCACTCGGTGCTCTGGGATGGGGGACGTCTGTCAGTGATCCTGGAGGCCTTTCCCAACCTCAGTGATCCCGGGATTCGGGGATTCTGTGACCCGAAAACTACCGAGGCCACCACTAAACCACGTCCCCAAGTGCCACATCCTTGTAAATCCCTGCAGGAATGGCGGCTCCACCGCTGCCCTGGGCACCTTGTTCCCAGCCTCGACAACCATTTCCAGGACGGAATTCTCCCTGACATCCAAACGAAACCTCCCCTGGAGCAACTCGAGGCCGTTTCCTCCTGTCCTGTTTGTGACAGCCCAACCCCAAACCCCCTTCCCTCCAGCGCTGCTCCGATCCCACCCACGGGAGACACTTCCCAGGTTCTTCAGCCCCCGACTTCGCGCTGTAAAAACACCCCCCTGGAGAGAGACGGGAGCCAAAAGGCCCCGGGGAGAAGATTCCCCGGGGAGAAGATTCCCCAAGTGAAGCTGTTTTTCAAGGTAGGTCAACCCCGAGCCCAAATTCCATCCCCCCCCTCCCCTCCCCACCCCTTGAGAGGTCCCACTAAACCGCTTACGGCGGGAGAATGGAATTGCTGACGTGCCCTAATGCTCGGATTTCCGATGGCGGAGCAGTAATTACGCCGGGAAGAGCGGGAACTATTGTCCCATTAATTAGATTCCTCCTACCCCCGTCAGCTCCGGAGCCGGGACCGAGCTCATCCCGCTTTAATTCCCATCTCCAGCACCTAAAAGTGCTCCCCACGCGGAATGCGACACCGTGGGGGTTTTTTTTTTGGGAAGCGCCAGGACCTGTGTCCACGTGGGAAAGGGCTTTAAATCCTTAAATCCCGTCGAGGCACCTTCCTACCACCCTCGGAGAGGGAAAGGAAAAGACCTTCCCCCTGTCCCAGCACCGACATTCCTTCCCCCTGCTCATCCCAGAGGAAATTCCAGAGCGCTGGATGTGCCCCGGAGTATCCCAGAGTAAATCCCATCCCAGAGCTCGGGATGTGCCCCAGAGTATCCCAGAATAAATCCCATCCCAGGGCTCGGGATGTGCCCCGGAGTATCCCAGAGTAAACCCCATCCCAGAGCTTGGGATGTGCCCCTGGAATATCCCAGAGTAAACCCCATCCCAGGGCTCGGGATGTGCCCCTGGAATATCGCAGGGATTCTAATTGCTGTGGATCACTTCGATGCCGTGCCCGTTTTCCAACCCAAAACGGCTTCAGCGTGGAATATTTATCCCAAAAAAAATCACCCAAATCCCACCGGGGGCTTTTCCCTCCCGCCTGCTTTCCAAAAACACCCGGGATAATTGCTTTTTCCAACCGGATTTCCTTTGGAAATGCTCTTTTCCTCACACAATAATAATACCCTGAAGAGCCAGGACAGCTGAGATATTTTAATATCTTTTAATTAAAGCCAGTACCTTGCACCAGGAGCAGGATTCCAGGGAAAAAAACCACACTCCAGGAACTCCCTCAGCATGGAAAAGGTTAAAGAAAGGGAATTATCCCTTGGAAACCACCCCCCCCCCTCCCCATCCCATGCCCACAGCTACAGGGGCTTGGAGTAGGGATGGATCCACCTCCATGGAGATGAATATTGAAAATTAAACTGGACATTCCTTAATTAATTATCAATTTAATATTAAATTTAGCCACGAAGGCATAAAGGATTTTTTTTTTCCCCCCTTGTTTTTCCTGCCTTACAATAAACTCAAGGAATAAATAACAACCCTGGATTATTTCTCTAAATAACCTTCAGGGGTCTCTTCCCACCCAAATCATCCGATGATTCCATGATGTGTTTTTTTTTTTTCCGAGAGCTTCCCCTGCTTTGGGAATTGCCATTCCAGCACTCATGGAAGCAGGAAAGGAAGAGGATCCACAAATAATCCTGGAATGGGCATTTTCCTGCCAAAACCCCTCAGCACTGCTGTGTCCGCCCCTTCCCTTTGCAGAGAATAAAGTTATAATTGGAGAAGTATAAAATAAAGGAGTTAAATACATAAAATAATAAGAGATGAATATTCAGATAAATTTATAAGAGAAACAGAACTAAATAAAAGAAATTCAGCAATAAATGAAATAATAAATAAAATCAGATAAAGCCCCAGAGCTTCTAAACAGCACCAAGAGGCCCTTAATCAGGGACTGGCGGGGGGGGGAATTGGGAAAAGGTGGAGGGATTTATGGGATTTGGAAGGCTCTGAGGTCTCAAACCCACCCATCCCAAATTTTGGCACGTCGGTGCTTCGGAGCAACGTCCCCTTTTCCCACGTGTGCCCAAAGCCCAGATAAATCCAGAGCTGCCTCCCTCTGCTGGCCCCAGACCTGGAGCAGCTCCCAAACTCCCCGAAGCCTCACAAAAACCTCCGGAGAAACAAGAAAACCCCGGGGAAAACCTCCCAAATAAAGCCCAAAGCAGCTCACGGCACCGCCACGCCCCTCCTCAGGCGCTTTGGGCGGGACGGACCTTCCGAGGCGACTTCCATCATCCCTCCCCTTCGCATTTTTCCAGGGAAAAGGGGGTGGAAAAGGGTTTTTATGACGCTCCAGGGCCGCCATTCCCTGGCCTGGCACATTCCTGGCAAGCGGCCGGGTTGAAATTTGGCACCTCCCGCTCCCTGTTCTCCCACCGAGGGTTTGGCCCCGGCGAGGATGTTCCGCCTCCGAATCCATCCCAGAAAGTCCCGGATTTCTCCCCACGGAGCATCTCCACTCGCCGGTGTTTAACAGCAAACCCGGAAAACGTCACCTTGAGAACCAAAGCCGGGCTTAAAACCCGACTTAGAGGGAAAAGGAACGACCAAACAGGTGCCCTCCCGACGCCGTAAAGCGCCGGCGCAGGCGGAAAAAGCGACAGCCGGAGGAGCTGGGACGGATTTTGGAAGGGCTGAGGTGGTTTTTCGGCACTCAGAAGCTGGAGGGACGCGTTCCCTGGGTCTCCTGAGCAGCAGGAGAAGCTGTGAAGGTCCCCATCACCCAGAGGGTCAGGGAAGGGCACAGTTTCCCCTGGGAACGACGGCACGGACACCCGAAAACCGGGAGCTGAGGGATCTGCCGTGGGTTCGCCAGGAATTGGGAATTTGCCACCTCACCACGCGCAGAGGAGCAAAGAAAGAGCCCTACGAAGATCTCCATCCACACCACCGGGAATTGTTTTGCCTCCCTTTTTCCAAGCCAAAACAATCCACGTGAGCGCAGGACCACGGAAGGCCCCGGGGCCAACGGAGGGAAGGAACGAAACCCAGGATTCCCCACCCTGGATCCATCGAAATCAGTATCAGGGCGCTAAAACCGATCAGACCAACTCTGGTGTCGCCCCAAAAAACCGGGAAAGGTGCGAGCTGGGGGTGCTGCTCCTTTCTCTGACCCCAACAGGGACAACCCCGACCCAACAAGAGCCAACAGCGGCACGATCCCGGGTGGGAAGAGGCCGGGAATGCAGAGCCTGGAGAAGCAGCAGAGGGATGGCTGTAATTTATCCCCTCCTGCCTCTGCTTTATGGCTTTCTTAATTCGGCTCCTGCTACTATTAATGTAGTTAATGTTGAGATTATATCTATTTTCTGGCGGCAGGCAGTGATTTATCCCGGCCATTTTTCCGGGGCCGGCTCCCACGCTGTTAAATCAAGCGAGTTGCCAATTAAGTGCTGACTGGGGAAGTGGTTGGAGTCGTAACAGATATCCAAGAGCAAATTAAACCCGGTGTTCGGGACACCGGAGCGCTGACCCCGGCTGAGCTGGGCAGAGGGAGGATGAAACCAACCCCCAGAGCCAAGGGAAAACGGGAAAATCACCTCTGACCTGCAGGAGGGAAGAAGGGAATGGCTTTTCCCATCACTCAGGATTTAAGGGCTCTTTGAGCTCCAGGTAATGTCACCCAGCGGGGAAATCCGGGCAACGGGAAAAAGGGGAGGTCAAGGGTGGGTTTGGAAGAGTAAAGGTGGGAGTGGGAGCTCTTTGATCCAAAGGAATTCCAGGCCTCCCCGGGGTCCATGTGAGACCACGTCACCTCAGGGTTTGCAGAACAAGAGTCCAACCACCTGCCCGGGGCTGGGTTTTGATGTCAAATCCTAAAATCATGGAATGTTTTGGGTTGGAAGGGACCTCAAAAGATCATGGAATTCCAACCCCCTGCCGTGGGCAGGGACACCTTCCACTATCCCAGGTTGCTCCAGCCTGGCCTGGAACACTTCCAGGCAGCCACAGCTTCTCTGGGCAAAGCTCAAATCCCCCTGGATTTCCTGGAGCCCCAGGGTAGGATGTGCCAGGATCAACAACAGCAAGAAGGCCCGGAGGTTTTCAGGAGAGACACATGGAATGGCTGAGGTTGGAATGAACCTCTGGAAGTCACCTGATCCAGCTCTTTGCTCCGGCAGGGCCAGCCAGAGCCACTTGCCAACCACCACATCCAAGATGACGGCTTCCCACTGCCAGAGGGTTAGATGGGATAGCGGGAAGGATTCCTTCCCTGGGAGGGCAGTGAGGGACTGGAATGGAATTCCCAGAGAAGCTGTGGCTGCCCCTGGATCCCTGGAAGTGTCCAAGGCCAGGCAGGAGCAACCTGGGATAGTGGGAGGTGTCCCTGCCCGTGGCAGGGGGTGAAACCGGATAATCTTCAAGGTCCCTTCAACCCAAACCCTTCCACGGGTTTGGGAATTCCTTTAAGGAAGAACATCCCACACTGAAGGCTTGGGAGATCCTGGGGTTCCCCAGCACCTGGTGGGACTGGTTGGGCTCCATCACCTTGGATACACCTGGATACACCATCACCACCTCCCATTAACCCCAGGTCACACCTCCTTAGGCCTGGCAGGTTCCAAAATTCCCGTGGGATGTCTCCACGGACACAGCTCAGGATTAAGTGGCACTTTTACGCTCCTTGAATATTCAGCAGGATTAAAGGAATTAAAAGAATAAAAAGGGGGAGGAGAAAGCCAACCCATACATGCAGGGAAATGTAGGAATTCTCGTTGGGTTGTGTCCATGGGATTAAACCAAGGGATGGGAATAAACAGATAAGAGGCTGCGGCGTGTCCTGGCAGGCAAAAAAAAAGGGAACTGTGGGAAGGATGGGAGCAATTCCAAAGCCTGCCAGCTGCTGGAATTCAATCCAGGGGGAAACCCCACCCGGAGCTCTCATCATAAATACTCCACCACCGAGGACAACAACGGGATCGTGTTCCTGGGCGGCACAGCTGGAGCCGAAGGAAAAGCTCCCGCTCTCTGCCTGGCTTTGGGAAGGCCGGGGTGGTTCCCTGGAATGTGAGATGAACCAGACTGGGAGAAAGCCCTGATGGGAATGGGATTCACCATCCCTGCGAGAAACTCGGATTCTGTGGCTCGGGGAAACCAAAATATTTGGCACCTCCAAACCTGCCCGTGTTCTGGGCTTGGAGTATGGGAAGCAGGAAAGGAGGGAATTCTGCCCCTCTGTCCCGCTCAGGTGAGGCCCCACCTGGAATCCTGCATCCAGCTCTGGGGAACAACAGCAGGAGGATGTGGAGCTGCTGGAGAAATTCCAGAGGAGGCCCTGGAGATGCTCCAAGGGCTGGAGCCCCTCTGCTCTGGAGCCAGGCTGGGAGAGCTGGGAATGTTCCCCTGGAGAAGGGAAGGCTCCAGGGAGAGCTGAGAGCCCCTTGCAGGGCCTAAAGGGGCTCCAGGAGAGCTGGAGAGGGAC
>JAWMRA010000078.1:149277490-149287831 GCA_035584735.1 Pseudotriccus pelzelni | reverse complement strand
CCAGGAGAGCTGGAGAGGGACTGGGGACAAGGGATGGAGGGACAGGACACAGGGAATGGCTTCAAACTGCCAGAGGGTTAGATGGGATATTGGGAAGGAATTCTTCCCTGTGAGAATGATGAGGGGTTGGAATGGAATTCCCAGCAAAGCTGTGGCTGCCCCATCCCTGGCAGTGTTCCAGGTCAGGTTGGAGCCACCTGGGACAGTGGGAGATGTCCCTGCCCATGGCAGGGGGTTGGAACTGGATTATCTTTCAGGTCCCTTCCCACCCAATCCATTCCGTGATTCCACGGGATTTTGGAGTAACGGGCAGAGCCACAGCTCAGCTTTCAAGTTGTCCCTTGGCTTCCGACCGAGGTGGAAAGTCACAGGAATGGGGGTTTTCTATGAATTTTTAGTGGAAAAGCAGCTCCATTCCCCCCCCACCCCGCCCCTCATGGAGCCGCTCTATCCGTGTGTCCATCTGCATCCCGGCCCTCCCGCTGCTCAGCACCATCCCAACCTCCGGCAGGCGAGCTCCTCGCTCCGGTGCCGGATCCCCGGGAGGCAGAGCTGCCAAACCCTTCTGCCTTTTCCAGGAGAGCTCTCCCGGGGCTCAGCAGGGATCCCGTTCGTCCCAAAGGTCAGCGCGGGGAGCTGCTCCCGTGTCCCCGGAGTCACGTGCCGTGAAAAGGGCAGGAGCTCCCCCACGGTTTTCCTAAACGGGGGAGGATGATCCTGAAACCCTCTCCGCGTTTGCTTTCCCGCGGATTCATCCCGTTTTTCTCCAAAATCTGGGCAAAATTGGAACCCACTAACACTGCTGGGTGGGCATCCAGGTTTGGAAGGGCCCATGTGGTTGGAAAAACCCCCCATTTTTCTCATTCAGAGGGTCACCGAGGGAATGTTGGCATTGGGAATTGGTTGTGCCGTGCGGGTTGGGATTGAGTCTCAACCTGGACCTGGTGCTTCCTGCAAAAGCCAGGCTGGGTGGGATGGAGCATCCCGGCTGGGAGTGGGACTAACAGGGTTCCAGGACCTGCTCCCACCCTTGCATCCCTTGGGATTCCCTGGGATGAGCTCTCTGGATTGCTGGGTGTTGGGAATGGTCGGAGATTAGAGGGAGGTTGTTCCTTCTCTTTCCCCCCACCGACATTCCCGGTCTCCCCGAGGGAAATCCCACCTGAAGGCATCTCCTCTTCCCCGCCTTTCCCACTGCCAAAAAGTGCCCTTTCCCAGCAGGAAGCCTCGTGGGGAAGCTCTGGAGCAGTGATGACTCTTCCCTCCCACCGGCGGGTCTGGAAGTGCCAGAAGCACTTTTAGGGACGAGCGTCTGGATGCCATTGTTTTTCCAGCCCCATTCCATGGCCACACTAAGCTTCCTGGGATGGGAGAGCATCAACCAAGCTCATTTCCAGAGCAGGTTGAGCTCCAACCTTCCACCACCTTCCTCAGGGCCAGGCAGCGATCCCAAAATAAATCCTAAAAGGACTTTGTTCCTGCTCTTCCCTGCTCCTCCCCAAATCCCAAGAATGTCTGGAACAACCATGTCCTTTCCAAATCCTGCTTCTCCAGCCCAATTAACATCTCTGGGACCTTCCAGCATCTCCACCTTGGGGGGAAATCACTACCATCAGGGCTTTGGTGGTTTGGATCCATGAAATCGCTTGGAAAACCGTGGGTGAGCCTGGAGCATCCCGCAGGAGAACGTGATTTTTAGGAGCGTTCTGTCCTGGAACGGGGTTTTGATGCGGAGAAGGGAAGACCAGCACATCCTCCCCTCCATTCAGCAAGGCGTTGGTGGCACCTGAAGGAGCCCTTCCCGTGCTCCCACGGGCCTTTTCCCGCTTTTCCCGACCCCGCTCTCTCCTTCCCCGGCAGTGCAAGAAGAAGCACACGCTGGTTTGTCCCGACTTTGCCAAGAAGGGCGTCTGTCCCAAGGGCGGCCGCTGCAAACTCCTGCACCCCCAGAAGAGGCGTCGCCCAAAGGAGGTGGGAGGCGACGGAGGCCACCCCGGCCCCCCTTCCAAGTGGAGATGGGTCAAGGAGGAGCTGGACAGGTAGGAAAAAAGCGGGACAGACTCGGGTTTTTCTCTCTGGATTGAACGGTTTCCTTCCCGACCTGCTCCGGGTCTTTCCTCCTCCGGGTCTTGCGTCCTGGTTTATTTTAAGGTCTGTGGTGCCTCCTGATGGAGCCGCCACCGGGTTGGGCGGTGTCCGTGTTTGAGGGAGCTGATGGAGAGGGAAGAGAGGATTCACCCTTGGGAATGTGCCAGCCAGGGCTGCGGCACCTCCGGGTGTCTCCGAGGCTTTTGTGGACCTTCCTCCTGGGAGATGGAGGAGCCCTGACGGAGGTTCCGCTGCTGGAAGTGGGTCCAGCTTATCCAAAGCTCCGGGGGAAACGGGAAACCACCGTTCCCTCTTCCTTGTATCCATGTGGGGAGCAGAGCTGAGCCCTAGGCTTGGCACAGAGGGGCTGGATTCACTGCCGGGGGGGCATGGAGGTACCAGAGGGTTTGGAAAACGGTTGGATGCTGGGTTGGGTCCTTGGAAGCTCTCTGAGCTCTTCCTGGTGTTTTTGGGCTCTGGGATGGACCCCCAGGCAGAGGATGGACACTCTGATCCTCATCCTCACCGGGAGACGAATTTCCTTGGGCTTCCTTTCCTTCACCCCTGAGCTCTTCCTGCAGGACATTCCCACGGAATTCAAACAGTTCCTGCATCCCAATGGAATTCGACTGAAAGCCAAAGAGGGGGTTTGGCTCTAAAAGCCGGAGTCTAAAAGTCCTGCTCAAGCGGGGGGGAGAAAACACGGAGCGGGCGCTCGGCTCCTCCCGCGGCTCTTCCCAGCGGGAGGTGGGAGCGAAGGTGGGATGGAAACACAGGGATCTGGGAGCTGTGCCAGCCTGGTCCAGGCTCCTTCCCGGGCCTGGCCCTGCCTTGTAAGGTAGCAGAGGGGGGACAGAGCGCTCAGCAGGTTCTCCCAACTTATCCCGGGTGACAGAAGAGCCTTGGAATGACACCCAGCTCACGTTCCCGGTGTGAACGAGGTGTAAAATAGCTCCCTGCTCTTTTTAGGGAAGGAGGGATGAGCGAGGGGCTGGGTGGCTGGGAGGCTCCTGGCATCCTCCCGCAGGGATGGGAGCACACCCCAGCTTGGGAGCCGCTCCAGAGGGGGGTGGGGGTTTTTTTTGCCCTTTATTGGCACCGTGGTGGGAGATGTGAACGGAGCCGGAGTGTCATGTTTGCCTGCGGGAGAGAGGTGGGGCTGGGAATGAGCCAAGCCCAGCGGGACGTCTCCCGGCCATCCCCGCTCCCCTTCCCTCTGCTCACTCCCAAACAGGAGCCTCCATGAGAATCTGAGGAGCTGGAAAACTGGCAGGGAAGGGCAGGGAATCCAGCTGGGGAGGGAGGAGCTCTGGCTGAATCCCTGTTGGCTCCAGGGATACGGAGTGGCCTGGGATGGAGTCCCAGGAGCTCTTGGGCCTCTTCCATTGCACGTGGTGCCATTCCCAACCTTGCAAAGCTTTATTTTTCCTTAATATTTGTCCCATCTGCCTCCTGCAGGAACGATCCAGCTCAGCTCCACGACGATGGGGAAATTCCCGGACCTTCCGGTGCGGAGCCGGAGGTGAAGTTTTGGAAGGAAGAGGACACCAAGGCAACGAGCTGCCTGCAGAAGCTCCCGTCCTTCATCTCTCTCCGGTCCCCGGAATATCCCTCATTCCAGGGCTGCAATGTGGAGAAGGATGAGGATGAGCCGGAGGAGAAGCCAGGTGGGAATCTCGTCCCCTGCTTTTTCCTCCTGCGTGCTCTGAGCTGCTCCGGTTGGCTGAGCAGGCTCTCCATGAGTTTTGTTGGCATTGATGTTCCCTGGGAGTCTGCAAACCAGTTCGCACTGGGAGCCCAAACCGGGTCTCCCATCTGGGCCCAAATCCACGTGTTTGCTCCCAAAACCACATGGGAGGATTTTATCCCATATTTTATCATCAGCTCCTTCCTTTTCCCTGTAAATTATCCAGTAATGAATCTGATCTCATTCCCATGGAGCAGTGCCTGACAGGAGGGTGTCTCAGTGGGATGCACCTCTGAACCAACAGCAGGACCTTTGGAGCATCCATCCCACGTGTTTCCCAGTGGGAAATAGCCTGGAAGCTTGGAAATGGAAACATCCCAATGGGAAATGGGATGGGGTGTCGGCAGGCTGAGAGTCTGAGGGAAGAGCTGCTTTAATCTGGGATTTATCTGCTTTGGAAATCGGTAAAAATCTTCGGAAGAGGCGGTTTTAGGATGAGCAGAACTTCTTGGGAATTCTGACAGGGAATTCCCTGTTCAGGGAAACGTTTCAGTTTGAAACTGGGGGTGGAGGGAAAGTGGGAAAACTGTTGGAGCCACGAGAAGAGACGTCTTTGTTTCTCTCCAAAGCGGCTCCTGGTGGAGTTTTGCTGTGTTTTCGCTTCTCCAGCCTTTTCCTCGGTTCCTAATCCGGCTCCTCCATTAGAAAAATCCAGTAGGGAATGGCACTTTGGGCTCTTTTTCTGGGAGCAGAGGTGGTGGAGGTGGCAAGGCAGGGAATGTGCCTGGTCCTGCCCAGCGCTGGCTGGGAGGTTTTTGGTGGGATGTTGCTCCCCGCTTCCCTTTTCCTCTCCCCTCCTTCTCCAGAGGGATGTGCAGCCTCTGGATCTGCCGAGCGCTGTCACACAACAGGCTCACAAGAGTTTTGTGGCAGGAATGGTGGAATTCCCACCCCCAGCTCGGCTGGCACAGGATGTGGCTCTGCAGGATTCCTTCCCATCCTCAATCCGTGCCTCCCGTGCAGCCGGAGCGGGATCCTGCCGGGAGAAGGGATGAATCCAGCACCAAATCCAGGCTGGAATGGGCACCAAGGATCTTCAATCACTTCGAGCCAGGGAGGGCAGAGATGCCTTAATGCTGTCGGAAAGAGAATTCCCGGGATTAACAACATATTCCCGAAGTCACAGGCGTGCACCGCGGACTGCAGCGTGGTGGGAACAGCGAGGGACAATTCCGGCTGGGAAAGCTGCTCTCGGCTTCCCTTTCCAGGGATTTCCACCCCCCTCCTTCCCTCTCCCTGGCCCTGGTTCAACTCCCTTTTGATCCCGGCGGTGAGGCCAGGAATGTTCCCAGAGTGGCGTTTTTATCTCCGTGATGAAGTCGGAGCGATTAATCCATGGATAAGATTAATTCCTGGCTGTTGAAACTTGGATTGGCCGGGGAAGGCCCTGGATTACCCTTGGCAGCCTGGAATAACTTGGCAAGGGGGGTGTCCTTTTCCTCTTTGTCCAGCAGGGAAGGATGATTTCCAGGCTTTTTGGGTGGGAGGAGGAGCTGGTTCGTTTGGGAATGCTGGGAGGAGCTCTGTGGAGGTGAGATCAAGGCACGCCTTCCCTCCGTGCTCCTTTTGCCCAGGGGATCACGTGGCATCGGGAAAACAGATGCTGGAGGATCCATGGGAAAGGAAAACCGGGCAGGAATCACAGGTGGCTGTAAAACCATCTGATGAGGAAGCAACTTCCCTGCCAAAGGAATGCGGCGAGTCTGGACGCGGGAATGTTGTCCCATGGGCTTGCCCATACTTGGGTCTCATCCCAATACTCATCCAAGGGGTTTGGGGGCACAGGAGAATCCAGGGACTCCCAAAAGCCGACGGGAGCAGGGGATTCCCGGCCACTAACGAGGGATGAGGCCGTTGGCGCTGCTGAAGGACCAGACGCTTCGTGGTGGCCACTCCACCTGGACTGGGTGACCCTGGTGGGTCCCTTCCAACTCAGAATATCCCAGGATTCTGAGCTCGGAGCTGTGTTGATGGTCAGGATGAATCCTTGTGTGACCAGCGTCAGGATTTTGGGGATCGGCGCCTTCGGAGCGGGGATAACGTTGGGTTTGTGAAGCTGGAGCTGTCACACGGACTGTTGGGGTGGTAAATAAGGGGAGGGGGGGCCGGGTTGTTTTTGTGGAATGAGCTGAATTCCCTGGTTAAACCTTCAGAGTTCGAGGAAAGTGCCCTTTTAATCCTGGAACAAAACGAAGCGCCGGCTCCGCGCGCGGCGGGGACGCGGAGGGGGCTCAGAGGTGACCTTTAAGGACCAGCAACAGCATCAGCTTGGGGAGGGGGAGGCTCTCAGTGGGGATCTGGGCTTGGGATACAGGGAAAGGGGGCGGGAATCCATGGAGCAGAACCTGCTGTTGTCCTCCCACCCCATGTGAGGAGCCCGGGAATTTGGGGTCGGAGGAGATGACCGGGCAAAGGTTGGACTTGATGATCTCGGTGGGGGGGGGTCTTTTCCAGCCGAAACCATTCCGGGATTTGAAGGCCCTGGAGGCTTTCTAAGCATTCCCCTCCCCTGCTCAAAACACCAATCCCCTTCCAGGCTGGGAAGCATCCCATCCTTCCACCTCGTGTCATCCAGCCGGGAGAACGGGAAGGAGTGGGGGGAGAGGACGTTCCCCCCTTCCCCTCCCGCAGCCGCTCCCAGGTTTTCCCTTTTCCATATTTCACCTGTGCCGGAGCCTCGCCGGCCCCTCATCCCACGGCAGCCCCTTCCGACCCAGCGCTAATTTAATTAGGGAGCCCCCCCCCATTTGGGTCCGTTTGCGGGAGGAGATCTCCGCCAGCTCCCGGCGAGAGCAGATGTTCCTCCTCTCCCCCGGCGAACATTCCGGGGCCGACGAAACGGCTCCGCTCAGCCTCGTTTAGGAGAGCAAAGAGGATTTTACGGCTTCCAAACGGCCCTTTCCGTAAACATTTTACGGCCTCCCCGCCCGTCTGAGCTGGCGATAAAGCCGCGGCAGCTCGGCGGGCGCGGATTCGCCGCCATACGGCCCCCCCCGCTCGGCCGTCGTATTTCACGGCCGGAACGTTGACGGGAGATGCTGCTCCAAGTCTTTTTTTTAACGGCTCCGCCGAGCGCCCTCGCCGCGCTCCGGCTTCCCGGGAATTCGGGGGAGGGTGAGGGGTTCGTTGGGAGGCTTTGGCTTCCCGGGGTGGGGGAAGCGCTTTGGGATGTTGTGGGGGGTTTGTCCAGACCCCTGCGGGGGGGACACGGAGGTGGCAGGTCGTGATTCAACCATCCCAAGCTCCTGGAGTCATGGAATATCCTGAGTTAGGGATGCACGAGGGTCATCCAAGTCCGTCTCCTTATGGCTTTCACTTCTGGAGGAATCACTTTGGAAGTGGGGATTTGCTTCTCCTTTCTCCTGACCCCCCATTTGTGGTGGGTCCTGGTCTGACCATTCCCAGCTCCTGGAATCAGGAGCATCCTGAGTTTGGGACCCACAGGGTTCATCCAAGTCCTACTCCTTACAGCTTTGGTTTCTGGAGGAATCACTTTGGAAGTGGGGATTTGCTCCTCCTTTCTCCTGAGTTACTTGATGACCTGAAAGCTGGAGATGGAAGAGCCCTCCAAGGGGGTAAAATTCCATCTTCTCCAGGATAAGCTTCAGCTCACCGGGACAGGATGTCAGTCCACGATCCCATCCCCAGTCCCAACACTCGGTTGTCCGGCTGCTTTTTCCCTCCTGGAAGAAGGAATTGAGGAGAAGAGACGTGGAAAAGGGTGTCCCAGCTCTCTTGAGGGGCAGAAGGATCCAGGTTGTCTCCACATGGATTGATTCCAGGTTGGAGCCAAGGAGATCCAACCCCCCACCCCGCTGCCTTTTCCGTACGAAAAACCACTCTGGGAAAATTCCAAAGCGTCGTCCTTTTCCGAGGCACATCAATTTCTGGCCTCCCCAAAGTGGTTAAGGGATATTTTCCCTTTGGGAATGACGGGATTGGGGGGGTGGGGGGGAAGTGTTTTTTTGGAATTTCTCCTCGTGGCGTTAAACCTGGAGCATCCAGCAGGGAAATCTGGGATGCATCCCTGGGTGAAGCCTCTTCCCGGAGGAAGATCCAGCAGAGGGTGGAAACCCCTTGACGGCACCGAGAGAGAGCGATGGAGACCAAACATCCCATCGGGAAGGGAAACCAACCAAAATTCCAAAGCTTTTTGTCATGGGATGGTGGAGTCGGGAAATCCTTGTCCCCTTCCTTTGGGGCTTGGGCATCTTCCACCCACGATTTGGGGCATCTCCAGCTGCTTCCCACTTTCCCACCCCCGTGGAGAGACCACCCAGGGTCTTAAAAGCACGGACCCACCCCCTTTTCCCCTTCACCCCGGAGGAGATTCCCTGCCTTGGTATCCCTTCAAATCCCTCTTGTACGGCAGCTAATTCCGGTTTTCCCCCTTTCCCTGTGGGATGCAGCTGGAGCCTCTGTGGGCTCCAAACCCCAGCTTTTATTGAAGCTTCTAATGGGGCCACCTGAAGGGTGATTTACTGCCCCCATCCACCCCTCACGCTGGATAATACATCCCTAGCAGATTCCCTCCCTTTTCCCTCCCTTCTCCAGTCCCCTCCGTCTGCCTGACACCTGCTTAGGCTCAGGCAAAATAAATGTTGATTTCCGTCAGGGAAGGGGGAGGGGGGAAAAGCCACTGGAAGTCCCGGTTCTCCGGCGAAAACCACCCGCTTTCCGACGGGAAAAACTCGGGATCCGGCCGCGGTTCCGCTTCCTCGGGAAGCAGCTCGATCGTGGTGATGGGACAACAAACCCAAAAAGGGAGTTTCTTGGGGGAAAAAGGAAAAAAAAAAGGAGGTTTTTTTTTTTTTTTGCTAACTAGAAATGATGCACCTGGCTGGTGGGAGATGGATGGAGCCTCTTCCCAAAGGCAGGGAAAAGCGGGAGATTGATCGCGCCGTTCGCGGGAGCTCCCGAGCACGGAGGCGGAAAACATCTTTTCCTTCGGCGGGGTTGGAGAAGAGACAACATCCTCCCCCCACTTCCCCAACCCCAATCCCTTTCTCACCCCGTTTGTTCCGGGTTTCCCACCCCTGGGAGGTGTTTTTTCGGGGTGTGGTTTTCGCCCATCCCGCCGTTCCGGCTTTTCCAGGAGAGCCACTTCAGCCCTTCCACACCGCCGGCTTTGGGTTTGTTTCCTTATTCCCGCCTCGGAGCTTTGAGGGGTGTGTTTGGGATGGAGAGCGGGTGCTCCGAGGGCGTCCGGGCTCCGTGACGAAGTCGGGAAGTTAATTATGGTCGATTTGAAAACCTTCCCCCTACCCCAAAAATAAGGGAAATCTGTATTTCTGCTTCCTTAATGTTTGAGGTGCCTTGTGGATTATGGATTTTCTCCAGCTCATCCAAAGGGAATTGAGCCCTTCCCACCATTCCCGTTGAACTGACGCTTCAGGAATACGGAGGTGCTGATTGTGACCCCTCTGGGTGACAACCAGCAGCTCTGGTCCCTAATTCCAGCAGCCAGGGTGGGAGATACTAGTTAATGAAGTTATTAATTAACGAAGATCTTCACTAAGAAAGTTTTTCCCAGCTCATCCAAAGGGAACTGAGCCCTTCCCACTATTCCCATTGAAGTGAGGTTGTTGTTACTGGTGGGACAACGTGGAAATGCTGGATTTGACCCCTTGAGGTCCAGCAGGTCTGGACTCTAATTCCAGCAACCAGGGTGGGAGATATTAGTTAAAGAAGTTATTAATTAATGAGGATCTTCACTAAGGAGGTTTTTTCTGGCTCATCCAAAGGGATTTGAGCCCTTCCCACTGTTCCTATTGAAGTGATGTTGTAGTTACTGGTGGGACAACGTGGAAATGCTGGATTTGACCCCTTTTGAGCCCCGAAGCAGATCCTGCTGTTCACCTTGTGCTTCCAGTGGGAAGGTTTGGATCCTTCTTAATTCTCTTTGTCACTCCTAACCTGGGAAATCTGCAGTGGATTGGTGGGAAGGGCCCTCCAAGTGCCACTCTTAGGGGAATGCTCGGGGATTTGGGGAATGAGCCATCCTGGACATGGCCAAGGGGGACGTGGAGCAGAAGAGGGGCTCAGGACGCTCCCACACCTCCATTCCAAGGGATTTCCAAGGTGACCTGAGCCAACCTCCATGACTTTCTCCTCTTTTCTCCATTTTCCCTCCCAGGCACCACCAAAAGGAAGCGGATTTTGCCGCGGGAATCCTCGGAGGACTCGGAGGGCACCCATGTGGAAGGTGCCAGAGGTGAGGCCGGTGGGCGCTACCGGGACGGAAAACCACCCCCATTCCCAGTTTTCCGGCACTTTAACCCCTCGTGACCAGGCAAGGAGAAGCCTGGGAATGTCCAGGTGTGTCCCCCACTTCCCACCATCCCCTTTTTTTCCCTGCTCTCCTTCCAGGCAAACGGCTGCAGATCAAGCCCCGGCTGTGAGGAATTCCCGATCCCGGGACAGCCGACCCGCTCAGGAACCGGAGAGCCGGGCACGACCTGGCACCTACCTCAGGACGCCGTGGCCAGGCGTGGCCACGGCACCAC
>JAWMRA010000078.1:149260724-149275641 GCA_035584735.1 Pseudotriccus pelzelni | reverse complement strand
CCACGGCACCACCCCCTTCTCTTCTCGTTTTTCCGGGAACACCGTTTGGACAAGGAGCGGCGTGGGAATACACCGCTCGTTCCCGCCGGGAATTCCCACGGGGAACGGCTTTGTTCGGAATCTTTGAGTTGACCAATAAACGACCCGTTCGCAGTTGGTTTGTTCGGAGGGCAAGTCCCGCCAAGTGAAGTTCCTTGGATGTCTGTGGGGTTGGGAAGAGCTTCCCGTTCCCGTGGGTGCTCCGCTGCTGTCCCGGACACGGGGAGATCCAGGGACCTGAGGTGGTTTAATGCCGTGACATTCCCACATCCGGGGCGTGTTAACGGGATGTAACGGGATGTAAAGCCCCCACTGCCCCCTCCTGCTCCGTTCCCTGACTTTTGGGAGGGCCCAGAGCATTCCTAATGGGAATGTGTGTTGGGAGCAGTGCCGGGCTCTCGCCCCGCAGCGTTTTGGGGTCCGGTTGCTCCCGATTCCCACCTCTCCTCATCCCAGCGGGACACCCAAACCGACTCTTCCAGAGGTTTTTTTTTCTTTGCAGGAGCACAGCATGGAGAGGGCATCACATCACCAGCACCAGGGGGGTTCTGCATCCACAGGTACCACTTCCCAGGGATTTTGGGGCGGTGGATGCCGTTGTCGCCCGCCGATGGGATTTCGGGGACACCGCGGGGGCGTGGCAGGATTTTAGCCCGCCCACCGCCCCTCAGGAGAAATCCTGCGGGTAAAAAAGGGATCGGCGGGGACGTGGGAGCGCTGGGGCTCCCTGAGGACGTTTCCCGGGAATGGGATGGGCTCAGGTGCACTGCGGACCCGGGAAGATGCCGACGGCGACGGCTTCGCCTCCCAAACACCCCCCCAGGGAAAACACCCCTTTCCCGAGAGACCCCCACGGGGTGAGGGGGGGGGGGTTTGTTGCCATCCCAAATCCAGAGCATCCCCCCAGGGATGGGTGGATCCCGCCCTGGGATGTCACCTGTGTCCCAAGGCGTGTTTTGTGACAAAAGCTCCGTCGTCTCCGTCGCTGTGAAATGTCTTTTATTAATTCCTGTGGTTCGATTTGTAAATAAAGACTTTCCTCCCCGGGGACGGCAGCGTGGCTTTTCCTCTCTCTCCAGCAGGAACATCCCACCAAAAATCCGGCCAAATCCAAGGGAGGAGCCAACTTCAATCCCTAAAATACTCGATTTTTTTTCTTATTATTCCGACTTTTTCACCCGGAAATGACATTTCTCCACCTAAAAAGAAAAACAAACGACCAACCCACGAAATTCACTAAAAAAAAATCACCCCCAAGGAGAAGGAGCTGCGAATCCTCCGGGATGGCCGGAGTGGAGCTCCGGGGTTTCCCATATCCGCGGATCCCTGACGAGGGTCGAGCCTCGTGCCGCGCCGATTAAACGAGGCACCGAGCGGCTCCTCCGTCCCGGGAAGGCTCGGAATTTGCTGCTTGGCTGTCGTTAAGGCTCCGCTTGGGGGGTGATTCCATTTCCAAGCTGGGATCGGCTCGGCCCCTGGAGAGGCGTCTCCCGGCCCCGGTGGCGGCTTCTCCCGAAGTCTCCCGACGGCCGGGATGGGCTCCCGTGGGGAGGGTTTATCCCACTTCCTTGGGGAGGTGGGAAGGGTGGGCACCCGGCAGGGCCGTTCACCCTGGGGGTGCCGTGGCTGGAGGGGTGGCCCAGGGTGGAGTTTCTAGAAGGCTCCATAAACATTTCCTGGAAAACCCTCCTGCGGCGGGCGCTGCTGGCACCGCCCTTGGTGCCCTGCCGGGGAAGCAGGTGCCGGGTGAGCACCCGCCGGCTCGGCTTTCTGCTTGGCATCAGGGGGGCTGTTCCCTGTCCTCCTCCTCCTCCTTCTCCTCCCACCCTCACTGTGTGATTCCCCCCTTTCCCAAAATTCCTGACTCTTATCCCAGTTGAGCTCCAGATGCTGGTGGAGCAACACCGGGATGGTCCCACCAGCTCACGGGGTTCATCCTGATGGGACACCGCCCTCTCCATGGGGTCAGGGGTTCCCTGCCATCCTCCTCCTCTTCCCACCCTCACTGTGATTCCCCCCCTTTCCCAAAATTCCTGACCCTTCTCCCTGTGGAGCTCCGGATGCTGGTGGAGCATCGCCAGGACGGTCCCACCCGCTCATGGGGCTCATCCTGATGGGACACCGCCCTCTCCACGGGGTGATATCCCAGCGAGGGGTCCCCAAGCCAGCAGCCCCCCCCCCCCGCACTGGAGGCCGTGGGAAGATCCCGGGAAGCCGAGGCAGCCCCTCGGGAAGGGTTAACGGCGCTCCATAAGCGGAGGGTGACGTGAGCCCGAGGCCATCCCGAGGCCACCAACCTGGTTATGTCACTTGACCCCCTGTGAGTAAACTTAGCTGAGGGCCCTGGCGTGTCCAGGAGGGCTGGGGACATGCCACGGGCACTTCCTAAAAATACCCACGGGGGGAGCGACGGCCCCGTTGGATCCCGGCCCGGTTCCTAATCCCTCCGTGGCTCCCGTCCCGTGATGGGTGGCAGCTGCTGGAGGGGGGTGGGGGGGAAGAGCCCGGTGCCCCCAAGGTGGGAGTAGCTCCGGGCAGGAACGCGGTGCCAGGGGTAGGGAGGTGGCACCCCGTCTTTTCCCAGGGCAGGATTCCGAAATCCCGCCCCACGACGTGACTGTCGACGGATTTAGGATGGCACGATTAAGCCAAAAGGGGTAAAATCACTGAGACAAAAGGGGATTTTGTTGCAAAATCATCCAGACGCCCTTTCTGTCCCTTGTTTTGTCCCCTCTCCCGAGCTGGAGGGGGAAGTGCCATTATCCCATGCCCGAGTTTGGGGGTTCCAATGTGGGATATCTGTGTCCTTGGTTATCCATGTGGGATAACATCCAGCACCACCAGGATCACGTTTGGGGCTTTGCCTGTGACTGTGACCCTTCCCAAGGGGGGACAAATGCCCCCTCACCTGCCCCAACAAAATTAGGAGAAAGGTGGATCTTCCAGGGGTCGGAATGATGTGGGATTTTAATTGCTGGGATGCAGCGGGATAAGGGGTGTCATCCATAAAAAAAAAACACCTTTTTTTTTGCATCAATTCGACCCAAATGATCCCTACTTTTGAAGGGTCCGTGGAGGGCAGTGTCCCTTGTCCCCAGGTCCCCAAGCAGGGATGGGCAGGGCCTTTCACCCTTCCCATCCCAAAGAACTGCCTGTGGAATGCAGTGGGGTGGGATGCGGCTGGGCTGGGATATAGTGGGATCCGGGATTCAATCCTGGACCCCGAGGGGCTGAGAGGGTGGGTGTTGACGCCTGTGTGGGATGAAGCCGCTCATCCCTTGGGATCAGGTGGGACAATTCCAGGACGATTCCCCCACCCCCCCCACCCCGTGCCTCAGTTTCCCTGCAAATCCCTCCCATCCTGCGGCAGCCTCGTGGTGACAGCAGGAACAGCGAGGCCACGTCCCTTCCAGGAGCTCACCCGGACCCCCAAAACCTCCCGACCAGCTTCCCCTCGGCGCCGGGGACGCCTTTTCCAGGGGCTGGGATGGTGATCCCGCTCCGTGAGCCGCCGACACTCGCTGCCACGTGCGGGTGTCGCCTCCGGCGACACAAAAGCCGGAGCGGAGCACGGGGAGCCGGCTCTGGGTGCTCGCGGCTGCTCCCCTGCCCACCACCACCTGCTGGGAGCATCCCTAAAAATCCCCCCCAAAATCCCTATATTCGGCTTTCTGCACGGCCGGCCCTGGGAAGGACCTCGGGCTGCTGCCGAGGTGGGGAAGGGGCCGCATCCAGCGAGGCGGAATCAAACCCGGTTCGGGCTCCACAGCCCCCCTTTTTGGGGGACTTTCCCATTTTCGGGGGAGGGAGAAAACCGCGATTTCTTTGCTCTTTTTTTTCCCCGCTCCGGGCTGTCGCTGGGGAGGTGACGGCGCAAGGCGGCTCTGGGGGGCGGCCGGGGGGGGGTTGTTCAGGGGTTGCCCCCCCTCCCCAAAAAAAACACACCCCCCCTTAGATCGACAGCTGCCCCGGGGGCGTTGCCATGGGGATACGCAAATCCCGGCGCGCTGATAAGGTGGGATGGATTATCCCCTCCCCCGTAGGAGTGTCCGCGCCGCCTCCTTTTCCCCTATAAAAGGCGGCGGGTTCCACCGAGCGCCCGGCGGCGGCGGCGCCGGTCGCGGGCAGGGGCGGGCAGGGAGCGGCCCCCGCCCCCAGCGCGCCGGGTCCCGGCGGGACGAGGACGGGCAGCAGCAGCAGGAGGAGGAGGAGGAGGAGGCAGGAGAAGGTTCAGGCTCGCAGCCCGGGGAGGTGGGGCCGGGGCAGGTGCCAGGGGGAGGCAGGAAGGGGCGGGCAGGGCGCTGCCCGCTCCTCGCCATTGGGAAGCGGCCGCAGGCAGCGCCGGAGCCCGCCCGGCCCCGAGCGCCGAGCGGCGGCCGGACGAGCGTCCCGGAGTCCGGCGCCGAGCCCCGAAGGACGGAAAGGGCTGGCCGGAGCCCCAGCGGAGGGTCCCGGAGCCGTGCTTAGCCCCGGCTGAAGCTCAGCGCCAAGTCCCGTCGGAGGCGAGCACCGGAGCCCGGCTGAGCCCCGCAGCGCAGCCCCGGCAGAAGGTCCCCGAGCCCGGCTTAACCCGCGGTACAGCCCTGTCGGAGGGTCCCCGAGCCCGGCTGAACCCCGCAGCACAGCCCTGTCAGGAGGTCCCGCAGCACAGCCCTGTCGGAGGGTGCCGGAGCGCGGCAGCGGGAGCCCCGTTCGCAGGGTCGCGGAGCGCGGCTGAATCCCGCAGCGGAGCGGGGCTGAATCCCACCGTAAAGCCCCGTCGGAGCGTCCCGAACCCCGCTGAGCCCCACCGGGAAGCCCCGTGAGAAGATCCCGGAGCCCCGGCTGAGCCCGCAGCGGAGCCCCGGAGGAGGGTCCCGGAGCCCCCGGCAGCAGATCCGCGTCCGAGCATCCCGGAGCGCCGATAAACCGCGCATCGAAGCCCCATCGCAGGGTCCCGGAGCGCAGATAAACCCCGCAGCAAAGCCGCACCGGAGGGTCCCGCGGCCCCGCTGAACGCGCAGCAAAGCCCCGGCGGAAGGTCCCGAATTCCCCCCCCGGGTGCGGGGCAGCCCCGGAGCCCGCTCGGAGGAGGCTCCCGGAGCCCGTCGGCGAGCGGCGGTGCCCGGGGGCTCCCCCCCCCGGGTCCCTCCATGGACTGAGATGGCCTCGGAGCTGGCCATGAGCGCGGAGCTGCCCACGAGCCCCCTCGCCATCGAGTACGTGAACGACTTCGACCTGATGAAGTTCGAGGTGAAGAAGGAGCCGGCGGAGGCGGAGCGGCTGTGCCACCGCCTGCCCGCCGGCTCCCTCTCGTCCACCCCGCTCAGCACGCCCTGCTCCTCCGTGCCTTCCTCGCCCAGCTTCTGCGCCCCCAGCCCCGGCGGGCAACCGGCCCCCGGCCCGCCGGCCGCCGCCGCCGCTTCCCTGGGCTCCAAGCAGCAGCTGGAGGAGCTGTACTGGATGTCGGGTTACCAGCACCACCTCAACCCCGAAGCTCTCAACCTGACGCCGGAGGACGCGGTGGAGGCGCTGATCGGCGCCCCGCACCACCACCACCACCACCACCACCAGGGCTACGAGCCCTTCCGGCCTCAGCCCTTCGCGGGCGAGGAGATGCCGCCGGCCGGCCACCACCACCCCGGCCACCACCACCACCACCACCACCACCTCCGCCTGGAGGACCGCTTCTCCGACGACCAGCTGGTGAGCATGTCGGTGCGGGAGCTCAACCGGCAGCTGCGGGGCTTCAGCAAGGAGGAGGTGATCCGCCTCAAGCAGAAGAGGAGGACCTTGAAGAACCGCGGCTACGCTCAGTCCTGCCGCTACAAGCGGGTCCAGCAGCGGCACATCCTGGAGAACGAGAAATGCCAGCTGCAGAGCCAGGTGGAGCAGCTCAAGCAGGAGGTGACCCGCCTGGCCAAGGAGAGGGATCTGTACAAAGAAAAATACGAGAAGTTGGCCGGCCGGGGCTTCCCGAGGGAACCCTCCCCATCCGCCGCCCCCAAAGGCGCCGCTGACTTCTTCATGTGAGCCCGGTGGGCTGGTGGGATGGGGTGGGATCCGCTCCCCCCCCTCCACCCCCCCCGCCCCCTTTTTGTTGTTGTTGTTCTTGTTCCTCGTGCGGGGAGAGCAAAAACCCGCCGCTTGTATTTAAAAAACAAAACAAAAAAAAAAGAGAGAAAAATTATTAATAATAATAATATTAGCACGTCCCCACGGAAATTTCGGGGAGGGGAAGTCGAATTTGCCCCCCCCCCCCGCACTCACCCGCCCGTGGGGACTCGGGATGGGGGGTCCCGGGGTGGGTGAGTGGGGGGCGCGGACCTGGAGCCAGCCTTGCATGCGGGACGTGTACGGCCACCCCCCTCCTCCTCCTTCCCTTTCCCGGGAGCATCAGCACCTTCCAGGTGGCTTCTCCTTCTTCCCACACCACCCCCCTCCCCTAAAATCCCACACACCTTTTCTTGCGTGTTTTACCCTCAATTTGATTTTTATTCTTCCAGGGGTCCCCACGGATCGGGCCGGGGGGGGGTCCCCGGCAGCGCTGAGCCCTGTCCGGCCCCTTCCCCACCTTTCCTCCCTCCCTCCCTCCCCGATTCCCGGCCGGCGAAACTGAGCCACGTTTAACTTATTCACCCTTCTTGTAAATATGTAGAAAATTAGTTCGGGGTTTGTTTTTTTTTTTTTCCCTTTTTTTTTTCTCGAGCCTATATTTTGCTTGGTGATTTACGAGATAAAAAAAAAAAACTTAAAAAAAAAAAAAGAAAAAAAGACAACAACAAAAAAAAGGACAAAAAAAATCCCCAAAATCCTTTAGAAAAGAGATTAAAAAAAAAAAAATTACACGAGTCTTAAAAGTTTGTATGTAATAGCATGCAAATAATATCCGAGTTAATTTAATGATGATGTTGGGAAGAAGCCGAATGCACTATATACAGGAATCGATTGGGTTAAATAAGACTGTTTTATAGAGATTTAAAATTATCTATGCTCTTAACAATAGTGGGGAGGGGCGGGGAGGGAGGGAAGGGAGAGGCAACAATTTTCGGGTGACCTGAAAGGCAATATAGTAATATATGGACTGCGAAGGGTTGGCTGCTATCTCACTATGCACCAGATTTATTTATTATTAACCCTCGGGGAAACGGGAGCTTATTTTAACCTCGATGTTTGGTGGAAAAAAAAAAAATCAAACAAACAAAAAAAAAAGACGGACAGAAAATGCACGTTATTTGTTGCGGGAAGAAGAAAAAAAAAAAAAAAGGAAGGAAAAAGAGGATTATGGATCGGCGCGATCGTCGCGGCGAAAGCGGGACCGAAGCCGAGGAGCGGGACGGGGATGGGTTTTTATTTATTTTAAACGAGTCGCTTCTTTTAAAAAGAGAAGGAAAAAAACCACACGTTTAAAAAAAAGAAAACACAACTTAATTTTTGGGACGGGGGAGAAGAAAAGGGTCCTGCGGACACGCGGCGAGCTTTTTTTTTTTTGGGGGGTGGGGTGGGAGGGGAGCCTGGTGCATTTTAGGGACTGATCGTGCGAAGCGTTTTTACCGACCTGTTGTTTCGATTTGTGACGGTTTTAACGATGTTGCATCAAGATACGAAAAAGAGAAAAAAAAAAAAAAACCAACAAACTTATATTCAACTAGAGCCTGCGTCGGGTTTTCTCTCTGTGACTCGCGTGGGAGAATGCGGGGCGGGGAGGGTCCCGCAGCAGCGTTTGGGGCTCGTTTATTCCTCCCTCGAAATGCCGCTGTGGATTCCAAACCCTCCCCGGGGATAAATCGGGTTGAACTGCGGCTTTTCGCTTTTCCTGCCTTTTTTTTTTTTAAAAAAAAAAAAAGTGTCTCTTCCAGCCGCGTTTTGGGGAGAGAGGTGAGGGAGGGGGTGATCCCGGAGATCTTTATCCCTGCGGGAAAGTCGCCGGATCCAGCGCGATCCCGGCTTGTCCCGGCGAGCCGCTGGTTGGGTTCGAAGCGGCAAGAAACGATTTTGGTTTCCTTCCCTTCCCTCTTTTGGCTTTTCCCCCCCTCGAGTTTTTAATTCGAAGGAGGATCAAAACAAACCCCTTAACAGACCATCGCGCGCCTCCCCCTAAAGAAAACCTTTTGTGCTGGTGTTTTTAGGGATATTTTGGGGTTTTTTGGGGGGGGAGGAGGGGGACTGTTTGGAAGGAGGTTTTTCCGCAAATCCCGAGCGCGGCTTTTCCCGGCTCGGCGGGAAAAATTCCCACGCGACCCTCTGTCCAACGTATTTTTGGAGGGGTTTGTATGACTTTTTCCTTAATGTATCTGTGGTTTTCCTCCTGTGTTTTTGCACAGGTTCAGCCTTGGCGGGTCCTCACTCAGCAGCTGCTCCGGCTCCGTGGCTGCGGCTTTTCCTCCTGCCGCCTTCCCTAAAACTCCCTGGCTTTTCCCAGGATTTGGGGAATGCCTGTGAACCCCACAGCCCTCTGATCCTGCTTTTCCTGCACCCCCAGACCCCTCAGCCTCCCCTTTTCTTCATCGTTTTCTGGCTGGTTGGTGTCTTATTTTCAGGGTGTTGGAGCAGCCGGAGCTCGGCTCGATATCCGACTGGGATTTTGGGATGGGAGCCGGGATGCAGAGAGAACACTTGCCTCAGGGCTGGGCAAGAAGGGGGGGCTTGGGGAGGGGGGGGTTCACCCCCTTTTCCTGGTTTTATTGAGATCCAGGGAAGCTTTGCAAACCCGGCTCTAAATAAACAGATCCCGTCCTGCTGTCCCTGCAGCCGCTGACAGGACTTCGCCTTCTCTCCTGGAATTTTTTTGGGATGAATCTCAGCTTCCTGGTGGGTTATTCCCCAACTTTTCCTCCCGGTATTCCGTTTTCTCGGCGCTTTTTATCTGAGAGAGCTGCTCCATGATCAGAGCAGGAGAGTTTGGGGAGGAAGGTGGGGTTTGGGGCTGCTGCTTTTCCCGAACCATCCCGGGGACTTCCATCCTCTCATCCATTTCCTCATCCCTGGATCTCGTTCCGTGCTCCCTGGGGGGGGTCACTGCCCCTTTTCCCAGCTGCAGTGGGGCTGGTTCTGGAAGCAGAGCTGCCTTTGGAGTGGGGGCTCTGCGGGGTTTTGGGGGAACGCTCCCCGTGGGATCCCACCCCACGGTCCCGCGGGGGTGACTGCGATCGCCTCCTTCCCGGGAATCCTTTTCCCACCGCCTTGGCGGAGCAAAGGCAGCGATTTAAGGCTGAGAATTCCCATTTTTTTCCCCCTGGCCTTGACGCCCGGCAGCCTTTTCCCCCTTCCTTTCTGATTCAGATATCCCATTTGTTTTTGGGAGCTGGGAAAGATCCCGCGGGTTTCTCCCCCGGAGCAGAGAATTTTGGTGATGGCGGAATTGCCCCTTTTCCTGCATCCCCGAGGAGACCAGGGATGGGATTCCCAACTCCTTGCACCGCTTTGATTTATTTGTTGTGCTTTCCAGCCCCTCCTGGAAATCTCCCAAGCAAAGGGAACAGCTGGATTAGGACCGGGGGGGGGGGGAGTGGGGGGGGCTCGAGGTTGTTGCCTCCGTCAGGGCTCCCCATTCCAAGGCAGTTTTCCGGGGGGATTTGGGGGTGGAATTTCACCTTCCTGCCCCCTCCCAGTGTTGGGGTGCAGCGATCCCCGTCCCCCTGATTCGCTCCAGGATTCCTGGGATTGGGTTATGCCCTATAAATAATAAACCCCGAGTGTTTTAAGCCCAAATTTGGCTGGTTTATGACTCATCTCCGTGTTGGGGCTCTGACCACACACCCCACCCTCCCCCCGGGTGTTTTTGGGGTGTCTGGGTGATCCCACCTTGGAATTCCAGCGTGTTTTTTGGGATTGCTGCGCAGTGCTGACCCTGGCGGGGCTGTGTGTGCTTATCCCACGCGTGCTGGGAGGTGTTTTTTTTTGGGATGGGGGTGTTCTGGGCTGGGCTGGTGTGTCGCCGGTGCCGCAGGGCTGCGGATGTTCCGGTGGCGCAGGAGGACGTGTGGCATTTTTGGGTCACTCCGACCTCGTTTTTAAGGCTTTTCCCGCATTTTTCCCGATTCCCTGAGGGCGGCTGGAGCCTCCATTCCCATCTCCTCACTGCTTTTTATTCTTGGGATCTGCACGGGGTTGCAGGAGCTCGGGAGCCCACACTGTGAGGATCTGCAGCTCATCCCGGGCATCTCCTGCATCCCAACTCCAGCCTTTTCCAGGGGGGGAACAGCATCCCAACCCCACGGGATGCTCCCAGGGATGCCTGGCACTTGGGATGGGGGAGTGGGGACAATCCCTGGGGGTCCCCTCCACACCTGCAGAGCTTTTTAACCCCACAATTCCAAGCTTTCCTTGCCCTCTGAAGGCACGGCCGGGCTGGAAAACAGCGGGAATTCCTCCAGCCATCCCTGCCAGGCAGGTTTTCCACTGGGAAAAGGGGTGATTTTTTGGGGAATGCTTCCCCCTCCTGTCCCTCCCCCCAAACACTTCAGCTCCTTGGAACACTTTATCCAAGCTCACATGGATTCTTGGGATTTGTTACAACCTCCGGCAAAGCCCCCCCCCTCCCCCCCCCCCACTCCCTGTGACCCTGAGCGCCACTTCCAAGCGGGAATTTCTCTGGATCGCCGCAAACAGGAGGAAAAGCACGAGGAGCGGAGGGATGCAGCGTCTCCAAAGCGTCCCTCGCTCCTTCCCCCTCAGTTATGGACGCTCCCACTGCCAGGTTTGTTCCCAAAGCGCTGCTCCATGTTCCGAATTCCCGACATCTCCGCCGTGTTCCGCACGAATCCCGACGCTTCCACAGCGTGGGAATTCCAGCCCCGGGTTGTTAAATCCCGGTGGGCTGCTGGGAATGGAGGGATTTGGGGTGCTGGTCACTGAAAAAGCAGGAATTAATTAAAATCCCAGCGATTTTAATCCCAAAAAAGAGAATCCCGGTGTGGGACGAGCCATGCCCGGGCTCGGTTTGGAGCAGGGATTTTTTCGGCTGGAGCCGATTTTTGTAATCCTTGATTTTTTCTCCCACATTCCCTCTTTTCCGAGGAAGCCAAACGCTTCCCTGCCCCCTCAGATAGAAACAGAAATACATAAAACCACCTTTCCGACCTCGGTGGAAACTCAGCTCTGCCTTGGGATTGACGCTTTGGCACTTCCCTGCCTCATTCCTAGGGCTGGAATTCATGGAATTTATTCCAGACGTCTGCCTTCCCCCAGGCAGCGCATCCCGAAACTCGGCGGGAGGTGAGGCCGTTCCCGAAAAACAGGATGTGGGAACATCCCCCCTTTTCCTGCACGGCAGCAACAGGATCAGGGCTGGGGTTGCATCCCGAATTCCTCGGGTTTGGGTGGGGTTGGATCTCTCTGGAATGTTGCTGTGGGAAATGGGATGCAGGATATGGACTTGGGATGCAGGAGGTGGGATATGGGATGCAGGGATACAGGATATGGGATGCAGGAGGTGGGATGGAGCAGGTGGGATTTGGGATATGGGATGCAGGACACGATGTGGGATACAGGTAGTGGGATTTAGGATATGGGACATGGGATGCAGGAAGTGGGATATGGGATACAGGAGATGGGATTCAGGATGTGGAATTCAGGATGTGGGATGTGAAATGCAGGGATACAGGACATGATGTGGGATGCAGGTAGTGGGATTTAGGATAAGGAATACAGGAGGTGGGATGGAGCAGGTGGGATTCAGGATATGGGATTCAGGATATGGGATGCAGGATATGGGATACAGGATGTGGGATCTCAGATGTGACAAATAGGATATGGGGTGTGGGATGTGAGATGTGGGAAGTGGGATGTGGGATATGGGATGTGGGATTTGGGATCTGGGAAGTGGGACTTGGGATGTGGGAAGTGGGATGTGGGATATGGGATGTGGGATTTGGGATGTGGGATCTGGGATATAGGAAGTGGGATGTGGGATCTGGGAAGTGGGATTTGGGATCTGGGAAGTGGGATGTGGGATATGGGATGCGGGATCTGGGATGTGGGATTTGGGATTTGGGAAGCTCCCTGTAGCAGTGCCAGCTGTCACTCTCCCTGGGCTGGGAGCAAAGGAAAACGCTGAAAAATGTTGGCTCGTGGATGTGGAGCAGGAAGGAGCCCGGCACTGCCCAGCCCACATTCCCTGGCTGGATAAACTCCATGGAGGATCCAACACTGACAATTCCCAGCGATTCCAGCTCCTCCCCAGCACTGCCTGCAGGTGTGTGCAGGGATATCCATCTGGGAGTGTCCGGGTGTAAACCAGGAGGTGGGATATGGGATACAGGAAGTGGGATAAGGGATGCAGGAGTTGGGATATGGGATGCAGCAGGTGAGATACGGGATGCAGGAGTTGGGATAGGGGATACAGGAATTGTGATATGGGATGCAGGAGGTGGGATATGGGATGCAGGTGGAGGGATAGGGGATGCGGGAGGTGGGATATGGGATGCAGGAGGTGGGATATGGAATACAGGAGGTGGGATATGGAATGCAGGAGGTGGGATATGGGATGCAGGAGGTGGGATAGGGGATGCAGGAATTGTGATATGGGATGCAGGAGGTGGAATATGGGATGCAGGAATTGTGATATGGGATGCAGGAGGTGGGATATGGGATGCAGGAGGTGGGATAGGGGATGCAGGAGGTGGGATGCGGGATCCAGGGAAACCAGCTGCAGTGCCAAGCGGGAATGCCACCAGGACAGTCAGTGTCCCGGCCCGGGGCTGATCAGATCCCATCAGTCCTTTGTTATCCCAGTTTTCTGGACAGCTCAGCTCTCCTAGGAGTCACCATTCCCAATCCTTGGACATCCTTTGTTCCCCACTCCATCCCCACAACTCCTCATCCCTGTTCAATTCCCCACCCGCTAAAATCCAAAGGTTCCTTGGGTTTTCCCTTCCCCGCTCCAATCCCCCCTTTCCATGGATGGGAGCGGAGGGAGAGCAGAGGGAGCAGGAAAAGCATCCTCCTCCCTCCACAGCAGGTGATTTATTCATGGAAAAGGTCGAGGCTGGAGAGCTCCAGGAGCAGCCCTGGCAGCTGGAATTTGCTCAAGGAAAAATAAACTCATTGTTATTTTCCATAGGGAAGGTTTGGGAAGGTTTGGGAAGGTTTGGGAAGGTTTGGGAAGGGAAGGTTTGGGAAGGTTTGGGAAGGGAAGGTTTGGGAAGTGAAGGTTTGGGAAGGGAAAGGAAGGGAAGGAAAGGGTTCTTAGTGGGGCTGATGTAAGTTTTGTATTTTGGAGCCATTTGGTTTTTCTTCAACGAGTGACTTCGAGTTTCTTTTCATTCAAATGACACGTTGTTTGAATTGATCTGATTCCTGCAGGAAATCAGGTTCCTCTGCCTGCATTTTACTCCCGTCGCTGATTGCTCTGCCAATCCCTGTGACATCTGCAATCATCAGCTGTGATTTCCTTCCAGATCACTGCTAAAAATGTTGAATAACTTGGCCTGGGACTGGTCTTGGCACGATGGACAAGCAGCAGCCCCAGTCAGCAGTGCCTCCCCACTGCTGGGGGCTCTCTGAGAGTTGTCAAACCCAACCCCAGCCCACTGACCAGGATTTTGGCACAGAGTTCCCTGTAAATGCATCAGAATGTTGGGCAACAGGGTACCCAGAGCTTAGCAGAAATCAATTCTTCCTTTTACAAGCCCTAATTCCCAGCAAAACAAAGGAAAAGGGGGAAAACAGCAACCAAAAAAAAAAAAAAATTATTGACTGGTGTTAATCGCAGCCCTGATCATCCTTTGAGTCCTTGAGCAGTTGGGTTTGACAGGGAGCAGCCCAAAGTTAAGTGAGCAGGAAACATCCCAATTTTTTTTTTTTTTGGAACACTGGAACGTTGGAATCCATTCAGTTTTCCTGCAGATCTCCCAGTCATCCAAGATGATGAAAAATTAGCACAACTGGGCCAGAGCTCTCCTCAGCCAATTATTTGAGGACTCCTGGGTGGAAAATTATCACGCTCTGCCGCCTTAAAACTTTCCACACTCAAAATAGTTCCTGCAAGGAGCTGGAAATCACTGAAACGATTAAATGCCAAGATTAAAAAAAAGAAAAAAAAAGAAAGAAAAAAAAGTGAAACTTGAAGTGGTTACCAATGGTCTGGAAAGTTGTGACAGAGGGAGAACAAAGAGCCCTTTCAGCCAACTTGCAGAGTTTGGGCTCTTTGTTTCTCTGCTTTGCAGAGGCTGGAGGAGATTTACAGTAGGAGACCCTGGAGATTAAAGGCAGGGATGGCCACCCTGGGAGGCAGGAGACATGATGCAATTGTCCCAGAAGGGAGAGCCGTGGTCACAGGAAACCCAGGGATGGCTGAATGTGGCCCACAAAAAAAGTGCAGAGGGTGTTTTTTTGAGGCGTGACTCGCAAAACAGCATAATGGGAGTTGAGAGCTCAAAGGCTGTGACCATTTCTGAGAGGGCAAAAGTCAACGTGAGTAGACAAAACACCACCCTGAGGATCTTCCCTGGGACAGGTGGTGTGAGGTGAGTAGATGGATGTTTTCCTGGCACAAACGATCCCTAAATCCAGCAGTCAGAGGGACAGTGCTTCCCAAAGAGTGGGTAGGAAAAGATCAAGCCCTGGGAGGGTTTAATGATGGATCCAAAGTGCAGATCAGCAAGAGAGACTGTGGGAATTCCCCTTGTCAGACCTCTGTGGGGGTCCCAGTGCTGGCATCTCCCACCCCTTGTCACTGTTCCAGCACCAGGGACACAACAGGAGGGCTCCACCCTACCAGTTCTTCAACATCCCCTTCACCTTCTCACCTTCATTTTAATCCTTCCAAACCCACTCCCTGATTTATCTCAAGGGATTTAGATTGGATATCAGGAGGAAACTGTTTCCTGGGAGGGTGGGCAGGCCCTGGCACAGGGTGCCCAGAGAAGCTGTGGCTGCCCCTGGATCCCTGGAAGTG
>JAWMRA010000078.1:149242804-149253930 GCA_035584735.1 Pseudotriccus pelzelni | reverse complement strand
CCTCTCCAGCTCTCCTGGAGCCCCTTTAGGCCCTGGAAGGTGCTCCAAGGTCTCCCTGGATCCTTCCCTTCTCCAGGCTGGACATTCCCAGCTCTCCCAGCCTGTACCCATAGAAGCTGCCCCAGACCTTCATGGCCCACCCCTTCCACGAGTTCAGCTCCCTGGAGATGTCCTGAGGGACAGATTCAGGGAAACACAAATTATTGCTGGATAAAGCCTTTTTCTGGATGAAGGTGAGGAAACTGTTGCTGTGGATCCAAGGGATGCCAATGACAGTAACCACCTGGCACATGGGAAGGGGTTTTCTGCTCCTTGCTGGGTGCTCTCCAAGACCTCCAGCTCCTCCCAGAGCTGCTCCAAAGGGTTGAACAAACTCCTTTGTGTTTTCTGGCTGAAAATCCCCTGTTTTTTTTTCCCCTCCCTGTATCATTTTAACCTTGACCTGCTCCCTGATGAGTTTCCCCACAAGCACTTCCAGAGGCCTGGAGCGGATGTGCTGGGAGTGGGTTGGGGAGATGGATTTCTTTCCATCAGGGACAGAAAGAAAGCAACATTTTTTGGGGGCTAAAGAGCTGCCTGAACTTGAAGTTCCTGTGTCCTAATCCTGGATTGCCTTGCTGCTCTTTTTCCTGCTCCCAGGAACCGGGAGGGAAGATGTTCTAGGGAGCTGGTCCACATTTCTCAGCTGATCTTAAAGATATCACCTCTTCCTTGAAATTTGGTGCCCAAATGTCCTCAGATTGTAATTCCAGTGATGTTATTCCTGAAAAGATGGCACATATAGCCTGGGATTCCACCTCCAGCACTGGCCAGTGGCAGAGCCTTAGGGATGGATCAGGGAAAGGAGAAGGAAATCCTGAGTGGAGCTGAGCTCCCTTTGCATCCAGGTCATTGTGATATCACAATTCAGAGTCATCCCACTGATCCAGACCTGGAATAGCTGCCTTTCCATGATCCAGGGATGAGAGGGAATGAGGAATGGGGCGGAGGAGGTGAGCAAGTCAAAACTGGGGGGGCAAAGGATAAGAGTCAGATCTGGTTTAGCCAGAGCTGGTTCCTCCATCTCAGCAGAGCAAAAAGGGGCTCCAGGACTTTGCTCGGCCCCACAAACGGCTCCAAAATTATGGATTTGAGCCAGAAAGGGCTGAGTCCAAACAATCCTGGGGAATATCTGGAGCAGCAAGTGCTGGTGGCAACAGGCAGCGCAGGGGAAGTTGTGAGAAACTCCCCGGGACAGAACGAAACAAGCTGAGCTCGGGGAAAATTCTCGGTCCCCCATCTCACTCAAAGGCCGGATTTTGCCTCCTCCACCACTTGGGGAAAAGGAGCCCCGAGTGCTGCTGGCTTGGGATGGGACTTGGAGCCAGAGCCTGGGCTCGGAATGCTTTGAGGGGGAGAAACTGAGAGCTGGCAAATGCTGAAAGACCCATCAGATCATCGGCTCAGTCCCCGGGAGGGCCGGCGGGATTGTCCCCTGGAGGGGGCTGGGATGGAAATGCTGCTGTTGTGGGGATTTCACGGGAGTCCTGTGGGAGCAGCAGCAGAGCCCAGAACTGCCTCCCTGCCAGGGATGAAACTCTGTCACATCTCTGCCTTCTAGTTAGTGCAGCCTAATCATCCCCCTTTTCCTGGGGGATTTCTGCCCTCCAGGTACGGGAGACCTTTTTCTTCCATCTGCCTTTCCCGTCTGCCTGTCTGCCCAGGTCCCTGCAGGTCCTTGTCTGCCTGCAAGGGATGATGCCTTTGGGTCCTGGCAGCCCCCAGGGTGGGAAAAGAGGCAGGAAAAACAGGGTAGGATGCAGACAAAGGGAAATGGTGTCCGGGGAGGATTGTCCCGGCTCAGAAATTCCCCCTGCTGAAACACGGCGGGTGATTTCGTGTCTCGTCCTCCCCAGGCTGGCAGCACCTTTTCCGAGCTGTCCATGAGCTGGGAGCCAGGGATATCACTTTCCTTGTGGGATATTGGAGATATTTGTGTGTTTGCTTCCTGACAGACAATAAACTGAGGGCTCGGGATGCAGAGACTGTGTCAAAGTGGAGGGCAGAGAACACGGATGGGAGAGTTCGGCAGAGCTGGGGGGAGATTGGGATGAGAGTCCTCTGCAAGAGGGGAGGGAAAGAAACTGGGAGGCCACTGGTGGGTCCACGGTGGGTGCTGGGTCTGCTGGAGGGCTTGGACAGCTGTGCAGAGGAGCAGCAACAGGATTGTTGGACATGGGCTCCCCACATTTCCCCCTGTGCTGGAGATAATCCCGTGTCTGCCCAGCCTGGGAAGGAATTTATTGCTCATCAACCCCCGAGCTCGGCAGAGCTGGCGGAAATCTCTCCACTGATGGAAAAGCTCTTCCCATCACACCTCCTTCCACCTGCCCAAACGACCCACGTTCACAGGAGAATCCGTACAAAAACCATTCCCCCCCCCCCAACACTCCCCTCCTCTGGTCCAGCAGCTCGCGGAAAAACATCCCGAACAAAACCACCCGTGAAAGCTTCACCCTCGGAGTCATTAGAGCCTGGCAGTGAAAACGCGCTCCAGAAATAACCGAGGTGTATTTGGGCTGTGAACAATCAACGGCGTGCGATCCGATTTGAATTGTAAAAACGCTTGGAAAGCTGCCTGCTGGCGACGAGGACCTGCCCTTCCCGTGCCCGCACGGGGCGCGGATTCCGCCGGGATGGGCGGGCGCTGCCACTCCACGCGTGACCAGGGCAGCAAACCCCTGACCGAAGCAAAAAAGCTCGCGTGGGGGGCACCTCGGAACGGCAGCTCGCAGGGTCTGCGTCCCGCAGGAGACCCGAACCCACCACGGGGCAAGGGGAAGCCGTGGATACAAACCTGCCCGTGGTCCCAAAACCCTGGGAGGCACATTCCACAGTGCCCCGTTCGGATCCTGCTCCCACCCCTGGCTGGCGTCGCATTCACCCCTTCCCGTACCCCGTGGCAGGGCGGGTTGGACTGGAGCGAGGTGATCTTTAAGGTCCCTCCCACGCCAGACCATTCCAGGATTTTCTGATGGCTCTGCAGGGAATGGGGGTGAGGCGAGGCCAGGACGAAGCGGCCGCAACCACCGCGGACTCCCCTCGTCCCCCCCCCCCAAAATCCCTTGATCCCGGCATCACGCAGCTCCCGGGGCCGTGTCTGGCAGCCTCGTGCTGCGGCTGAAGCAGCGGGACGGGAGGGGACGACACGCGGCCCTTCAACCCCACAAAACCCACCCCGGTATCACCAAGGCCGGCCTTCCTCCCCAAACCCCGCTGGGAGGAGGTGGGGGGGAGGTCCCGCGGCCTTCCCACCGTCCCACCGCGGCGTTTTCACAGCCTTGCCAACCCCTCCGTGGCGAGGCCGGTGCCATCCCCCCCCTTCCCTCCCCTCCCTCCCCTCCCCCGTGTCGGCGCTCGCCCCCACGAGCCTCCCCTTTCAGGTTTCCCTCCGAGCTTTAATTGAAAGCAGCCGCCGCTGCTCGCGAACGCTCCGAGACCCGGGAGCCAACTCTGAAGCCTCGCTCAGGTTGGGGAACCTGCCGGCAACGTCGCGGGGCCGACAGATAATTAAAGTGACAACGGATCACGCGATGGGGGGGAGCGGGGGATGCAGCGATGCCTCCCCCGGGGAAGGCGGGCGATCATCGTGCCGGGCCCGGAGGCTCCTTTTTTTTTTTCGGCCCGAATCCCTCCCGGTTTTGTGACCACCTTCCCCCCGGAGTTTAAAATCTCCCCCCGCTTCTCCCCTCCCCTCCCCCGGGTGCCGTCGGGACTGGGGCAAAAGGCGGAGGGATTGACGGCTCGGAGGATCGCGGCGCTCGGAAAAGCGGGAAGCAGGAGCGAGAGAGGCTCGACAAAAGACAGATGGGCTAAAATTTCTGAACGCTCATGAAAGATTCAGGGGCGTCACTTGTTAAATTTAATTGGGAGAAAGCCGGTGCCTGACTGCACGGTTTGCTGGCTTTTGCTTAAGAAGTCAACTGACAAGCCTGTCGTGTGCGGGTTTTTTTCCTTCTCCCTCTCCTTCCCTCTCTCCCTCCCACCTCCCTTTTTTATTTTTTTTTTTATTTTTTTTTTCCTCCGGCTCCTGCGCCGTGAATAATTTGGGGAGCGTTGTCTCCTGCCTCCTGGTGGGGCCAGCAGCAGTGCCGGCCTAGGAGGGGGGGATTTGGGTGATGCTCTCAGCTCGGGACCCGGGGAGGTGGGAGTTCAGGCGCCGCCGGGTTTTGATCCAGATCTAGGCAGGTGCTTTGATTAATGTCGCGGGTTTGGGTTGTAATCCCTCGGCCACGGGGCTGGGACGCTTTTCTCGCCCACGGGAACACCTGGTGGGAAAGAGGGGACGTGGCAGGACCCGCTCTGGAGCTGAGCTTTCCACGGGGTGGAGGAAAGTTGTGCGTGAGCAGGGAATGAAATGAAATTTAATTGGGATTTAATGGCTTCTTCAGGGCTACTTGATTGCTATTTAATGCAAAAAAAAAAAAAAAGAGATTCCAGGAGGGACTCATCCCTCCAAAAGCAGATTTCTGTGCTCATCAGGACGTCTCTGCTGCCAAAGTGGAGAACGGTCCCTGCTGGAAGGTCAATTCATCTCCTCTGGGCTTTGATGTCTGCAGGAGAGCAGATGAATCACGCCTGAAAATGCCCTTTTTCTCCCAAAAGACTCCAAGAGGAGCTGGTGGGACTCCCCAGAGGTTCTCCTGCTCCACAGATATCCCGGGAGAGGTGATGGGGACCCCACTCCCACTCAGGATTGCGATGCCAGGGGCTCATTCCGACCCCACACCTGGACCTGGCACTGGATTTGAGCAAGATCTTCAAATCCTTCAGCAATTCCAGGCTGGGCTTGAACCCAACCACGAGCACAGAGTTTTGGGAATGATGCAGCTCCTTTGCTGGAGGTGGGAGCTGCCACTTCCTATTGGATCCCTGAGGGCATCCCAGGGATAACCTGAACTCGGGGATTAGGGACAGTGGCAGAACTCCCTGGAGCTGGAGATGGGAATGGGAGTCCTTGGATAAATCTGGAACCTGCCAGGTGAGCTGGTCATCACTTGGATGAGGGATATGATCCCTTTTATGGGATTTGCATCGTCTGGTGGGATCTACGAGCCAAAGTGGAATTATTCGTGCTATGGAGAGTTGGCGAAGTATAAAATCCACTTGTCGTGCCATCTGACTGTTCATCCTCCTGTCTGTCCGTTTATCCTTCTGTCCATCCATCCACCCACAGAATCATCATGGAATGGTTTGGGTTGGAAGGGACCCTAAGGATCATCCCATTCCAACCTCCTGCCATGGGCAGGGACACCTCCCACTATCCCAGGTTGCTCCAAGCCCCATCCAACCTGGCCTTGGACATTTCCAAGGGTGGGGCAGCCACAGTTTCTCTGGAAATTCCATTCCAGACTCTCACCACCCTCCCAGGGAAGAATTCCTTCCTAATATCCCATCTACCCCTGCCCTCTGACAGTGGGAAGCCATTCCGCCTTATCCTGGCACTCCAGGCTTTTGTCCAAAGTCTCTCCTGGAGCCCCTTTAGGCCCTGAAAGGGGTTCCAAGGTCTTTCTGGAACCTTCTCTTCTCCAGGCTGCTCCATCCTCAGCAAGCCTGCTGATTTGGGAACGGAAGATGTGCAGGGGTGTGGGGTGTTATGGATGCAGCCTGGGAGAGTTGGGATTGTCCAGCCTGGAGAGGAGAAGACTCCAGGAAGACCTTGGAGCCCCTTCCAGAGCCTAAAGGGGCTCCAGAAGAGCTGGAGAGGAACTGGGGACAAGGAATGGAGGGACAGGACACGGGGATGTTCTCAGAGGGGCACTCCAAGGTTTTTCCAACCCAAAATTACACCGGGGCTGTTCACCTTCGGAAAGCCGGGGGAGGTGCTGACCCAACATTCCCGAAGGAAAGCGAGGAGGACAGAGGAGGGAAGGATCAAGCCCAGGTAAAGCCACCAGCCCCAGGGGACACTCTGGGACACCAGAGGTGTCCTGATGGCACAGCCAGAAGTTTCCACCCCGTGAGGCTGCAGGGAAATGATGGAAATCTTGCCGGGAGTGACCCCTAAAGGCTGCGAGGCTGAAGAAACCCAAAGAGAGGGATTTTCCTAAGAAAACAAGGGAGCGTTGGAGCAGAGGGAGGAGAGGGGAGGAGGCTCCTGGCCGGGATTCGTGGATGTGCCAGCCTGGGATTCACTGTGGTTCCCGTGTGTGCAGGACAAGGCTGGTGTTTGCTGGGACAGAGCCAGCCCAGGTGGGTTTTTAGGGATGCAGCTCCTCCTCGTGTGCCAGAAACCCTTTCCTTATCCCAAAGGGGACACTCAGAGCCATCACCGACAGGAAACGGGGAACAATCCCATCGGATGTGACCTCTAAGCACCTCCAAGGCTGTTCCTGTGCAAAATTCTGATTCTCTGGGATCGTCTGGGATCTCCCTGGTGTTGCCGTCACAGCTGGGTAGTGGAGGAGCAGGATCCATAGGGAAGGAGCAGGATCCATAGGGACGGAGCAGGATCCAGGGTGGAGAAAAAGGATCCATAGGGAAGGAGCAGGATCCAGAGTAGAGGAAGAGGATCCATAGGGAAGGAGCAGGATCCAGAGTGGAGAAAAAGGATCCATAGGGAAGGAGCAGGATCCAGGGTGGAGAAAAAGGATCCATAGGGAAGGAACAGGATCCAGAGAGGAGGAAAAGGATCCATGGGGAAGGAGCAGGATCAAAAGTGAAGGAGCAGGATCCACAGGGAAGGAGCAGGGTCCGGAGTGAAGGAGCAGGACCTGCCCTTCGGAGAGGTTGCACCTCCATCCTGGAATGGGAAAGTCAACCCCCGCTCCATCCCAGGGATGTTTCCAAAGCTGCTCCCGGCTCCGTGTAACCCGAGAGAGGCAGTAAAATTAAAATCACTCATCGCAGGACAGTGGAGGGGGCAGATTAATGAACTCCAACCGTGCCATGTGCTCCCAAAACTGTGAAGTGACAAACTCATCGCCCGGAGGCCCCAGCCGGGAGAATCCCAGGAATACACCAAGCCCGGCCAGCCAGGGGGTGCTTCGCATTCCCGCTTTGGGGCAGAGTTTGCCCTTCTTTTCCTCCTCTCGTGGTTCATCAAAACTTCCTGTTCCTCCCTGGGCAGGGCTTTTCACCTGCAGGCGGTTTGTCCCACGGAGTCCCCGTTTGCCCCATCCCTTCCACGATTCCTTTGGCTCCCTGATCCGCAGGGGGATTGTTTGGGGTCCCTCAGGGAGGGAACAGGAATCAAACGGGTTGGAAAAGACCTCTGAGAGCGTCGAGTCCGACCTTTGACCCCAACTCCACCTCCTCGCCCAGTGCCACGTCCAGGCTCTTCTACCAGACCACCCAAAACCCCTGCAATGCTCAAGGCACTGCAAGAAATTTGGCAGAAAGGGGGAAAGTGGACCCAAAAAGGGAAGCTAAAGCTTGATTTTGAGAGGTCCCCGCCCTGCAGAGTGAAAAGCAGCACTTGGCAGGTTCTCTGGGGGCAGGAGGCCACGGTGATGGGCACATCTGAACCCCAAGGGGCAATTCCCACCTGAATTTGCCAGGATTAATCCCCCCCCCCCAGAAGTCCAATCCCATTAAAAGGGCTCAGCTGTCCCCTGTGGGAAGGCTCTCCCGGGCTCTGCCTCTGCCAGGGACCGGCTCTGGGGGTGTCCTGGAGCCACCAGGGCCACGTCCCAGGGTCCAGAGCGCGTGGGGAGAGCCCCTCAGTGGGATGGGGGAGCAGGAGGGCGGGGGCCGTGGGTGCTCAGGCACAGCTCCAGGCCCCGAGCTATTCTGGGTGTCTCATTTTCCCTCCCGTGCTCCCTCGATCAGCTTTCCCTTGGCTCTCCCCCAGTTTAATCGGCCTGGAGGAGCTGCTCTTCTCCCCCTCCCAAGGTCATCCCGCCTCCAAACCACCCCTTGCCTGGGTCAGGTGTGCGGGGAGGACCCACCACTCACGTCAGCACCCCCCTGGAGCCACGGGTGCCTTCATGCCTGGGCATCTGCGGGGGAAAAGCCACCAAATCCTCGACAGCTGAAAAGGCTCCGCCGGGCAGGAACACCTGGGGGACCCCCCCAGGCCCCACCAGACCCGTGGGGATGTGAAGCACCCTCTGCTCTCCTCACCCCTTCCCGCCCCTGCCCAGAGGAATTAGAGCAAAGCCGCCAAAATTCCTGGTGGTGTCTCAGCACCCACCCGAAAAAACAGGGCCCGGCCCCGACACTTCCACCAGATGGTCGTCCTGGAGTCGTGGGATCATGGAATGGTTCGGGTTGGACATGTAAAGATCATCTCATTCCAACACCCTTCCATGGGCAGGGACACCTCCCACTATCCCAGGTTGCTCCCACCTGACCTTGGACACTTCCAAGGATGGGGCAGCCACAGCTTCTCTGGGAATTCCATTCCAGCCCCCTCCCCACCCTCCCAGGGAAGAATTCCTTCCCAGTATCCCATCTGACCCTGCCCTCTGGCAGTTTGAAGCCATTCCCCCTTTTCCTGGCACTCCCAGCCTTTGGAAATAGTCCCTCTCCGTCTTTCTCGGAGCTCCTTCGGGTCCCGGAAGGCCAAAATTAGTTCCCCCCAAAGCCTTTCCTTCTCCAGGCTGAACAATCCCAACTCTCCCAGCTTTTCCTCCCAGCAGAGCTGCTCCGTCCCTCTGATGATGATCTTGAGGCCTCCTCTGGACTGGCTCCAACAGCTCCATGTCCTTCCTGGGTGGGGATCCCACAGCTGGAAGCTCCAGCACCACGGAATCTTCACCCACCCCCTTTTCGTTTGGGGACAACCAGGAGCCACTCCGGGCTGGTGCACATCTCGTGGCAGTGCCAGAGCCCGGCAGGAGGGAGGCCCAGGCATTTTGAGGGGTAAAAACACTTTGGATTGAACGTTTTTTGGATCCATAGGTGGGAAACGGAGCCAGAGTCGATGTCTCCATGGGGATTTTTACTTCCTGAGGCACAGGGAGTTTGGCTGTGCAGAGTCTCCTCCAGGTGGGATTATCCCATTTCTGCTGGTCTTGCAGGGGGAAAACCACCCTGGCTGAGTTGTCCTGGAGGGGACAATTGGTGTCCAGATGTTTTGGGGCTTGGGAGAAACTGAGTTTTAGGAAGTTACCCCATGGAAGAGCTCAGAGGGGAGGGAATGTCTCCTCATCCAGCACCACGTCCCAGCGAGCCCTGGTTCACACCAGAGCGTCGTGAAGGAGTGGTTTAAGATCACTTAAGAAGGGTTTTAAGATCACTTAAGAAGGGTTTTAAGATCACTTGAGAGGGGGTTTAAGAGCACTCAAAGAATCCCAGGCAAAGGGCTCAGCAAAACCAGGTTTAATATAAAAAGCAAAAGCCCGACGAAGTTGACTGGCGAGGTTCACTCTTCCTGCTACCACTTAAAGCACACAGACAAACGAAAAGGCAAACCCAGGCAACCTAAAACCCAAATCAGCCCCAAAATCATCTTTGTGGAGCCTGGAGGAGGGCGGGGGTTGAAGAGAAAAGGGTGAGGGTGAGAAGGAAGAAGGAAAGAGCCTCCTGTTGAGGCACAAGGTCCAGAGCAGAACTCCTTGTTAAACTGAGCCTTGGATTTGACCTAAAGGTTTGACAGCAACAAAACCCTCCCAAACAGTGTTAAAAGGCTCCTTGTACCCCAGCTTTAACTCCAAATTACTGGGGCCCAACTGCCCAAACCTGCTCTTGGAGTCAAGCCCGTGAGATCCCTGAAGTTCCCAGTCAAGGGAGGTGGAAACTTTCTCCTGTCTCTCTGAGAAAGGTTCTCTGGGATTCCAGGGCTTGTGCCAGGGAGAAAAATGAGTCCAGTCGCAGGGACTGGACAGGGAATTTCCTCTGGGCCAACATTGCCCTTCATCCCTCAGCACCTCAGGGAAGGGAGAGTGGGGGGAGAGGTTGCACTGGTGGTAAATGGTAAGAAAAACCTGCGGGTTTGTCGCTGCAAATGCTGAAGTCACGATTTTTAGGGGGTGGAATCACACTTGGGAAGAGGCAAACTGTGGCAGGAGCAGCACTGCACAAGTGGTGCAGCTCTAAGGATGCAGGGAAGTCCGGGAGTGGGAACATCTTTTATTAATGCGTTACCCAAAAAAATCCCCCCAGCCCTTCCTCTCATTCCCACCCTTAGGAAAAGCCCTCCCGGTGCAGGATTAACTAAACAGCACCAAATCCCTGGATCTTCCCCGGGTAAACGTTCCAGCTGGAGGAACCTTCGTTCGGGGCCCTCCACTCCCAGTCCCAAAGCGCCCAACTGGGAATTCGCTCCATTCCTTTCTCCTCTGAGCTGCTCTGGGTGACATTTCCAGGTTCTTCGCGGAATCAGGGGAATGTTGCGAGGGGAAACAACCTCTTGGATACGATTGTCAGAGGTGTCAGCGTTCGGGAGAGAGCAGGCAAGGCCAGGCTGGGACATGGAAACAGGGCTGGTCTCCATCACCTCAGGAATTGCCTGCATTTCCCTGGAATTTGGGAAGGGGTGAAGGGGTAAGCTCAGCGAAGACACAGCCCGAGGATGGGGCAGAGAGTCCCCACAGCCTCTCCACGGACATTCCAGGGGTTTTCAGGAGGCTGGGTGGGGACAGGGGAGTTTGTTGCCAATTTGCCAGGAACACGAAACGATCCTTAAACAAATCAGGCCTCAGTTTATGAGGCTCCAAACACCCACCTGCATTCCAAGGAGGAAAAACCTCAAATCCAAACCCCAAAAAAATCCAATAAATATCCCAGGGGGGGGTTTAGGAGACTGTGTGGGGGACAGGGGAGTTTGTTGCCGATTTGCCAGGACACAAAACGATCCACAAACAAACCAGGCCTCAGTTTATGAGGCTTCAAACACTCATTTGCAGGAAGAAAAACCTCAAATCCAAACCCCCAAAATAAAGTCCCATATTTTAGCATTCCCATGAAAGTTCCAGGGGGGTTTTCAGGAGGCTGGGTGGGGGACAGGGGAGTTTGTTGCCAATTTTCCAGGACACAAAACGATCCACAAACAAACCAGGCCTCGGTTTAGGAAGCTTCAAACACCCGTTCGCAGGAAGAAAAACCTCAAAACCAACCCCCCAAAAAAAAGTCCCATATTTTAGCATTCCCATAAACTTTCCAAGAGGGTTTTTAGGAGACCGGGTGGGGACAGGGGAGTTTGT